>JAWDGP010002675.1:400000-452500 GCA_033675545.1 Elysia crispata | reverse complement strand
ATGTAAAAAAAAATGCAAAGCAGTCACTAACTAGATTTCAAATAAGACAATGAACTAAGAAAAACAATTATATTAGATATAGAAGACCTTTGGCTTTATTAACTTCGTCGGTAACTTAACAAAACATAGGAAGTAGTTTCAGCTGTATATAGTGTTTCAAAAGTTGTGATCTAGCTTATTTAAGGATTAAATATTAAGACAAGGACTTTGTTTCTTTTTTTTTGAAATCTCATCTGATTTACAAATTTCAACATGATTATCATCTGGACATTCTCAACAGTTTTATCATTCGAGTTAAACTCTCTCAAGAGGAGCCATTGACCTCTTCGCTCCTCATTCCAACACCCCCATCTCCACCCCACCCCACACACACACACACACACACACGCATACACACAGAATTCCATCAAATATTTTCGTGTGGGCAAAGGGATTTATAACATCTGTTTACCATTTAGTGCTGTTGAGGAAGAGATTTATAACTTGGGTTTTCCATTTGTGATTCTTGGCGACGAGATTTACAAAATGGGTTTGCCATTTGGTATTGTTGACGAAGATATTTATAACTTGGGTTTTCCATTTGTGATTCTTGGCAAATAGATTTACAATTTGGGTTTGCCATTTGGTATTGTTGACGAAGATATTTATAACTTGTGTTTGCCATCTGTGGTTCTAGAATGAAAATTATCTGGGATAAGAATGAGAACCGCTGTCCTCCATAGAGCGTGTCTCAAGTCTGCTTGTTTTCCAGACTGATCATGGACTGAAAACAGGGATGACCATGTGAGGCTCTATAGAGCGTGTCTCAAGTCTGCTTGTTTTCCAGACTGATCATGGACTGAAAACAGGGATGACCATGTGAGGCTCTATAGAGCGTGTCTCAAGTCTGCTTGTTTTCCAGACTGATCATGGACTGAAAACAGGGATGACCATGTGAGGCTCTATAGAGCGTGTCTCAAGTCTGCTTGTTTTCCAGACTGATCATGGACTGAAAACAGGGATGACCATGTGAGGCTCAATAGAGCGTGTCTCAAGTCTGCTTGTTTTCCAGACTGACCGTGGACTGAAAACAGGGATGACCATGTGAGGCTCAATAGAGCGTCAGGCCAGAGGTGAGATTGGTCTGCTTGGATCCGATCTCAAGAGATGCCCTTCTTGATGCCCGCCCAGCGCTCTAACGACTGGAAGATCTGGCTCTCTGGATGGGTCAGGCACAGTGTGAATACCAGACAAATAAGATGTCGCACAAGTGGAGAAAAGGGCCGCAAAGCGGGTGGATTTCATATTGGGTAAGTTCCTAAGATCAATTTACAAATTGATGTTGATAGATAATGTCTTCAAATTATCCTAACATCTAGTCTTTCCTCCTCGTTCCATCAAACAAGAAATTAATATAAACTTATCGAAAAGAAAGAATGATATTCTGGCATAACTGACAGTAAACTTGTACTGGTTGACGCCCGGCCCTTACTTCACAGCCCTGCCAGGCTGCACGTACTGTCCCTGTACCGAGGCAGCCAGGCTGCACATGCTATCCTTGTACCGAGGCAGCCAGGCTGCACATGCTGTCCCTGTACCGAGGCAGCCAGACTGCACATGCTGTCCCTGTACCGAGGCAGCCAGACTGCACATGCTGTCCCTGTACCGAGGCAGCCAGACTGCATGTACTGGTCCAGTGCAGAGACATCCAGGCTGCACGTACTGTCCCTATGCTGAGACAGCCAGGCTGCACGTACTGTCTCTGAACCGAGACAGCCAGGCTGCACATGCTGTCCCTGTATCGAGGCAGCCAGGCTGTATGTATTGTTCCAGTGCAGAAACATCCAGGCTGCACGTACTGTCC
This sequence comes from Elysia crispata, assembly GCA_033675545.1. Classification (NCBI taxonomy): domain Eukaryota; kingdom Metazoa; phylum Mollusca; class Gastropoda; family Plakobranchidae; genus Elysia; species Elysia crispata. The sequence continues at coordinate 450,657 of JAWDGP010002675.1, read as the reverse complement.
CTATGCTGAGACAGCCAGGCTGCACGTACTGTCCCTGAACCGAAACATCCAGGCTGCACATGCTGTCCCTGTATCGAGGCAGCCAGGCTGTATGTATTGTTCCAGTGCAGAAACATCCAGGCTGCACGTACTGTCCCTATGCTGAGACAGCCAGGCTGCACGTACTGTCCCTGAACCGAAACATCCAGGCTGCACGTACTGTCCCTATGCTGAGACAGCCAGGCTGCATATACTGTCCCTGAACCGAGACAGCCAGGCTGCACATACTGCCCCTGTACCAGGACAGCCTGGCTGCACATACTGTTTCTGTGTCGAGACAGACTGACTGTCACACCAGGACCAGGGGGCTGAAATTTTCAATCATCACACAGATGTATACAGCAACCTGTGGGTACGTCAGATAGCTGAGTCGGTAGACCGGGCGATCTCCGCCCTCGATTGGTTCAGATTCCTCCCCACCAGCCCTAGACACAAAATTGGAGTCTCGGATTTCTCGGAAAACGTGAGTGACGTGGTCACGTGATCACGCTTACTAAGGGAGCATCGCTTGTGGCAAAGAGGTTAGATTATAGATTTTTTTTTTTCTCTACATAGCCCATCAACTTCAGTGAGATAGAAACACTTTTGTGGCATATGAAACAAACCCTCAGTCCACAGGGAAGGGCTGATACCTTTAGCATACTTCAAAAATGTGTTCTCACACTTCGAACCAGATAGGCTATTCTTGGATCACAGAGAGGGATCAGGGAGGAGAGAGAGAGGTAGAGAGGCAGAGAGAGAGAGAGAGAGAGAGAGAGAGAGAGAGAGAGAGAGAGAGAGAGAGAGAGAGAGAGAGAGAGAGAGAGAGAGAGAGAGAAGAATTGAATGGATACGTGGGAAAATGAAGCAACACACATCTGTTTGTCCATGATGAAACTGCGAGTGGCCAATGATAACCAATCACATCCATAAATAAAAGCTATGGTTACTCTGGAGGTCAAGGTTGTAGTAACTTTCCATGCCATAGATAACCTGCACATCATCTCTCTTCTCCTGCCGTGAGTCCAGGTCGAGGAGCAGCCGTCATCAGTTCTGAAGGTCAAACAGCGAAGCGACAAGGAAAGGCAGCTGGAGAATCACAAACTTGGAACATCTAGATCTAAATCAATAGTTCCGCCGGGAACTTTTCTCACACTGTCTCCCACCAGAAGTTACTAGAAACGACAGAAAGATATGATGTGATTCATCAACAGGAATTTGTAAGCGCGGAATGTGAAAATGATCTCCATTTCCAAACGGCAAATCTACATCACATGACCAAAACAAAAGAATATGCGAATTAATCACAGCACCATCAGGCCCATGTAGTACTCTCATGCGAGTTCCCACAGATTACAAAACGGAATTTAAACAAGGCCGATGACTCTGAACGAGAAACAAGAATTGTTTCGAGTCTCGACAAAAATCGTGCGGTATCGAATTCTGTAAGCGCTGCTAACACAACCAAGTTACACGGGTTCAAACCCCATATCAAGCTAACCTGATAGATGCGTGCCAGGTCATCGATACTGAAGATCCCTCCAAGAATGACCAGAGATCATAGTGTAGCGGGCGGGCCATATTAATAAAATAAATTAATGTACGCAATAACTGCAATGTAGGCCTGGGGAAAAATAATTCTGTGATATCCATCTGGTGGAGAGAAAACGGTATAGAAAGAAAAGAAGCACGAAAGAATAAAAAGGAGAGGCAAAAGTTCACAGCTTCGTAATTAGGCTTAAAAGGGTCTATAAATAGATAGAGAAGTCCAGAATTTGTCGATTTCCTCAATTAAACGAGAGGTTCGGGCTAGCTAGCGGACTTCACTAGAAGTTTTTGCCAAAAGGGGCGAGGGCTAAAAAAAGAAAGAAAAAAAGAATCATTATTGTTATTGCAACGCATAAAAAAGAACAATCATTTTTACTCCGAATTGTAAATAATTTAATCAATCTTATTAATTTTTTTTTTAATCAAAAAGTTGTTCTTGACTTAGTTCCTTTCCATTGTAAAAATTTTTTTATTTGGAATCTTAATTTTCTTTATTATGTCAGGTTGTTCTATTTAGTTATGACCGTCGATATTTTCCTTCCTTTTTTCTGTTATCCCATTCTTTTGTTTGTTATTCAGATCCACATTATTTTTCTCTAATGCCAGCTGTGTATGACTTTCCCTATTTGTGCTTTGCGTAACAAGGATGAGAATGTACAAATTTTTTAACCTAAACTTCCGGATTGAAGATTTGAGTTCGACGTCAGGATATTGATAGCTAGATAATTCATCACCTTAAAAACTGTTAAATGTTAATCGGAAGTTGTTGCTAATCTGAATTTAAAGTATTTGAATCAAAATTTTATGAAAAAAAAAAAAGGAGAGCTGGACAAGTGATTAAAATTAGGTATAAATAGACATACTGTCATTATTTTCTTTTCAGAGATTATTTTATAAGCTTGGCAAAAGGTAACAAGAAATCTGTCCAACTATGAAAAACAAACATGCAGCCTAAGGAATGGCCAAGAGAAAAGGTTGTCTGAGTAAGCATGATGGAACCACCGTGACAAAATTAATGTGTTTTGCAGATTGATATGTTTTTTTTTTTGGCATCTGTTTCCACGATGTTTTTAAAGCTTTGGAATAACAATAAAGGGGAAACAACTCTATGCGATCGCTGTCGGGGTCAATGTTGTACAACCTGTAGCGTCAAACATTGTGTAAGAGTCCAGAATTGTTTACTCACGTTCCCCTCTCAAGTTGGTCCTCTATCTCTGAGGGAGAGACTCCCAGTCTGTCCTTACTTCTCGTCGCTCTCATGTTCCTTCTCTCTCTCTCTCTCTCTCTCTCTCTCTCTCTCTGTTTCTGTCTCTCTCTGTCTCTCTCTCTCTGTCTCTCTCTGTCTCTCTCTCTGTCTCTCTCTCTCTCTCTCTCTCTCTCTCTCTCTCTCTCTCTCTCTCTGTGTCTCTCTCTGTCTCTCTCTCTCTGTCTCTCTCTGTCTCTCTCTCTGTCTCTGTCTCTGTCTCTCTGTCTCTCTATCTCTATCTTTCTCTGTCTTTCTCTCTCTCTGTCTTTCTCTCTCTCTCTGTCTCTGTCTTTCTCTCTCTCTCTCTCTGTCTCTGTCTCTCTCACACACACACACTCTTTCTCTATCTATCTAACCCCCCTCCCCGGCTCTTTCTTTCTCTACTAAAATTCACTGCTTTGTGTGCCAACTGGGATGCAGAAAAAAAAATTCACAATCCAATGGCTACCACATCTTTAATGACAAGTAAAGAGAAACTAAAATTTCAGTAATTTATCATTTAAATCGATAAAACTCATGTACAGCTGGCATTTGAAAAGCAGTTACAACAAATTTATCAAATTGATGATCATTCTACGTATACCCTTAGTTCATTCACCAGTAATGTGAATACAATTACAAACATTAAAAAATATCTTTATTAATTTATCCTGCCTTACAAACCCAACGTCGCTTTAAATCATGTCCGTTTAGATTAAGAGCATCTACAATGCATCATTACACAGGTATCCCCAATAACTGGAAATCAAGCAAGGTTTTATTTTTTTGTGTAATCTTTGTATTTCAAGACTAGAGATTAGTTGCTTTCACGGTTTCATCAAAGATTGTGTTTGATCGGGATCAAACAGAAAGAAAACTCTTCTAAACTGAAATATACACTCAAATATTTTGTGACGGACCCAAACCAAGGTATGTCCGGTCAGTCAACTCGAGATACAACTTTTCAAGCCTCCTTGCCTGACGGTGGCTATTATATCTAGGCCTACAGCACAAAATTTTGAGGACCACCATCTCTTTTTTTTGCCACGGTGCTGCAAATGTTTATCTTTTAGGGATTGAGAAATTACTTTAAAAGGGTAAGAATCACATCCGTAATTACGGACGATTTGGTTGGGTTTTTTTTTTTTTAGTTTTTTTTTTCCTTGTATCTGTTCAGTCTGCCTGTTTCTTCCTTTCTTGCCCATCAAGTAGACAAAATGTCTTACAAAGGGCTAGCATAACTTTTCAAGGCCTAAAACACTGGTTAATATGTTGTTGTTGTTGTTGTTGTTGTTGTTGTTGTTGTTGTTGTTGTTGTTGTTGTTATTGCTTTTGTTTTCACACTAATAAACCAGTCGTGGGGAAGGCGAGACCTTCAACTCTTTAATTCGTCCAGAGACGATTGTTTCCTCTGAACCCGAATCCACTCAGATGTTAGGTCTGTTGAATACCGCAATACCAGAGCTGCTTCACCCAGCCACCGCAGTGACCAAGGACCATCATGCCGTCCCGAACTCTACTGTTCTGATCGTCAAACATCGAAGGGAAACAGGAGTTGTCCACTCAAAGTTGGTAACGGTGGGGAGCAGCCGGTTGTGGCAAACTTTATCTCCGTGGACCATAATTATTATAGTTGATAGTTACTGATATTGTTTTGTCACATTTTTGTTTCCATTCGTTTCACATGACGCCTATGTTTCGCTAAGAATCTTACACAGAGGCAGCGGCTTTCCGTTATGCCAGGGGTATGGGTGGTTGGGTGAGACCCCATACCACCACCTGATGTATCAGGCGGGGATCGAACACAGGCATGACCTTATTGTCTTCTTAGCACTGAGTCTCTACCAAGGTGGGTTCAAACCGTTTCGAGTTGGCAATATGAAATTAACTTGGACATAATTAAAAAAAAAAAAAATAATCCCCATATTTTGCAGATTCTTTTTGCCTGGGGGGGTATATGTCTCTTTGTAACACCTAAAACGTCTTTATAAATGCGATAGTTTTATAGTGATTGGCTATATCCAACAACCAATCAATAATGATGGAGCTTGACCCTCTGCTTTTACCTCTGGTCTGTGAACATTGCTGTGCTCGCATCACAGTGACGCTATCTGGGTTAAACTTACAACGTCTTGGGTAAGATATATTCTACACATGTGAAATGTTTACTGTTCGTATCACGATAGTTTGATCCCCCTCTTGATGGTCAGTTCTTGGTTATAGGAAGGTCCAACATGATTATTCTGTTGATAGTCGCAATATCGTAAATGAATATACTTGCGTTATTTCATTGCGGACTTTGTCCTTGAGACGCGTTATAGCTTTTACGAACACACGAAGAGATAATACAGTGTAGTAAAGTATTGCATGTGTGTAACACGACACACCATGGCCAACAACACTGCTATGGGCTCCTCCCCACACCCAGCCCCAGCTTTCTCCGCTATTTCTCTCTGGCGGGTTTCTACTGCGCGCGATATACATCAGATAGCAGTAATTTTGCATGGGAAAAAAAGCAAAAATTCACAAAATTAATACGAACATGGTTGAAAAAAAAATATGACGCTATTGCGCTCTTGGCCGAACTCATTGAGGTCTGGCATTTCGTCCATTGCTATTGTGAAATGCCTACAGCAAGTACTTGTATAAATACCTAGATAATATTTTAATTTTATAAAGTGAATCTCGGCTTCAAGAGATCATGAAACACAAAGAACTATCGAATAGAACTTGTTATTCATACTTCGTTCTTTGCTAGCTCATTTTTTTTTAATTGAAAAAGTGTGATTTTTCACCATATCCAGCCATATCTTCATTCGCCAATTTACTTTTTCCTACTTTTAACATCCTCCCACTGGTTCTGTTCTGTTATCTTAATATAATGTAGTCATGAATCACCTGTACACTTTTTCGGAACACTGACTGCTACTAACAATGGTATTTGTACTGGCCTGTAAGAGCGCTCAGCCCAAACAATGCGATGCTATAATATTGTGTATAGAGGATACTAAAGGTGGTTGACGGAGCCTCGTATAATGTGACTTTTCTTGTAGTCTTGTATAGACAGCATTGCTGCTTCAATTGGCTGCAAGTGTTGAAGAGCGCAAAGAGAAGAAATTCGGAGGTTCATTGTTATTTCAGCATCTCACGTAAGTGCATGCGGACACATACACAGTAACACACACTGACTTGTATAACTATAGGAACTTATGGATTGAGTTAGTCGATACAGTATGTAAATTAGTACATTCAGAGAGAGAGAGAGAGAGAGAGAGAGAGAGAGAGAGAGAGAGAGAGAGAGAGAGAGAGAGAGAGAGAGAGAGAGAGAGAGAGAGAGAGAGAGAGAGAGAGAGAGAGAGAGAGAGAGAGAGAGAGAGAGAGAGAGAGAGAGAGAGAGAGAGAGAGAACAGATGATTCTGCCATTCTACCTTTGTGTAGGTCTGTGTGGTCAACTTCTCACCTCTGTACCAGGCTGTACCATTTCTATCTTTATCATACTGTGTGATTGTGTGTGTAAGACACTTATCTCACTCCGTAACATTAAGTGACCAGTGATAGGCTGGTTGACCACTGTGGCCAAAACTAGATCTCTAGAATGACCAGCGTTTTGTAATGGCCAAATTTAGGTAATGAAAGGATTTCAGCGGCGCTTGTGAATTGTAAAAGGAGCCACACCTCTTTGTTAGCAGAGATAAATCTGATTGGTCGATTGATATACCTCTCAGGACTTTGGCATGATCCCACACATTTCTCAATAAAGATGATAGCCCAACTAATCCACAAAAGACAACGGTTTTCCCTCATAGTCATATGCCAAGTTCGCCAAATAATCGCACAATAAACCACCAATATCACAAAACTAGGCAGATTAAATCAAAACAAATCCGTGTGATTAAATATATCAGCAAGTCGCTACATCAGCGAACTGTCCTAGTCTCGTTTATCATTTTTTCTTGTGAATATACTTCGTAACATGGAGAACTATATGTGGAGACAGAAGAGACGACCAGATGGTACAACTGCCGCAAACATCGCGGACCCAATCTGGTGCAACCCGTGACAGTACCAGGTGTTGAAGGGCTTGTCAAGATACAGGGTCGATCTGATGTCCGGTGGTGGAGATAGGACTTGATGTCCAGTGGTGGCGATAGGGCCTGATGTCCAGTTTTATCACAGTTCTTACCATGATAGGATGCACCGTTCAAACAAATCCTGGTAGACCTGAACCGAAAGTTTTCACTTATCATACACACATACATACATACACACACACATACATACACATGTTTGTTATCTCGCCACATATTATCAATCCGGACTAATTTCTCCATGACGTAACGAGTTTTATAATCAGCTCGGCAAGAGGCATAATTAGCAACTTGAGAAATTTTGCTTGTCTTGTTTCAAACTAAAACAGAAAATGATATGAAGAAGCCTGCACATTAATTCTAAAAGAAAAAAGTGAATGTTATAACCTTGCCTAATAATTATATTTCTACTCTATATTCTTTTCTTTTTTTTCTCTATTCTTTCTTTTCATTTTTTTAAATTTTGAACAAGCTTCCGTGTGCGCTAGTTTTCAACTTGTTTGTTTTTGGCAGTGTTCATGTGTAGGTCTATAGAGGGTATTCTCATGTTTTTGGCAGTGTTCATGTGTAGGTCTATAGAGGGTATTCTCATGTTTTTGGCAGTGTTCATGTGTAGGTCTATAGAGGGTATTCTCATGTTTTTGGCAGTGTTCATGTGTAGGTCTATAGAGGGTATTCTCATGTTTTTGGCAGTGTTCATGTGTAGGTCTATAGAGGGTATTCTCATGTTTTTGGCAGTGTTCATGTGTAGGTCTATAGAGGGTATTCTCATGTTTTTGGCAGTGTTCATGTGTAGGTCTATAGAGGGTATTCTCATGTTTTTGGCAGTGTTCATGTGTAGGTCTATAGAAAGTATTCTCATGTTTTTGGCAGTGTTCATGTGTAGGTCTATAGAGGGTATTCTCATGTTTTGGGCAGTGTTCATGTGTAGGTCTATAGAGGGTATTCTCATGTTTTTGGCAGTGTTCATGTGTAGGTCTATAGAAAGTATTCTCATGTTTTTGGCAGTGTTCATGTGTTGGTCTATAGAGGGTATTTTCATGTTTTTGGCAGTGTTCATGTGTAGGTCTATAGAGGGTATTCTCATGTTTTTGGCAGTGTTCATGTGTAGGTCTATAGAGGGTATTTTCATGTTTTTGGCAGTGTTCATGTGTAGGTCTATAGAAAGTATTCTCATGTTTTTGGCAGTGTTCATGTGCAGGTCTATAGAGGGTATTCTCATGTTTTTGGCAGTGTTCATGTGTAGGTCTATAGAGGGTATTCTCATGTTTTTGGCAGTGTTCATGTGTAGGTCTATAGAGGGTATTCTCATGTTTTTGGCAGTGTTCATGTGTAGGTCTATAGAGGGTATTCTCATGTTTTTGGCAGTGTTCATGTGTAGGTCTATAGAAGGTATTCTCATGTTTTTGGCAGTGTTCATGTGTAGGTCTATAGAAGGTATTCTCATGTTTTTGGCAGTGTTCATGTGTAGGTCTATAGAAGGTATTCTCATGTTTTTGGCAGTGTTCATGTGTAGGTCTATAGAGGGTATTCTCATGTTTTTGGCAGTGTTCATGTGTAGGTCTATAGAGGGTATTCTCATGTTTTTGGCAGTGTTCATGTGTAGGTCTATAGAAAGTATTCTTTTGTTCTTGGCAGTGTTCATGTGTAGGTCTATAGAAAGTATTCTCATTTTTTGGCAGTGTTCATGTGTAGGTCTATAGAAAGTATTCTCATGTGTGTCACTAACACACATCTTCTTAGGAACATGCAAGACAAACAAATACAACTATCAATATCCTAATTTTAAGATTTAAAAAAAAGCGAGGGTAAGACTTTTGCTCAAGAAATTCACCACTAATTCCTAGCATAATGAGAGCGATCAATTCCAAGGTTTGTTTGAGCCCAATCGTCAGGCGAGTGGGAGCTCTTCTCGGTGTGAGGAAAGTTGTTCAGGACCTTTTGATCATGGAGATGTGGAGAGCCAGTGAGGAGGTGACTCAAGTTGCGTGGAGATTGGGCAATTTTACGGTGAGGATAGAGAAAATGGCTTATAGATTGTAATATATCGGGAGAGATTGGGCAGTTTTACGGTGAGGATAGAGAAAATGGCTTATAGATTGTAATATATCGGGAGAGATTGTGCAATTTTACGGTGAGGATAGAGAAAATGGCTTATAGATTGTAATATATCGGGAGAGATTGGGCAATTTTACGGTGAGGATAGAGAAAATGGCTTATAGATTGTAATATATCGGGAGAGATTGGGCAACTTCACGCTTAGGATCAAGAAAAATGCTTGTAGACTGTAACAGAACTGAATGGTCTTGGGCAGGTTTCGTGCCGATGTCACACCTGACAGATTATTGAACGAGTTGTATCCGCGCGCCTCTGGAAGGATACGCTAAACTAACAGGTCGCCTAAATCACTTTCACAAGTAAAAATGCCTTGCTGCAATTCTCTTAGCTCCACGATTGTAAGACTAGCATGAAATCATCAGGTTTGGTTGACGGTATAATATTAAACTTTTGGTTGTTTTGAGGGGAAAAAACAGAATAAGGAATTCAACTGCTGCCAAATGCTTTGATTTAATATTCAAGTTTCCCATAATAGAATAGTTAAGATTTGGTTTTGGTTTTGGTTTGTTTTTTTTTTGTTTTTTTTCGTTTTTGTTGTTTTTTGTTCTTATTTTTTTAGACAATTGCATCTTAATAGGTTCTTCAAGATTATGTTGATAAAAATTGATCCACTTTAAAATCCATTTACCATTATCTTCATCGGTTTTATTTATTTATTTTTTTTTTTTTGTTATTGCTGTTGTTTTTATCGGAGTCTTTCCTCACAGGCACCAGAAATTAAAAAAAAAAAAAAAAAGAAAGAAAACAAAAACAACAACAAATCATCATTATAAATTTTTCTCTCTGCCCTCTAAATGCCCTTCTAGTTACCTCAGGAACCCACATCAATAAAGCCAGGACCGGATATAAACTGCTACAAAAGTCTGTCAGGCGCGAAGTGCTGACAATAATAGTAAAAAGTAATGAGAAGATAATCCCTGTTGTTTGTTTCCTATTGTCAGAATTCCCAGACTGTCGTAACACAGAGGACCTGTTGCTAAATCTTCCGCGGCAAAGTGCTATTTGTGGCTCAACATTCTGCTTCCCGGCGCTAATCCGATAGATCTATTACGGTTCAGAGTTCTGTAAGAGCAGCTATGTTATGTCTTTCAATCTTGCTCAGATTTGAGCTGCAGCAAAGTTGTTAATGAAAGAGGTTGAAAGGAAGCGAGAGAGAGAGAGAGAGAGAGAGAGAGAGAGAGAGAGAGAGAGAGAGAGAGAGAGAGAGAGAGAGAGAGAGAGAGAGAGAGAGAGAGAGAGAGAGAGAGAGAGAGAGAGAAAGAGAGAGAGAAAGAGAGAGAGAGAGAGAGAGAGAGAGAGAGAGAGAGAGAGAGAGAGAGAGAGAGAGAGAGAGAGAGAGAGAAAAAAAGATAGAAAGAGAGAGAAAAAGAGAGAGAGAAAGAGAGAGAGAGAAAAAGGGAGAAAGAGAGATAGAGGGAGACAGAGAGAGAAAGAGAGAGAGAGAGAGAGAGAGAGAGAGAGAGAGAGAGAGAGAGAGTAGGAAGATAGGAGGAAAAAACACAAAGATGACAGACGGGGTAGAACAGCCACTGTGACGCCTGTGGTGTTGAGCCGATGTGTCTGTCTGGACGAGGTTAGAGCGACAACAATCAACCTGAACTACCTGACGGAGGCTGTTTGATTAAAAAAGAAACAATAATAACAGGTATAAGACAGACTTGTAGTAGACGAGGTGTATCAGCTATCAAAGTATCAATCCCCATCAGCAGAGGTATTTCTAATACACAATACTAATTCAGCGTTTGACAGTACTGAACACCCAGACTCGCCAATGGTCAACACTCCTAACTCTCGGGATGTAGACACAACAGGTCAGCGGGAACCGAATCCCTGGGTTTATATCACTTTGTATTTTGTAGTTCTTTTTATTTGTCCGTTTTCGTTTTTTCTTCTTTTTTTTTCCAAGCCTTTTCTATGATAGGCTGAACTTCGATTTTTTTTTTGTTCGTGGTCTTTTTATTTCGAATATTTTTTCTATAACCTTTCTTTTTCATCGCATAAATCTTTTTCTAAGTTTTGGAATATTGTGAATAAGTTTTGGAATTTGATTGCAGCTCCTATCTCAATGGCATAAACAAATTGACGTTCTTTTTTGTTTTGTTTTGTTTTTTTTTTTACCCAGAATTAAGAAATAATCAACTTTTGTGTGCTGCATTTTGCGACTACAAGAATTTCACTTTAAGGATGGGATCAAACTTGAAGTTCTCCCTAGTAGGAGATACAGAAATCCGCGAACCATTTTATTATGGAAACTTCCACCACAGACTGTCACCTCCTTCCACAGACACACTCTAATGCTGTGTTACTTAGCCCGCTATGTATTGTGTGAAGTATTTTAATGGAACACTGTAAAGCCTTATGCCATATTGTAAACACATTGACACCGTGGGAAAGACTCAGCAATTTTCTCATTTCTTTTCATTTTGTAGCGACAGTGATGTTGACAGCATCTCACCGCTAACAGGGTTTTTTTTTTAACTTATGAGAGCCTTGATAACTCTTATAGAGCAACAAAGTAGATACAGCTAAATGGCTCAGTAGGTAGAGCGTTTGACGAAAAATCAACGAGCATATTTTAGATCGAACTTTTGTTAGCGCGACGGGGGTCTCATAAGAAGTGTAGTGAATCGAAACCAATTTAAAGCAAGAAAGCTACCATCACCATCTCCAACAAATAATGACAGCCACGTTATTGTTGCTTCAAAAAGTTATGAAAGGCTAAACAATCAGTCCCATGTATTTATCATCTGCAACAGCAACATGAGGGGCAAAGGATCAGAGCCACAAAAATACATCCACAAAACAAACATCACTATCAAAACAACATTCAAAAAGAAACTAACACATTATTTAGCAACAAGAAAGAAGAACAACAATGTTATCAACAAAGACAATATTTTCAACCACATTAAAAACAATAAAATGAACAACAAAGCTATCATCTTAAGCGGCAATAGTATTATAAAATATGAGTTATAACGAGAAAAGTAACAACAAGGACATAAAATCATCAACAGTTGAAGGAAGAAATTAACATGGACAGAAGAAACAATAATATCTTTAACAAAAAAATATGACAATATAAATAACAACAGCGACTTGAGTTGAAAGAAGAGCAACATGAACAGTCAGAAAAATAGCAGCAGAAGTATTGACTACAGCAGCAACACTAACAGTCAAAGAAACAGCAGAAGCAAAGTTCAAGCGAGAAAAACAACAGCAACATCAGCAGTAAGAGAAACAGCAGCGGATAATTTGAAAGTCAAAGATTAAGACAGTCGATAAATTAGGCACAAACAGAATGTAATGTGGTACAGCGGCAGTAACAGAAGAAACACGGACAGCAAAACTGACCATCAAGGCAGCAGCAACAACTTCAACAACAAAAACAACAACAACGTTAAAAAGAATTTAAGCGACATAAAAGGTGAGAGTAAGTATCAGCAATATCACAATTTAACTACAACAATTATGGCAACGTGAATAATCACAAAAATACTATATCAACAAGGAAAACAGCAGAAACATAGCATCACCAACAATAACAAGCAGCCTCACCATTATATTTTTGTATATCAACGTTGTGAAACACCTCAGCTGCATCTTCCTGCATAATGAAGTCGCCGGTGTCCCTGGGGGTGGGGAGGTCCAGCTCATTCCCTGGGGAGGTGAGAGTGGCGGCTGTCGGTGGCACGGCAGGTAGCGCGCACACCAACAGACATACACTGAATAGTTCAAACACTCTCTGGGTGCTCACAAGCTTTATCTTCATTTTGGTTTGGTTTGTTTTTTTGATTGATGTTTGAAAATTCGAAAACAACGGTAACTGCTGTGTACTAGACTCTAGGATTATTTGAGTAATATTGGGTCCATGCCACATGCACAATAACACTACACTGTCTTCACCCTAGAAAACAAGAAATGGAGTTGAAACCAAGTTCACTTCATCCTACAAAACAGGAAAATACACAACTGTGTAGTGAACCTTCAGAGGGTGTCCGTTTCACAGAAATGCGGGGTAGAAGCCGAGATCTCTTTCTGGAAGCTGTTTACAACAGCCGCTGTCTTTTGTCTGTTGTTTGCAGGTGATGTAGGTGGTGGTACTTTCAGAAGTAATTCTATCCGCTGGATGGAAGAGTCGCACAGCACATAGGACTCGGGGGATTTAAACTATTCTACCACTCGCCGCCTGTTCGCCCGAAGATCCCGTCAAATGTTTGCTGGAGAAGATTTAACAATCGCCGAAGATTAGATGTACACCCCTCCCCTAGCGCTGGGACCCACCGCGACTCGTGGGTCTTGTCGCCGGGAACTGAGGAAGTCGGTGACGCGGGGACGACGGAACTGAGACGCTCGGTGGCGAAAAGGGGCGGGGCGCCCGAGCAGATGTGGACCAACACGATTAGAGTTGCCGGCCTCGATTTTAAAGGGCAGTCACTCTCCACCCTTTTTTTTTTTTTTAATTCTTTTTATCTGTCTCTGATCGTCTAGTAAGCTGAGAACCGTTGATACAGCAACCTGTTGTGCCTGCTGAAGCAGCTTTCATATTTCACATTCTTTCACTAAGCCGAACAATACTGCAGATATCTGACTGGTCACAACGAGCCGCTCACAAACCTGTAACATAATTAGAGAGTTTCGAGTTACCACAAGTTCTCCCTGGATATTTTTCCCCCTTTTTTTATATATTTAAAAACCTTATTTCCATCCATGCTTTTTTTTTGAAGATATTTCCAGCTTCCAGCTTATGAATAATAATGTCCTAAAAAAAGCCAACACAGTCACAAGGTATCAGTTGTTTTTTTTAAGAGAACAGAAAAGTGACCCTTGACCCCTAGTTATCACCCATGTCTTCTCGTCTTCTCTTAAAACATCAAGAGGAAGTAACTCCTACCAGCTTGGGTTTTGCTGCTCCTATACTTCGAAGATGTTAACCTGTGATGTGTTGGAAGTGAAATCCGGCATATACTGTAATGACCTCAGATCAGATATACCGATATTCCTGGCTCACAAGGGAGTAAACTCTTAAAGTTTCCTAAAGAGTCTTATACAGAGACAGCGGCTTTCCGCCAAGCGAGATCTGAGACTAGGTAGGTGGAATTCGACTCCACCACAAGATTTACCTGCCACGGTTCGAACCCAGCCCACCGCCGCTCTACCGACTGAGCTATCTGTGGTGCCAATTTGAAAATGATATATGATCTTAGTACCCAAAATTGAACATTAAAGTCTCCTTGTGATTCAGCGTAACAGAGAAATTAAAACCCACGGGATGAGCTTCTAACGGTAAATGATTTTAAAAAAAAGAAAAGAAAAAAAATTTAAATCGAACAGTAGTGGTCGGATATAGTGCCAGAGTGGGTCATTAGCGATGTTTCACAAGGAGACCCCCACCCCCCTCCTCTTTCTCTCTCCCCTCCCCCCCCCACACACACACACGCAATCATATAAACCAATACAGCCAAGATCTTTGTGAGAAAAATACTTGCCTGCTTGATAAAGCTGTTTGTTGTGGCGGGTCATATCCGACTCGTATAATCCGCAGATTTTTTTTTTAAAACGGCTACAGGCAGTTTTTAATTTTAATACACTTTTCCTCTGTAATAAATTAAAGTCTTACGCTTTTTGATAAACAGTTGCTTCTTTAATTTACAGGACAGGGTGTTCTTTATTAGAGAGGATGGCACGTTAAGGATAACATATTAATGTAGTTTTCAAAGTTGGCCTGATTTGTTGTTCTTGTTGCTCTTGTTACTGAGCTTCCGTCGCAGATCAATGTTGTTATTTTTCTTGATATAAAGAAATGAAAGGGGCGACAGTGAGTGGTGTTGCTGAAATAAATTGGTCTCTGGAAAAGAAAAAGTTTAAGCATGGCACGTTCCTTGCTTATTTCGAATCCAAAAGAAAAAAAAAAGTTTCTTTCGTACCTTCAAGCAAAGACGGTGTTTTACATCGTTAAATAATAAGGAAAGAGGAGGACCTAAAGGTTTTCTAGACATGTATATTGTTAGGAAGTAACAAAATCAAATGATGCTTGAAGACCAGCTTGTGAATCATATTATTATTATTCGCAAACTACAGAATTGTTTGAGTCAGGAAAGAAAAAAAAGTTAGCATCAGTAGCAGCAACTTGTGTATGCTCTACTGTTACTGTATCTCCCTGAGGTAAGCACAAACACAGAATGGATTGAATGAGAGTTGGTGTTTAAAGACTCAGGACATGTGAGTTTTAAGGACAAACGCCTTTTCTGAATCCATCCTTCCATTCACCCATCACTCTCTCTCTCTCTCTCTCTCTCTCTCTCTCTCTCTCTCTCTCTCTCTCTCTCTCTCTCTCTCTCTCTCTCTCTCTCTCTCTCTCTCTCTCTCTCTCTCTCTCTCTGTGCGGTATGTGTGTGTCTCTCATCTGTGTCTCTACTTGTATAACTATAGTGGCTATAATAAGAACAAAAGGCAAACATTAAGACTCACGGGTAATATAACCATTTATTGCACTTAGATGAGTGATGGTAGTTACTCAAGCAAGTCTTCATCTCATTACTCTATCCCCCCTCCCTTTTTTTTTTGAAAGTTTCTATAGACATGAAACTACACATTACAAGGATATGATCCCTTTATTCTTCCTTTAATTTAATTGATAAAACTATGTTCTTGTCTCTCTATCGCGCGTTTAATATTTTAATATATTCAATTTTAAAGCATTTTACTCTCTCTTTTACTTAAGGACTATAATTTTGGTTTTAATGGTATTCTACAAGGCAGTCTTCATGTAGGGTGGTGTGTATGCTATTCTGTCAAGAAGAAAAGCATGTTATGAAAATCTTATCGAGAGCAGCAAATGCAAGAGCTGTGAACCTCACACTAGTTCCATTGAGTGACTGGAGATGGGCTACTCGCGTAGCCCACACAGATGGGCGACCCACTTAGCCCATATATCGGCTCATCGACCTTCTATTCTCGATGATTTTTCTGGACCGCCATGACAGTCTGCATCTAGGCATTGGCCTATTCGGAACTATGAAACTCAATGGATCTCCAAACTACGTGAAGATGGGCTGAACTTCAAAATAGAATCATCGACTTCCACTCTGAGATCTCAAAGAATCCCTAATGTGAGACCCTCAGATGAACTCATCAGCTCCGAAAACCAGCACACCTCACTGCCAACAACACCCCCACCCCAGCTAAACATCTCCTTAGCAAGTTACTTTCAGATCATTTGGAGGAGTCAGTCACCCCCACCCCACCCACACAACTTCCTACGCGCCATACACCTACAACCGACTCAGCAAAATATTTCATAGGAAATTAATGAAGTCGGAGCTTCTGGTTTCCAATTGTGTTCTTGTTTCAGAAAGATTTAAAACCGTCTTCTTTATTCTGCAGAGGAACATCGAATGTTTGGCTCTGAGGGGAGTGGGGCCTGTCCACTCTGTCCAAGCTCTCAGATCAGCCAGGACGCGTGTTGTTTCATGGCGGTCAAAACAATGAGCTCAACCCTCGTCTAAGTCTTCCGCAGTCCTATTGTAATATTCAGCCTCACGGACGTCATGATAGTTGGTCTGTAGTCCTATTGTAATATTCAGCCTCACGGACGTCATGATAGTTGGTCTGTAGTCCTATTGTAATATTCAGCCTCACGGACGTCATGATAATTGGTCTGTAGTCCTATTGTAATATTCAGCCTCACGGACGTCATGATAGTTGGTCTGTAGTCCTATTGTAATATTCAGCCTCACGGACGTCATGATAGTTGGTCTGTAGTCCTATTGTAATATTCAGCCTCACGGACGTCATGATAGTTGGTCTGTAGTCCTATTGTAATATTCAGCCTCACGGACGTCATGATAATTGGTCTGTAGTCCTATTGTAATATTCAGCCTCACGGACGTCAAGATAATTGGTCTGTAGTCCTATTGTAATATTCAGCCTCACGGACGTCAAGATAATTGGTCTGTAGTCCTATTGTAATATTCAGCCTCACGGACGTCATGATAATTGGTCTGTAGTCCTATTGTAATATTCAGCCTCACGGACGTCATGATAATTGGTCTGTAGTCCTATTGTAATATTCAGCCTCACGGACGTCATGATAATTGGTCTGTAGTCCTATTGTAATATTCAGCCTCACGGACGTCATGATAATTGGTCTGCAGTCCTATTGTAATATTCAACCTCACGGACGTCATGATAATTGTTCTGCAGTCCTATTGTAATAGTCAACCTCACGGACGTCATGATAATTGGTCTGTAGTCCTATTGTAATATTCAGCCTCACGGACGTCATGATAATTGGTCTGTAGTCCTATTGCAATATTCAACCTCACGGACGTCATGATAATTGGTCTGCAGTCCTATTGTAATATTCAGCCTCACGGACGTCATGATAATTATTGGTCTGTAGTCCTATTGTAATATTCAACCTCACGGACGTCAAGATAATTGGTCTGTAGTCCTATTGTAATATTCAACCTCACGGACGTCATGATAATTGGTCTGTAGTCCTATTGTAATATTCAACCTCACGGACGTCATGATAATTGGTCTGTAGTCCTATTGTAATATTCAGCCTCACGGACGTCATGATAATTGGTCTGCAGTCCTATTGTAATATTCAACCTCACAGACGTCATGATAATTGGTCTGCAGTCCTATTGTAATATTCAACCTCACGGACGTCATGATAGTTGGTCTGTAGTCCTATTGTAATATTCAGCCTCACGGACGTCATGATAATTGGTCTGCAGTCCTATTGTAATATTCAACCTCACGGACGTCATGATAATTGGTCTGTAGTCCTATTGTAATATTCAACCTCACGGACGTCATGATAATTGGTCTGCAGTCCTATTGTAATATTCAACCTCACGGACGTCATGATAATTGGTCTGATATTGGATCCATTACAGCGACTAAACCTGGTCAATATAGGTCTCATTATTCAAAGAATTCTGTTGAAAATCTCCTCAACAAATGTCTGCAGATACATGCGCTGCATTTGTAGCCTCATGATACATAAAATACTGTTTGAAACGATGCTAACACTCCAACGAATGTCTGCAGATACATAGATTGAAGTTTCGAGTGTTTAAATGTTATTACTGCCAATGGCTCGGATTTTCTAACAACGTTACAATATCGATGGAGATTCTTAGGGCTTGTTGAAAAGATCAGAAAATCAGTTTTAAAATCGCAAATGAAATTTGTTTTCAAATTATTTTATTCCGTTTGTTATTTATTTTAATTTTTTTTTACCGCTATGCTGCATGCTCAATAGGCGACTGCCATTTTTTGTGCGTACCGGAGGGAGATATCAAATATTTATTCCTATTCCCAGAGGTAATAGCAAAGTCAAAGTTCATTGTAACATTAAATTTTAGTTAGAAACTTTCGCCAAACAAATCGAAGGGCTAATTAGACGGGACTCGGCACAAATTATTACATAACCTAGTTCTGAGAAAAAGGTGGAAAAAAGGAGAGCTAATATTGTAAGAAGTTGGGCTAACTTGTCATCAAAAACGGGTCTATTGTGTTCATGATTTTGTATAAATTTGTTCGTGTAAAACAGGTTCTATTGAGAGCAAATTTCGCCATCAAAGTAGTATAATGAGACCAGTATAACAGCCTTTCGGCGAAATTTTTAAATATTGTTTTCGAAGCATTTTTTTTTATTGCTTTTAACTGAAAACACTTT
Organism: Elysia crispata; assembly: GCA_033675545.1. Classification (NCBI taxonomy): domain Eukaryota; kingdom Metazoa; phylum Mollusca; class Gastropoda; family Plakobranchidae; genus Elysia; species Elysia crispata. The sequence goes on along the minus strand of JAWDGP010002675.1, from coordinate 431,966 downwards.
ATGTCATCTAGAGTTAAGTCTGTACGGTAAGCTTAGTTCTTAAAATGAAAAGTCTAACTTGGTATCATAAACTGCTATCCTTTTAAATTACAGCACAAATTATCACAGAAATGCAATTGATTGGTTTATGATAAGCTTAGTTTGAGTTATATTTTTAAAATGTTAGACGCAAGGGGTTGCGGCGGAGATCCTACAGCTATTAACGTAGGATGTTAAAAACGTTCGGCCAATTAAGAAATCTTTATTATCAAAGTTTATTTTACGTACTATGTGCAGCTTTTTAGTTTGAAAGGTAAAAAAAGTCTTCATGCTAAATGGGCTTGCTTCCGGGAATTGGTTTGTTGCGTGTCGATTGTAAACACCGAAGATCACCATGTGAGAATGAATATTTTATCAATTAAATTATTTGTATTTTCTTATCTGCATTGAAAACAGAACGATTCTCAAGTCTAATTTTAAGTCTTTCCATTCAATTGAAAAGTAAAGGCTAGATCCAATTTCCAGACTTGTCATATACCATTTCAGTAATTGATTTTCTCTAGTCTAAGATCTGAATTACAGACCTTGATCCAGGCCTATTTCTAGATCTAAAATCTAAAGCCTAGTACTAGTAGTAGATTCATTAGCAAAGATCCAAATCTAATATAGATAATAAATTTATTAGCTGTGATTGTTAGATTATAGTAGATCAATCGGAGCAGCTGATGAAACGAAGGCATAGCATTAGATAAGATAGAGCATTAGGCCTAAAGCCTATATTATTTTTACCATCTTGATCTAGATCTCTCCCACAAAGAAGATGATTCTCGTGGAGTTGTTTTTGTTTTTTTTTTGCGTGCATTGATTTGTTTTTTTTTTTTCATTTCAAACAAAAACTAAAAAAAAGCTTGTTTTTGTCACAAGTTTTTTTTTTTTTTAGTAGTATTTAGATCAAGAGATCTAAATGTACATCTATCTATTTAGCTTGCAATGTTAAAAAATGTAACTTAAATTTAATCCCTTTGTAAATGGGAAATAACCTAGCTAAATTCAACTCATCCTTTGATTAGGAAATGTGAGTGATAGTAAAAATTTACAGATAGAGCTAGATCTATTGTCGTACTGAGACTTAAACAGAATAATTGTCAAATTTAGGAGCACCGAAGTCAGTTTTTACATTTAATTATCTTGAAACATCATTGTTCTAATTACCTGCTGTTGGAGTAAAGGGGAGCTGCATGTAGAAACAGTTAAATGTTATGAGAGCGGAAGACGGTTTAAATTGAACACATTGTAAGAATTTGAATTATTTGCTCTTCTACAAATTTTTTGTTCGTTTTATTTTTGTGCCTTGCCTTTCAAACAGTGTTCGCTTTCTTCAACAGGTCAAAAGTAACATTCAAAATCACTCTCACTTCAGACTCAAAGCTGCCATACAAGGTGTAAGTACTGATCTGGTTTTACATTAACTCAACCCCACCCAACTAAATTCATCTCAGGTAAAGCCCTGACCCTAAGGGAAGGGACGTAATTCCATACAAAAAATAGATCTATACATTTAAAAAATATTACAATCAAGCAAGATTATGAAATTAACTGTAACAAAAACTAGAGGTGTTGAATTTTTAATAAAACAAGGTTTTATGACAGTAAACCAATTTTCTAAGACTTCTCCTTTACTTCAGGCCGACTCCATCACCATTTCAGTTTTTTCACCATCAACATCCCACTTCATCACTATCTTAACATTGCGACTCCCGATCTCAAAATGGCAACGATCATTATTTTATGCTGAGAGTAGGGATAATCTTCTAAATGACCAAAATAAATGTTTCTGTAGCATCCCTAAGATGATTCAAGTGACGATCCATCCTAATTCAGAGTTAAGATCTAGCCTAGGCCTTGAAATTGCCAAATATCACGAACAAAAACGGTCAATTTTGAAGCGCGTTTCTAGATCTAAATTTAGTCTGAAAATGAAACTAAAATTATAACCAAAACAAAGTCTAAAGGGTCCTTTAAACGTAAATGAGGTTTCCAGTAGTTATTAGGAAAGAAAGTAGACACCCAGAAAGTGAAAGTTAACAGGCGATATAGGTTCACAATATAGTGGTCCATACGGGCTTGGGCGGGCGATATAGGTGGGGTTGAGTTAAGATTAAAGTTTCCGATCTTTTGGTTATTTGTAGCAAATATTTACTGAAAACAGTTTATTGGAGGTTTTTTGGAGCTCAGCTTATGAACATCTTGTATGTTGTCTGAATGTGCTATTCCTTTGTTAAATATGTAATTTTTAAAACAATTTTAGTATGATTGTTTTTAAGATTTTTCAAGTCACTAGGTTTACATCATTTTGATTGACTTGTTTATCCAGCTTTAAAGAATTGTCCAATTTTCAGTACGCTACACTGTATCACGTTAAGTCTGAGTCTTATCCTGTTGGAGATAAGTTGATGTGTTAGTTGGATTAATTTCTTTCTATGCTTTATTTTTCGAATGATTTCATTAATCATACCCTGTGAACATACATTTTAAAACCCAGTATATTTTTATTAAATTGTGAAAAACTTGTGTCAAGGTTTGTATCATAAATATTTTCTGAATGTCTATTTCAGGCTTTCAGTGCCAGAGGGAGCTCCTTTCACCGCTGTCCTAAAGTTTGCTGCTGAGGAGGTAGGTTCTGATTTTTTTTGTATAGATATGTTTTGAAGTACGTTTCCTTCTGTCCTAAATTTTCTTTTATTACTGCTGATGGCAATCAGATGAAGACTCTGAATTAAGGCTTCACTAACGATAGTCCTCAGCCTGTTTTAAAGATGAATGCAGCATCAAGCATCTCCAACAAAAGCAATTTAAATGATATCCATATTTTATAAAATTTTTACTTTAGCACCTCTTTGGGAGAAAAGGGAACATTTTAATTTGTAAATCAGAATGTCAACTTAAGTGGGAAGTTCATTTTAAGAAAAATACAAAGCCATGCTTGAAGGATGGGAACCAGTTTGTCATTTATTTGAACCATCTGGATTAAAACAAAACATGGTTAATATTATATTTATAAATGTTGTAGTCCTGCCTCAGTGGGCATTATTAAAATGGAAATGAACTTCAGTGAAATACCCTCTGTGGGATATGATGGTAACAAAAGCCTAGAAATATTTAGTCATTACTGCCATATCAGTTGTCCGACTCTTTCAGTTCTCATACAGCCATCTTAATCTTATGTGTGTATGAAAAAGAAATGCATTGCCAGAGATTGCTACCTATTTAGTTCAGGTATTGACCAAAAAGTAGAAGGTCCTTTTGTTGAGCAATGAGATCTTTTGACTTCCTTTTCATAATTTCTTTTTCCCTTCTCTATTTTTTTATTTAAAAAAAAAGAACTTATGCTTTTTTCACCCTTTTTTTGTTTCTACAGTTCAAAGTGCCTGTGGCAACAAGTGCGATAATTACAAACGATGGTATCGGAATCAACCCAGCACAAAGTGCAGGTAATAGGGCTGCACTCTTCTTTCGCTTTTTTTTTTGTTTGTCTTAAGTTTCTCTTCTTGGATTTTGGAAAATGTATATTTAATTATCAGCTAAGAGACCTTGTTTGTTGACAATAAAAAAGGGCAGGTGACAATGTTAGGTGTGAACCACAAGTACAAAGTGTCAGAACATGAATTTTAGGTCTCACCTACCATATCTGTCATGAACTAGTCTAATTAAGAAAGAGGTTACATTATGGTTGGTAATAATATCAGTCAATCATCAAGTAGACCTTTTTTTTTTGAATATTTAGAATACTTTGTAAGTATTTCATGTACTTTTTTTTTGTACTTTGGTCTTCGTCCAGCACCAATCTGTGGGGGATGCTTATCACTGTAAGCTGTCACATCAAAACTCCTATCATTTATTTTAACATCTGAATTGTTAGCAGTCGTTTGTAAGATACATTACCTTTACTAAAATCTATGTTGAAAAGCTAAACCTTATTCTGTGACTAAGCTTTTTTTTTTTGTTTTACAATTATTTTTTCATTTTATTTTGAAGGAAATGTTTTCCTCAAGCATGGATCTGAGCTACGGTTGATACCAAGAGACAGAGTAGGATGTCGGCAATAATGATTTGATTCTTTTTATGTGTAAATTTATAGGTTTTATGATTATTAAAACTACTGCTATTTAAAACTAAATTATGTAATTCAAGCTCACCGCAAGAGTTGAAATCACTCTGTAAACATGACTGGGTTTGTTTAAAAACCAAACTGATAAATGGAGAGATAAAAAGATTTGTGAGTATGAAAGAAGCTTTAATCTTAATGCTTATGATAGGTATTTCTTTGTTGTTTTTTTTTTTCTCAATTGCAATAAATGGATAGAAAAAAAATTTAAGATTCGCAAACAATGCATCAAAATCACCTAGTCCTTTGCTCTGTTTATCATGTATATTGATGATTAAAACAAAATTTTGAGCAATAAAACCCCCACATAAGTTGGAGCAAAAGGCAAGTGCTTTTATTTCGCAAGAAGTTGTATTTTTTATGTTTCTTCTACATCTTGTTACTTTCTTTCAGATACACTGTACTGAAATAAGCTATTTGGCTCCATATTTTGTTGTAACTGCCTCTTTTTTAGGATGTTTTGTATGAACAATATTTTTTGTTGCTGGCAAGTATAAAAGTGATCACAAAAATTGTTAAGGAATTACTTTTAATTTTGAGCAAAGCGTGAACATAAGTCAATGTAAACAATCTAAAGCATTATATTTGATGCAAATTTGTTTCTCTTGTTTTCAATTCAGTTAAATATTTTATGTTGTAATTGGTAATTGGGTCATGAATTTTTTTTCACATTTTTATTTTATTTTTTTTTTTCTGTACATAAAAATCAAATTTAAGATTTTAAAACTCCTTGAATATTAACAATTTCTGTATGTGTGTCCTTATGTCTGAACCTTTTACCCCATATTGAACAAGTCAGTTTCATTAAGTTATGACAAGCGAGTACTTCTAGCCTTTTTTTTTGGTTTTAATCACTGATCAAAGTTCTAGCTGCCGATTTTAAAATTTGAGAAAAAATACGAGATTTATTTTTTTGTATCTGAAAACGCAACATTTAACTTCCGTTTCTTTTACTTCTTCACAACTATGAGTGTGACGCTCAAAAATTTCATAAAATAACAAGGTATTATGAAAAAATTATGTTCAGATCTGTCCAAACATGTTTTCATTTAACTGTATTTCATTAACATTATTTCCTTTATTTCTTTGTGATATATAAATGTTGCTTGTTTAAAATCATATTATATACATGCAAAAAAAAAAATTTGATTATAATTTCAATTGCGAGAATGATAAACTATCTATTTTGTCCTCTCTCTTTTAGTCAATATATAATTTGAATAAAAAATAATAATTTTCCCACCAAAAGGCCATCACTATGATAAGCTAAGCTGAATTTTTTTCATACCATTTTGTGAATTAGCAATTTTTATTTGATAAATAAATCTTATACTGATACACAAAAAGCAGTCAAGCATTCAGTTAAGGTAATGCAATACATGTATCTCATTTGTACTTTTGAGATTTTGATTAAAACTTGTGATTTTGGTCAAAACACAAAACCATTTCAAAGTATGTACACACAGATACAAATTTAAAACTCTGCAAAACTAGCTTTTTTTTTGTCATGCAAATCAAATCAGAAATAAAGGTGAAGGCCTCTATATCATTTGATTTTTTTTACCTTGTTCTTTGTTTATTCAGCTAGACTCAGGCAAAGAAAGAAAGTTATTTCTTCCTTGGCTTGATGGGAAGATAACAGCAATAAATGTGAGGCATGCAGAGCATTTCTCATGAAGTCATAATTTTTGTGAATGAGAGCATGTGAAATAGATAGAAACTGAGTATTAAATTTACCCTTTTAAGAATCTTTTAAATAAAAACAAAACCTTCGGACACAAAAAGGTAGTAAAAACCACGTTTTGCATAAACTGAACTTGTGCTTGCTTCAGCCATGCTCCTTTACAAGTGTATTTTGAACAAGGCTAAGACCATATTTGTTCTTTCTATTTGCCGAAAAAATAGACATGCAAAATTTTCTGTCTTCCTCTTGTCTTATGTCTCAAGGTAACCAACACAAAAAATTTCAGATGTACTAGTACTACTCAATTGCTTTTATTTCCTAAGGTGACATGAAGAGTGAAATTATGTTTCATTTTCAGATGAATGCATCTACAGTAAAACTCTGGTATAACGAGAATGCCTGGACCAGATGCCTTCTCTCGTTATTGCCGAGTTCTCGTTATTCCACTTGTAAAGGGAAATAATAAAATATCCAATACCTTGATCTAAAATATACTGAGTTACATCCCCTGATTCTGATAACACGATGCGTGGCTCGGCCACGATCTAATCACTGTAACAATTAAACCTTGACCGACTGACAACTCTATCAGTGATCAGCTAGGCCTATACCATCGCACACCGCGTGCTATGTGGTGGTTGGGTGGACTAGGCCATGTGCGTACTGCGGGTGGTGGGGAAGGGTAGTAACAAAGAGAGGCATCCTACTGCGTGCTTATTGGTTATTGTTTCTTAGGCTTAGCTTAGGCCTAGTGTGCAGAGAGTGAGAGGCGTGTGCCAGTCTCTCGCTTTCGACACAAGCAATGCGATAGGTGACGCAGTGAAGTAGCCTATTGGCCCGCAATCTTCTTCACAGTTGAGTGCGGCATGCGTGGTCTTTGTCATTTGCGACACAATACCTGCGAAAAGGCCCTTAGGACTATGACTTTATTTGAACACGAGGGTCAGCGATCTCTCGTTATTACAGAGTTCACTATCCATTTGTTCTCGTTATTCCAGAATCGTAGTTACAAAGCTAAAGAAGGGAGAAAAACGGGGATTGAGAAAAAGTCTCGTTATTACCGAGTTCTCGTTGTTTCAATTGTAGTTATAAGTGGACTCCTCTGTATCTAAATGGGTGTTGAAAGGACCACGTTGAAGCACACTTCTTTATTACTCATATTGCAAAAAAGTATCAACATGTGTATAGGTTTGACTTTCATTTGCATAGACAACATAAGGTTCAGCATGTAATAAATCAGCAGATTATTGAAGGCCCCAAAAATGAATGCACAGTCTAATCTCACTTCTGATATTTCCGGTAAGAGTGACAGGATGGACCCCGGGTTCACTGGGGCAGATCCTGTGAATGCTACATGATTGATTTTTTTTTTTGATAACACAACTTCTATCACGAGTAAGGTAAAGGTAACTGTGCTTGACGGTAAAATAGCCCTTCCTGCTTGCCTAGTTTCAACTTTGTTTTGTTAATGTTATTCTTCCTCGTTTTCAGTCTACCATTCTAAGCTGCTAGTACTGTAGCAAGAGGTTGCAAATTGAAATTGAAAACAAACACAGAAAAATCATGATGTCCTCCAAGGCCAAGTGAGCTAAAAGCAAGAATCTCTTTGATTATTTGGAAGGTACTGAAGAAGGTGACCTCAATGAACATAAGCTAAAGAAGAATTATGATTAGAATGACCTAAATAATTCTGGAAATGAAATAGAGGAAGAGGGAACTAGGCGCAAACCTAAGAAGAAAGCTAAATCATGTACCTCTACTGAAGTAATTCCCAGATCGAGACTTTCTAGTCGAAGCAGGTCTTAGCCTAGAGGATCTAGCGGCAGAACTGTAGCTGAAGAATCTATCGTACAGCAAAAAGTTGACGGTGAAGTTAGTTTTTATTGATTTTTAAAATAGGGCCTACCCAAAAAGCCTTAATTCTGAGCGCTGAAGCTTTTGAAAAATTTCCCAGTCTCAAGCGTGTAAAACCTTCATTCTTCTGATATAAATTCATAAAGAGGTATACATAATTTACCCTTCACAAAAATAGCATTGTAAATACACAATTTTTCAAAAATTAAAAAACAAAAACAACCAAACTGTTGAAGGTGAAGCACATGAAGAAATTCAAGCACATTGAGTCTGCTGAAAAACTCAAATATTTTGTCAAATACAGTGGAATTTGCTTAAAGTCAACACCTCGGAACCAAAAGTTTTGACTTTAAGCAAGGTTGACTTTATCCATTTCCAGAAAATTCACAATATCAATACAGGTTGTCTCCATTTCGTTACTTATGAAAGTGGTCTCTCTTTGCACTGTCTCCATTTCGTTACTAGTTATAGCTATAGTGTGCTATGGTAAATTTAAACGAGTTTATTTAGGCAAAGACTGAAAAGAGGTTTATTCAATCAACTTGATGAACTACACACAAAAACACAAAATATGTGTACATACTTGCAATTCTTACTACATTTTTTTTTTCAGCTTTACCCTCTTCTAATATGGACTTGGGACCATCATCACTTTTGTTTTGTTTTCACCCAAAAAAACAGCGATGGCCTGATTAAAAAAAATGTTTTAGTATTATTGGAGGCTATGAAAAGGATACTATTGGTTAAGGAGAGCAGCAGTTGGGAGAAAACTGCATTGTTTGCCTTAAATGATGTGAGCTCACGATAAGTTAGGTCTAGATCTAGACACCCAGCCTCCATTCCACCCACACCCTACCGCCCTTCTTTCTTATTGTCACAACCACGGAAGACTACACTAACTTAGCTAGGCCTCATTAAGCATGCTTTTAATACACAGTGACTTACTGACAGTATTGGGTTTACAAAGAGCTATATCCTGCCCACGCATCCCTGTGCATCCCCGTTTTTATGAGTTTCACCTTTTCCCATCCATCATGATGTGTTGACTTTAAGCGAAAATATCCCCAAGCTGTGGACTTTATCAGAAAATCAGTTACTTAAACAAAGAAGGGAAAAAACTGAACTGCAGTGTGGTATTGACTTCAAGCTGATTCCACTGTATTGACATTTCTCTCTTCCATAGAATAATGGATTTACGGAATGTAAAAGGGATACAAATTTCCTGATAAGTTATTAAATGGTCCAACAGTAAATAGTTCAATATTTAATTATTAAAATATTTGAAAAAAAAGCTGGTCAGAAAAATGGGTACTGAAGTTAAATGTATTTTGTCATAAAACTAAGGAACGACCATTCACAAGTAAAAAATAATGTAGGATTATTAAAAGATTTCATGAGGGCAAAATATTTATATAAAATTATGCTTCTCATATTGCAATTTTTACATTAATAATAAACATGTATGTAATTTCTTAAATTAAGGTTTCAACCCAAATGAATTATACATCATACATGTACAAGCAAGATTATTTATAACTGAAAAGAAAGAATTGATATTGTATACACATATGCTAATAGGCATGGTACCGGTTTAGGTTTTTTCCTCGGTAAAATAATTTTTCGAGCACAGTGTAACTTTTGGGATGTTTCTTTACATCCTAGATGCAGGGAAGATTTACAGCAAAAAAAAAGGATTGATTTTTTTAAAAGGCAGCTGGCATGAAAAGATCATAAACAAGCCACAATAAAGAATTTCCTTTTTTTGTCAAAAAAGTGTATGGTTACAAAGCATGGCACACATGGAGAACAGCATCCAAGCAAATAATGTCTACTATTAAAGGTGGAGATATATAATATATATATATACACACATACATTTATGTATATATATTGTGTTACAACTGACAAAGTTTCATGCAGATATGATTAGGATTGAACAACTATTTAAAATTTCTATATACCAGCAACTACACGGTATTTCAAATATTGGTCAATATAATATAGCAGATTTGTATTGATCAAAAATCAATCTTACATTAAAAACTGTACAATAGTATGAGTATAATTTGTTAAAAAAATAATACATATATTATATAAAGAAAGGAAACTATGGAATGATCAAAATGGCTGCCACAAACCAAGAGATCACTGCTCAGCTTAAAAATATTGATAGATATAAACATGGAGTAATTGAAACTGCAGGAAAAGGTCTGTGCAAAGCTTGTACGCAAAGACCGCCTATATCGACAGAAGATACGTTAATCATCCTGGAAAGAAACAGAGATCAAAAAAATAATTCATATACATGTTAAAATTAAATCCTGAGAAAAAAACAACTATGAAACTAAAGCTCAAGGCTATATCCTGAAAATTTTTCTTTTACAGATTGGCTAAAACAAAACGATTTTCAAAGTCCCTAGATTTTTTTTAATAAAGTCATGTTAGAAGTATGCCTTAAAAAATTACCTTACTAGCAAAGAATTTTTAGTAACAAAAAGTATTTATTCTAAGAACTAAACCAACTGAAAAATGGGTGGAAATTAAGAAAAAAAATAGAAAAAAGTTAGGTGATCTTAACTTCTACTGTGCAATAAAAAAAAGACAGCAATGAGGTAAATTAAATAATATCTAATTTCAATAAAAGAAAAACAGTAACATTTTTAGCCGGTTCATTCCCTCTGCCGTAGAGAACTCAAACCTACAAGTTAACATTAGACTGTTGGATGTTAAAAATCTACCGCAAGTTTTTTGACCATGTTGCCTCTAGTAATATCAAAATTTCAAGTGTCCAAGAAACTTATATTTTGCCAAGAATCATCAAATGTTGATTGCTCCTCACGGATCGTTACCTTGACGAGGTGAGCGAGCTTGCGTGCCTTGATAACCCTGAGAGCTATGCTGGCGAGAGCCTCGTGCTCCTGGTAGGGCCACCCAAGCCGGACAGGTCAAAGGATAGAGGCCAGACTAGATACGATCCACCCCCTCCCCCTACTTGGAGGTTTAGCATAGGGCTAACAACTCTATCTTGTAAAAATGATATTGTTACAGAAACAGCAAAAAAAAGCTGCCCTAATTGCCCACGGCAAAAAGGGCAGTAAGTAAGTAAGTAATCAAATGTTGATGGATCTCCAGTATTACCCATTCATCCTCGTCAACTCCTTCAAACATTTCCTGAGGTAATGGACCTTCGTCTAGATCAAGCTTTCCAACCATGGCATTCAGCAGCTGGGCCAGGGAGAGAAAAGTTGACTTAAAAAACTAGAATTGGAACTTAGGGATACACTTCCAATGTTAGTGGAGTCCAAGAACTCAACGTGTTTTGAATATAAAATTAAACTTTTACATTTTTACTCTTCACTTTTAAGCCAATCCAAGGCTATGTTGTAGACTACTCTAAAACTCTATTTGCTGATCTTTTGAATTTAACCAAACTGGTTAAATTTAGGCTTACCAGTATTATCCTTGGTATACTTCTGTCTGGGATAAACAGAGCCAATGGTTATAATCTATAACATTGTTGTGTTTTTTTTTCTTTTAGATTTAGGTACAAAAGCTCATGTTTTCATCTGAAGAGCAGATAATTAGGCCAATCACTTGGACTGAGGACTAATTCAATAATAGAGTAAAATTTGTATCACCGCAAAGAAAAAATAGGAAAAAAAAATACAGATTGCTTTGACAAACTTGTTAATTTTAAGAATAATAATAAACTTTATTTCCAGTTTCGAATCAAATTCTTCATTGTTTCTTGTTCAAAATTTATGTATGGCTTGCAATCAGTTCTATTGTGTTCACTTTTGGATAAAAATAGTGAGCAGAACTTTAATTGCTTCATTCCAAACAAAAAAAAAGTGTTTGAAATATTTACACGGGCTGTTAATGTTATTACTGTAATATTCATATACTTTCAAAACTATAAATTATAAAAGTTAAGGCTACTTCTGTAAAAAATGATTCTGGAGGATTAATAAGTCACTGCCCGTTATAGTCCGAGTGAAAGTTGTACGGTTCCATTGCAACAAAGAAATAAAAAGGTGGTGGTAGTAAAGTAAAGAGAAATTCAGTTAAGTCCGAAATCAGAGACTGAGTGAGTTACAAACTATAGAACAAATATGAACTTTGAACTGGTTTTGCACTTGTAAGTTTCTTTTCCATTGAACTGATTAATATTGTTATCATAAAAACAATTGCCTAGATCAATGTATTCTCAAAAGTGATTATGACTGTATTCACCTCGTCCTTCCTCTGTTGATCGGTCTTGTATGTCTCTGGGTTGTAGCTCTCAAATTTCTTCACTTTGGGTGCCTCCTCTGGAGCCTCACTCACTGAAAAATAGACAGTCAGTCAGAAAAAAAAAGCCTTCAATAAGTAATCTGGTGAATTTAAGAGCAAAATCTTAGAACACAGGTTTTTTTCAAGTATCACTAGTACAGGTCTAGTTTTTACACAAAAAAGCCAGTCAGAGCCTCACTGGGCAAAATCATCCTAGTTTTTGTCATGCATATCATTGAAAATGCATTCCAAACATAAATTTTCTCCCAAGCCCATATTTCATAAGATTAAAATTTAAATCTTGCCTTATCCTGACTCCTTAGATCAATATCGGCATGATATAGAATTTCTTTCCAGGCAAATAAGGACAGAACATAAATCCAAGTATTTCATTGAAGTGTCCTCAATAAACACTGAGTTTGTAAGTCGATCCCTTTTCCCAGTAAAAACTTATGCTCTAGATGTATATTGCCCCTGCAAAGTCCGCTTTTCACAATTTTCTGCCTCATGTTATACCTTGTTCAGCTTATGATATATCACTCAGAGAAAAGAGAAACCAAAAGTCAGATGTTGCAAAACTCAAATATAAAATACAAAAAATAAATGATGCATTTTGAAAGAAATAGCAGGGTAACAGACAGTAAAGACAAGACTACCACAGGCCTGTTGAAATATCATCTGAGCACGCTTCATTTGAAACTTATTGGTGCACATGTGCATTTTTTCAGTTTTTTGTTATCATTAGGGACCAGAGAGTACCAATTGAAAAACAGATACAGTGGAATCTGCTTAAAGCTAACACCTCATGACCAAAAATAAGTGTTGACTTTAAGGTTGACTTAATCCATTTCCAGGAAACAGTCCAAAAATTCGTTATAAAAAAAACAGGTTGCCTCCCTTTTTTTGTTACTTATGTCTCTCTTTGCAGTGTCTCCATTTTGTTACTCATGGCTTATAAAAGAGTGGTAAATTTATACAAGTTATTTAGGCAAAGAGAAGACCAAACAAGTCTGAAAAGAGGTTTATTTAAACAACTTGATGTACTACAAATAAAACACAAAATATGTTTACATACCTACAATTCTTCTTATATTTTTTTCAGCTTTACACACTTTTAATATGGGCTTGGGACTATCAATACTTCCGTTTTGTTTTCACGCACACAAATAATGGCCTGATTTTAAAAAATCGTTTCGTATTATTGGCGGCTCTGAAAAGCATGCTATTGGTTGAGACAATGGCAGTGGGGAGAAAACTGCGCTCTTTGCAACAAATGATGTGAGCTTACGATAAGTTAGGTCTAGATCTAGACACACTCAGCATCAGTCCCGCCCACACCCTACCACCCTTTTTTGTTACTGTCACAACCCTGCAAGACCCCACTAACTTAGCTAGGCCTTGTTAAGCATGCTGTGATGTATTAATACCCAGTGACCTAATGACTGTATTGGTTTACAAAGAGCTATATCCTGTCCATGCATCGCTATGCATCCCTGCTTTTATGGTTTCACCTTTTGCCATCCACTATGAACGTCCCTAAGCTGTGGATTTTATCAGAAAATCAGTTACTTAAACAAAGAAGGAAAAAACATGACCGCAGTGTGGTGTTTACTTCAAACGAGAGTTGACTTCAAGCGGATTCCACTGTATAATAGAGAAGTATTGATGTTATGATCTTGATATTGCTAAAACTTTTTAATTAAAATAAAGAAAGGTTTTAAATTTTGACACAATTTGCCTCTCTTTGATAATATGGAAATTTATTCAAATTTTAGCCTTCCGATTTTGTCATATATTGATGTTTCAAAATCCCTGATAACCAGAATAATGAAATGGTCACCGAGCAATTCAATTTAATTAGCACAACTGTGACATACATGGTGCCATGTCAGGCGGCCGCAGGCTGATTGTCTGCGGTTGTCTGTTTAATCCAGACAGCCACTCAGCGGCTGTCATGGTTGGCTTCCAAGTCACCCGGGTTGGAGGGTAAAGGTCATCTTGAAAAAACTCCATCTGTTTTGACATTCATAGAGAAAATCAATTGTTTCTCCACATACATACATACATAAATGATAAATCTATACCTCAAGACATTGAAAAGCTTGAAAAGGACTTTCATTAATCAAAGAAATTATTTTTGCTTACAAAGTTATCCTTTTCACAGATAACCAGATTTAAACATTTAGCTGCAAAATACACAAACACGCACAAAAAAGAGTAAGAATGTATAAATGCTTTTAAAACTAATGTAAAAAACATACTATCTTACGAATTACATCAAGCATATATATCATCTGTTTAAAGAGTGAATTTGATTCATTAATTATATCGAGTCAATATTTTGTAAGCATGAGTTACATAAAAAAATGGATCTAACTGGTCTGTTGCTGTATGTCTAGGTTCATCTACTGGATATGACAGCTCTGTATGAAACTCTGAGAGACACTTGGCCAACTCAGACCATTAAGCTACGGTATTGGAACGGAATGGAACAGAACAACTTGACATACAGCACATTGCAAGTCCATAGAACAAAGGAAAGAAGACTGGTGTAAAAAAATAGAAAAGATGATTCAAAATTGTTGTAGGCTCACACCTTTACTCTCGGCACGGTGAAAGTGAGTCCCTCAATACCGCTGTCGGTTAGTCGCCAGGCACGCGCCACCTCCACTGCTCTCACATCACACACACGCTTCGGCAAGAAGCTCACGCCCTGCAGGGCTGTTTCCATCTTAAACGGAGCACAGGGAAACAAGTGCGGTTCCTCCTCAGCCACCTCGTAGGTATTGATAATTCGGTCACCCTAATGCAGATTATAAACACTGATTAATTATTGTAATGTAGCATTGCTTGACCCTTAAAGTACCGACCCCCTTCACTAAGTAATATTATGAAAGTATGGAGCATAACTCTATTTTTTTTTCACGACACATTTCACACACACATACAAAAAGTCTAATGAATTTAACAACAATTTGCACAAAAATAAACAAGATCTAGTGTTACATTGTTTTGATCGTCATCGCATCCACCCGTTTCATCACATTCAATTTCGCTTCACTGTCTATATCTTATTCTTCTTGGTCGTTGGTAATATCTAATACTTCAGGACTGATAAGTTGGCTCAAAAAAACAAAAGCCGAATTGGGACAATTCTTTATATAAATATTGTATCCAAAATGCAAACTTAAGTGAGATCGGCAGCAATTGGGTGTTGGATTTATACTGAGAAATAACAGGCTGTGTATTAATTTGAGGGTCAATAAAACATTTTCTTCACCAAAATAGGCCATCAACGAGATGAGGTTACACTTAGAAATATCTTAACTTTGTGATCCTTGAATTGAAACACAATAAAATTACTACATTATTATGTTGAGAGTTTTGTTTAAAAAATTTTGAAACACTTGCCATTTAGTTATAGGGATATACTATATTATTATCAATGTACTAGTAGTTGCTAAACATGCTGGAGAATAGACAGCATGTAGACATTTCTCTTCTTACTAAATTGTACATATAAATCAACATTCAACAAAGATAATTCACTCGTGCTGTGAAACGACATCACACATCAAAATGTTCTAAATAAGTTTGAAAAGAATTCATGCTTATTTTATGGATAATTAGTAAACTTTTAATCAGTTTTTCTAAGTATTTTGTGCTTCCTTTGGTATTCAGGTTTCTTTATGGTAGTAAAAAGAGCAAGTTGAAAGTATTCTTCTGAGCAAACTATTTTAAAACAAACATTACTGACATTTGTGCTGTAATTTTGTTAAGCCATTCAGTTGTAGTTTGACCACTGTGCATACATCCTTAAAATATTGCTATATCGAGATTGATAGATTTATGGTTTGATGGATCTAGCCTGTCCACAGCTAAATGTGTGCAAGCATTTTACCCAACACTAACTCAGTCAGGGTAGTATGAAAATGATGAGACTTAAATTTCTCACACATTCTTTTATTGAAACTACTGAACTTGAATGAAATCTTTTTCAAATTCATACAAAATCTACATCTTCCTTATATCAATACACAAACACACAAATGGAAAGAGTAAAGAACAAGAAATTTCATAAATATCATTACATACATATACTCTGCCTTTGTGTGTATTTAAGACACTTGATATTGTTTTAGAATTACTAGTTTTGAATTCATCTATTGATTAGTTGTCTGTGAATGCTGAAAGCATTGCTCATAGCTTCAGATAAAGGCAACGGAAGATGCCACTAGATCTCCAAGTGTGCGCTCACATGCTGACAAAACATTCCCTCATTAAAAAGACACCAGACTGGTTCCTATAAAGATCTGGCACTTACCCTGCAGTTTAGAAACAGGACGGAACTGTCAGGGTCATAGAAAGACACCAGACTGGTTCCTATGAAGATCTGGCACTTACCCTGCAGTTTAGAAACAGGACGGAACTGTCAGGGTCATAGAAAGACACCAGACTGGTTCCTATGAAGATCTGGCACTTACCCTGCAGTTTAGAAACAGGACGGAACTGTCAGGGTCATAGAAAGACACCAGACTGGTTCCTATGAAGATCTGGCACTTACCCTGCAGTTTAGAAACAGGACGGAACTGTCAGGGTCATAGAAAGGCACCAGGATGGCAGGGGATGTTGTGAGATCCTCTTTGTGAAGAATCTGAAGCTCATCAGATTGGTAGATCAAGATTTGCTGTATAGACATTCTGAGAAAGGTGATTCAAGATCGACTGCAGGATTAAATCAAATTATAAATCAAGTTTTAGATCAAAATTGTGGAAAAAAATTAAAAATCTAAATAATACTGAAATAGAAAAGACAATTTTTTTTTCAAATATATTGCTTATCAAAGAACAACACAATATAATGGACATTCTCTTGATGTAATTAAACCAGTCCTTCATAAATGTCTTATCTCCTTTAGCCAACCCCACCCAAGCTCTTTTTCTTCAAAAATTTTGTACGCAAGAGCATTATTCTTGCAATGAACAAAATTAGACTTTAAGTCCAGTCACTGTAGCATCTCTTATTTCCGTGACTGACCTGTCAAATCCTGTGACTACCAGGTACTTGTCTTGCAGTGTCCACACAACCCTCGCACCTCTGCTGCCATCTGGTCCAGGACCTTCCTGCTCACAGACACAGACAGTGTAAAATCAGAGTTCAAAACACAAAGTTAAAAAAATTGCTGTCCCTGTTGCCAACAAGTTTAGATCAAATCAATCGTAAGTTAATACTAGATTTATTCCTGTGTTTGTCTTTTTAATTGATAAATATTGTTAATTGAATTGAATTTCAGTTGCATTTATTGGAGGGGGCAAGACAGAAACCACAAGGAAAAGGATAAGAATGACACTCAATGATTAAAACAATAGAAAGATATATTGTGCAGGGCTCCTAAACCTTGATATGTCACTTCAGAGTTTTTAGAAATGTCCCATGTGCAAAACACACTTATGATGTTTAATTTTAACATTTCAAAAGAACACAATTCTTCTATCCAAGACGATCATCAATCATTATGCTGCTCTCTCTTCAAATGATATCTAAGTTTCCGTTGAAGGTTATTCTAGTATTATTAGTCTTCCTTATCTAAGAATCATTTTGCTGATATAATACTGATTAAAAAAAATGGTTGGCTGTTGTAAAAAGGTAAATTAATTTCTTCCAAACTCTGATTCAGAAATTTAATAAAAATATGAGTTAACAAAATGGCAAAAAAAGCCTACCCTCAAGGCCACAGTGCTCTTGCGAGGTTCAAAAACCTTAATTTTTTTGTCCTTGGAGACTGTCGCACAAAATCTGCCATCACTGCTCCACGACAGATTATACACCTGCACAGAGTTAAGGGATTAAAGTTTAACTTCATTAAAAAAAAGTGTTCATCAACTTCTTTAAGAGCACAACAAACTAAGTTCTCTTTTGCACAACAAAAAATTTACATCTGTGACTACAATATTTGTTTTTGCTTGTTAGACATTCCCACAACATTTGAGAATTCCTTACGATCTGCTTTTTCCAGCTAAGATTAGCAAACATTCATCCTTCATGTACAATAGAAGATGGCCGCACAAGACTTGATTGGAAAAGCAGATCAAAACATAAAGTCTCTGGTATGCTATAATACCATTAAACAATTTCCTACAACAAACTTAAACCTTAAATTTTTTTTTCTGTATCAAAAACCTTAAATACAATCTTAGAAGATACAAACATAAATTTTAGGGTTCAATGAATCCCCACTATGTGTAACATAATTTCAAATAATGCTAGCCTGTTAGTCTACATGAACTGTGATTGGACATTCGACTTCCAGAAAGGAGAGTACAAACAGTTTTCTAATCTGCATACTGCATTGCTCTCTATACACCTTTAAACAAAAAAAATGAATTTATGTCATGCTGAATCTGCTTAAGACCTGAAAGAGCTTTGAAAACATTCATAAAAGATCATTACAGTCAATTATCTCTTTCTAACTATGAGAGATCTAGGTACAGTAGCACAAAGTCAGTCGAGCATACTAAAAAACTTTTTCTCTGATTATAATTGAGTACCAGATTTCCTTGAGGCTGCCATGTGCTCAAGTGTAAAAAGCCTTTGTGAAGTTTCTGCTCTGCAATTGAATCAAAGCATTAGTATTGGACAAATTGGTCTGAACTGTAAGTGTCTATATATTTTGTTACTCCATAACTGCATGACAATTTGTTCTATCTTACCTGGTCATCAAGCCCTTCAAGTCTTAACACCTCCTTGCGCTGATCCAGGTCCCACATTCTGACAGTCATGTCGTACGAGGCCGTCGTGATCAGGCCAGACGCCAGCGGGTGGAACCGCACAAAGTATATCTTCTCCATGTGACCTGAGGAAAGCATCAAAAGCTGATGTTATGGCTGACGATAACAAAATCAGTAACAACATCTCTATATCAAACTGTAGAATCAAGCTGACAATATGCCTCGAACTCAGTCCAAATAAATCACATGTCATCCTCATCACATTAAAAGATATTGGTATTTTGAGCA
This sequence comes from Elysia crispata, assembly GCA_033675545.1. Lineage (NCBI taxonomy): Eukaryota > Metazoa > Mollusca > Gastropoda > Plakobranchidae > Elysia > Elysia crispata. The sequence goes on along the minus strand of JAWDGP010002675.1, from coordinate 412,996 downwards.
TTTAATTTACTTAGCTTATCAATGGTGAAAATTGCTTTAAAAAATCAATAATCTTTTGAAAAAAATTATTTATTTAATTTATTATTATACTGATTAATGTCCTCAGTAAATGAAATTATTATTTTCTTACACATTTCCTTAAAACATTCTATTTCATTACTGTGCTCTTCCTCCTCTATTTTTACCACATAAATTACTAAGTTTCAAAATGGTTTTGTGAAATAAGTTATTATTTTTAGACTTCTTGCTATGATATTGTTTTCCATGTTTAAGAGCTACTTTTTATGCTCCATGGAGCAGGGTCGGAGGCATTTTCCATACTTCCAGACCAAAAAAAGACCACCTGGTTAATTTTTTTCACCATCTATATTAAAAAAAAAATCAACATATTATTTTTTTATTACCTAAGAACAAAACACAGTAAGAAGATAGACCAGCTAACACACCAAAAATTGCATATATTAATACGTTTTTCATGGTAAACCAGATTTAAAAGTTCCCCTTTGTAGCTTCTATCCAATCAAACTCACATACATTTGCTCCATATAATAAAAAAGGGTACAGAGTTCCCATGGTATATGGATAGATCCACGGCATACAGCTTTTAAAAAAAGCATATATTTGAATAATTTGATTATTAAAGTCTTATTTACATGAAAAAAAAATCTTCCTGGTTTGCAATATGTGAAAGAAAAACTGAAAATGAACATAAAACATGGTACTTCACCTCTCATACAAAATTCCACTTCCTCTGTTGTCTCCTCCAGTCCATTCTCTGGTATTTTCCAAACATTGATTCTGGCATTGTCCGTAACTGAAACCCAAACACATAGTTGAAATCTGTTTTCAAACATTGAAGACCATTGACAACAGAAATCTCATCACAGCAGTCCTTCTAGGTAAGCTTAACAAATATGGACCCATTATACAACTATATTGACTTAATATAACTATATCTACAATGGAGCAATGTATTTTTGAAAGACAGAAATTGCTAAAAAAATCCTGAAATGGCTTGAATCCAATTCTTTTTACGTTCATTCATACGATTAACACAGTCATTCTTAACATATCATTCTTGGTCTGCTGTACAAACAGAGGAAACTTAAAATGTACATGTTTGTTGTTTGCTTCATGCTATCTGTGGCCAAGTCAACTTGATCTAGAGCATATCATATGAATTTTATGTTGAAGACATATTCAAGTGTATTCCCTTCCTGCAGTGCACCTGCCATTTCGCTCAGGGGGTACTCTCTAGTGTTAACATTGCTAGAGTCCCAAACAAAGGTTTTAACCATATCACTGGCACACCTCATGCATACCCCAATGATTTGATTATCTACCCTACCCCCTCCTTCTCCCCACCCCCTCCCACCCAATAAAAAATTTAAAAAAATGGAGATCAGAATACCTACCCACTACAAGTCTTCTGTCATCAAAAGGATCCCATGCAAAATCTGTCACTTTGCTTCCGTTGGTTATAACAGGTGTTTCAGTATCTGACAACTTGCAAGCTTTGGAGAACTGGAATAGGTTATCAAATTCGTGAGGTATGGATGAGGTGAGCTTTCACATATAGATGTATAAATTAGTTATTCAACAAGGAAACATATAAAAAAAAACAAATTAATGCACCCTTTCGATTTTCATAATTATTCTTTTACAATTACATTAATCTAAAATCGGACAACATTCAGAGAACATCCCTGCCATTAAATGTAAAATTATTAGAACACAGTCGGCTTCCTGACAAATGTTAGTTTGTCTATAACATTACACTAAAGTAAACTTGTTTTGAACTGACATAAAATTAATCCTGCAATAGTCCACTTATTTTGTTTAAAAAAAAAAAAATGCTGATTGGCTATATTTTCTTCTTTTTTTTTTAATGACATATTGGTAAAAACATTAAATTTTTACATTATTGAAATCAAGTTTTTATAAACCCTGCCGTACTTCAAGGATATGCATGTCCCCTCCTGGTCCATCAAGTGGCACAGCACAACGCAGCTCGTTAGCTACAAACATGTCACTTTCTCCTGGCACAGTCTTACAGACTTTACGCAAGTTGGTATACGCACTGCTCGGGTGATGCATCGTGCCTTGGATGTGTCTGAACTTGGATTTACGTACACCTTTTAAACAATACAAAAAAATATTTAGTCTGAAATACAACAAAAATATAAAGAACAGAAACCTGAATCTGTAATATAAATTCTCTATAATTTTTTTGCCAACCTTTTAAGGATTATGATGCTACGAATATTAATATCCTAAGTCAGATAAAGACAAGCAGTTTCAACTATGATAAACATTGCAATATTGAGGTGCAACAGCTTACACTTCATTTTTTTTTTTACTATAACAGCTGGTGAAAAGTTTAAAGACTTCAGGTTTTTGGGGATTCCAGAAGTTAGTGGAATTATGTTCTTCTTTTTTTTGCTTTCCATATGCACAAGATCCATCGAAAGCAATGGAAATTCTTTCTGAATATAGCAGTGAGCTTGCAGAAAAATTTATTTTCAGTCTAATTCTTAGTTCTGCTCATATGGTCCATTTGGACTGATTAAAAGACAACAGCTGAAGAAAATGGGCAACCTGCGAATGGTTTGGCTGCAGGTTTGGGTGAAGGTTGCGGTTTCTCTGGAAGTGGTTCAGCAGTTGTCTGGGTCTGTGGTGCACTCTCTGGCTTTGGTTTGTTGATCTGAGGTTTTGCTGAGTTGATGACCGGTTTAGGAGAACTCTCAGTTGCTGTAGGAGCTTTGCTGGTTGTTGCCTGATACCCCAGAAAAATAAATAAATCGGATCAATTTAGGAACTGAATGCTGTACAACTCTCAAATGTTCAATTATCTTTCAATGGTGTCCTGATAAGCTGTTCCCAAGCTATACCACAATGAAAAAACTTTCATTTGAGCATGAAAGATGAGAAGCTCTGAAACTGGCATATCTCTATCAAGTTTCCATAAGGCATCCATCTTCCCAGAGACACTCTCAATTTTCAGTTTGCTGAAGATAGGTGATGATACAGCTCCAGGGTTAGATACAATCAAGCCTCAAATGATGGATCCTGAGGTCTAATAAATAATCGTGATAAAGCAAAATACTTGCAAAATCCATCCTTTTGAAACTCATTATTTACATTTAGCAAAATAATGGGATAAAAAATGAAAAAGTTGAATGTCTTGGCATGAAAACAAAAAATATAATAAATAAATATCTGTATAATAAAAATTCTTTCATGTGCACTGAAACAAATATATGAGTGATGCAGAAAATAAGAAAACTTGAAAAAAATAGCTATCAAACAATAATTTACACTAACAATATGCTTACTTCTGTCATATCAGGTTGACTTTGCTGTGTGGTTGGAGTCGTGACTGAGCTTGACACACCAACAAGCTGTCCTCTCCTCTCTCTCTTCACCAGCTTTTTGCCTGGTTCAGGACTTATGAAACTTGGCTGAAGAATAAAAAACATATATATATATATATATATATAGATAGATAGATAGATAGATAGATAGATAGATAGATAGATAGATAGATAGATAGATAGATAGATAGATAGATAGATAGATAGATAGATAGATAGATAGATAGATAGATAGATAGATAGATAGATAGATAGATATAGATATAGAAGATCTTACCTTAAATTCTCTTCATATGACACTGGTATGACTGAGATTTTAAGGTAAGATCTTCTATATCTATGAAAAGCTCCCACAGTTGAGTACTATTATCAATTATTCCAACTTATCTTCAAACTATATACACCAAATATATGTGGGCTTTGAAGAAGAGCTTTTGCTCTTTATAACCAGTAATTTTCACCAAGTAGACAATTTTTCTAAAGGCCAAAAAAAAAAAAAGATAAAATGAAATAGTCATTATTACAATATAGACAAAAAAAACCTTAAGAATAAAGGAGACTTTATGTACCATTGAGGTTAACAGATTAGCAGTTCTAAATTGTTTAACCACTCGTATGTCTCCCTCAGAGACTTATACCAGAAAAGACTGACAGGGAAATTTTTGAAGATTTGATATTGTCTGGTTGTTGTAACAGCTTTCAAATTTAGGTTGTCTTGTTCAAACTGCTCATAAAAACACCACTGACTCTGGAATTTCATCACAACAGTGTAATATAGTAAAAGATATTTGATAAGAATTAATCAAGACCATTTTCAAACATCTTTGATGTGTTACGTCACATGAACATGTATCTCAGTGTGTGCTGTGTTTATGATTTGATATTATTGTTGCCTTTTTCTGTACACTATTAATGGGCCATTACTTTTCAATGAATGTAATAAAAAACTGCCAGTCACAAAATTTCTATGGTGCTTTTGAAAAATATGACCGATTAAATTTTCTTAAAGTTTTGCAGGCATGACTGGATTGTACATTCCACTCGATGTACAAGTGCACACTTTTATATATTTATCAAATTACACGTTCAAAGAGTTTTGTTTAAGTTTGAGTCATTTGACTGCATGTCTTAAATCTTTTTCACCATCCAGAAATTTTCTCTAAAAACTGAGATATGTAAAAGTGATGCAACAGAAAAAGGGAATTCCAACCTCAGCCGACTCTTTGTTGATCCACTGGGCAGCAGAAAGGGAAGGTTCTCCACTCAAAGTTACCGGGTAGATGTCTGCATGGAAATCTCGATAAGACTGCAGCAAGGTGAGGGAATCAAGAAAAGTATAACATATACTTATAAATTATCTTGTATTTAAAAAAACATTATATTAGCTTTTTGAGAGTGAATATTTCAATCTTTAATGAAGATTACATTCAAAATTGCCTTAAGACCAAAAGAGATGATTCTATAACAGTTATGGTTAAAATATAATGATCAGCTTAGGTCAAAATAGAAACGAAAAAAAAAAGTATAAATGCGAGTGCCTCAAAGAAATAAAAAACAAAAACAAAGTAAATTAGTAAAGGATCAAGTTTTTTATTCCCTGTCGCTTTGAAAATTTAATCACAAATGCTGTGCTTCATTTCCACGCTATGAGCAGCTGTTAAGAGGCAAGACATGAGACTATACGTATCTGCCCTACCTTGCGCGGCACAATATATGGAGCAGGAACGATAGTCCTCTGGCACAGGACCAGTAGTCTGTTGACTTCTCCATCCATCAAACTCATGGCTCGCTTGGGCACCATTGCTGCACCCTTTATCTGCTCACACCTGTCAACACCAGCTACAAGAAGGCAGACAAATCGATAATAATCATCCAATGTAATCAAGACCTTTTCTTGGGCACCATTGCTGCACCCTTTATCTGCTCATACCTGTCAACACCAGCTACAAGAAGGCAGACAAATTGATAAAAATCATCCAATGTAATCAAGACCTTTTCTTGGGCACCATTGCTGCACCCTTTATCTGCTCACACCTGTCAACACCAGCTACAAGAAGGCAGACAAATCGATAATAATCATCCAATGTAATCAAGACCTTTTCTTGGGCACCATTGCTGCACCCTTTATCTGCTCATACCTGTCAACACCAGCTACAAGAAGGCAGACAAATTGATAAAAATCATCCAATGTAATCAAGACCTTTTCTTGGGCACCATTGCTGCACCCTTTATCTGCTCACACCTGTCAACACCAGCTACAAGAAGGCAGACAAATCGATAATAATCATCCAATGTAATCAAGACCTTTTCTTGGGCACCATTGCTGCACCCTTTATCTGCTCACACCTGTCAACACCAGCTACAAGAAGGCAGACAAATCGATAATAATCATCCAATGTAATCAAGACCTTTTCTTGGGCACCATTGCTGCACCCTTTATCTGCTCACACCTGTCAACACCAGCTACAAGAAGGCAGACAAATTGATAAAAATCATCCGATGTAATCAAGGCCTTTTCTTGGGCACTTATAAGCTGCCAATTTTCAAGCCAGGCAAAAATGCTGAAATATGGCCTAATATAATATTCATTAGGTTTCATCCAGTGGCTTGAACAAGTGATGAGAAATCAATGTAGATCTCAGGGGTAACAATTTACATCATACAGTAGTTTCAGAACGGAGCTCTAGGTTCGGCTGGTGACTTGACCTTCTGCACGGGGTCATTATGGGGTCACGCTCAGTTTTTATTTGATATATTTCTAAGCAGGATTTGTACTAAAAGAATGCATTTTAGTAGAGTGAATGTTGTAATTTTATAGCCCAAATTCCGGATTAGCCGACAGATAAGCAGTGAGCTGGCAGCCCAGCGAGGAGTGAGCCCGGGCACCCGTATTTCACCTGTCAGGCATAATTAATGACCCTGGTCAAGAGATCAGTGCAGGGAAACTAAGTGCTCCAATCAACACAGCAAAACTCATGTCTTGAAGGAAAGGAAGAAAACAAATATTGTGTTGTGCCCTTTTTGTTTGTTGCAGTAAGAATTGTTCTGTTTTGATGCTGCAGAGGATTTTCTATTTCATAGGATTATTTAACAGAATTGTTGCCTTGTTTGTTGCCTCAAAGGTTATTTAAACTGTCCTTAAAATATCAAGAACAAGAAATAAGTAAGAAACTATGCAGCAGCCTTAAGGAGATTTTTTATCTTTCAAACATTAATATAAACTAATGCTACCTAAAGTAACATTTTTCTTTCAACAAATATATATTTCTGACATGTTGTTTCAATTCCTGGTATCTCGTAATAGCTTAATCACCGTTGCAGAGTTTGCTGCCTTTGAGTTTACAATAATTCTTTATTGAAACTATTTCTGTAGCCTCAAACTCTAAAACTTAATTATCACAACCTTTTCTTCAAACATTCTTTATCAAGGAATTTCTTTTCGTCTTATCTTATGTGATAATGGTTAAAAAGATTTCAATATCCGTTAAGAGAAATTTGCTACTTGCTAAAACGCCAATCGTTATACTTATAGTATTGAAGAAAGATTAGCCAGAAAATGAGAGGGAATTTGGCACAACTCACAGTTTGCCAAGTAAGGATCTTTTTCTGTGAACTCCATGAAGTTCAAACTTGTGTCTCCCTGTCAAGAAATGCATGACACTATGGTAAAGAAACTTAATATCACTGCAAAAACAGTACAGTCAAATTAATAAACTTTCTTATTATTTTTCTCTACAACACAATGTTTTACAGCACTATTCTTTGATATTTCTTTCTTTTAAAAAATTTAAATCCCAGTATAACTGAAATGGCAAAATATAACAAAATGTACACAGAACTCTTATAAGTTTGCAAAAGTGCATTAACTTAATTTTTGTATTTATATTGATTAAGTCTTAATAAGCTGACAGAAATTTTGAAAATGACCAAGCAAATTGGTCAGATTATCATTTAGTTTGACTTTTTGCCACCTACAAACAGAAAGGTCAAACTAACAAAAATATTGAAAAGGAAATAAAAATACTCGTTCGATATAAGACTACCCAGCTTTATTTAGAAAATAGAAGAATATGTACACTAAATCTAAAGAGTCTATCATATTTTAGAAAGGAACTTGTACAAAAACACGAAGTAAATTGCTTTTCTTACAAACGAATAACTTTGATATTTACCTTCCCTATCAGAAACGTCATGCTTGTATCTGGATCATAAAGGGGCATGATTGTCCTAGTTATATCAAGGAAAAAATAAAAAATGGAGATAAGAAACAAAAGACTTGGGAAAGGATGGCTTGATTGGTATGATATTGTCCGTTTGCTATAAGTGACCTCAGGCCTTATCTAAAACACCAGTCAAATCCTTAAGAAACAAATCAGTATTTTGCGAACAATTATTTAGAACACAGTCACCAGCACTGCAGCAGATAGAAACTTGCTAAGAGTATTTAACATCTTGAATGCCTTGCTTGAAAGTAAAGAGTAAAAGCATTGCCAAAAATTTTTCTTTCATGGACAATGCCAAAGATCAGTTTATTTGAATTGCACACCAAAAAAAAATTGAAATATTTATTTACATTGAAATATCATTATTTGGGAGCTTTAAAGAGTACTCCATGCTCTGAAGCCCTTGTTTGAAGAATGTGCTTTGTTTGCGTATATACTGATAGCTCAGGCGTTATTGAGTGTCTTCTAACAATGTCTTGAAATATATCACTTTGTAAACGCCAAGTCGGTAAGAGACAGGAGAGGAGAAAATTGCTCATCTTTTAAAATACATATAATACATATAAACACAAGGAAAAAAATTTACTGTCATCTACTGCACAATAAATATCAGAAAAATGAGTCTGCTATAAATTTAGCACAGCATTTTAACAAGTAGTATGATTATCAAAACTTTATGTAACAAAATAGTCATAACTCTTCTTATTTATTTGTCGACTATTGCTGATTTATGCTCATCATGCATTTGGTCTAATAAAACCATAATATGATATCACAAAACTAGCAAATATTTGCATATTTTAATCTATAGAACTGTCTTAAGGTAAATTATTGAGACGAATTCCCATACCATACTTACCCTGTTGACGAGTCTATGTCCATGGAATGTACAGAAGATGAAAGGTTGCGGGAATCCCACACACATACTTGTCTTGTTCTAGACTTTAAAATATATAAAACATATATGGCAAAATTTATAAACTTAACCATCACTTGCAATAAATTATCCTATATGGTAGTGACTGTATTGAGAAAACATAGACACAAGCACCTTTGTAGTAGAGAACATATCTGGTTTTAAAAAATTTCTTCCTTCAGAATTATTCAAGATGTTAAAGAAAATTTAAAAAAGGCAAGACCATCTTGCTGAGATGCTAAAAAATCATGAACATCATGTATGTCATGATGATATTCAGCAATAGTTTCAATTTTATTTCAACTCAGGTTGCAAGTTGCAAATCAAAGATTAATTGGCTGTCTGTTTTACTCTCACCTGACCAAATCCTGTAGAGATCATGTAATCTTTTCTTGGAAGCCACAGCAAACGAGAATCTTTGACATTTTGGTGCCCTTTGCCCTCCTGGGAAAAAAGAAATTTAGGTGTACTTATCTTTTTGGTCAATACCAATCTACAACTCCTATCTTTTTTTTTTACTCCACACATTAAATGAAAAAAAAAATGTCTGATCTTTAAGTTTATAGCACTCATTTCTAAATTTGTTTTCTGGTTACACATTTGATAGGTGGCATAAGAAAAAGGCTAATGAAAGAAAATCTTAAAGATTTACATTACATGTTTGACTTTCTGCAACTAGTTTCATCTAATTTAAAATGTACAATTCTGTGGTTTATTTTCCGCAATGCCTCAGAGCTGTCTGGTTACCAAGCCATGATACCTGCACTACAGTGCCAGCCCTCGGGTCTATCACACGTAGCTTCTTGTCTCTGCATGATGTGGCCAGCAAAGCCCCGTCTCCTTGCCAGGTAACTGACTGTATTTGATCTTCATGGCCAGAAAACTCTGAGTAAAAAATGAAATTTACTAATTAAAATACACATTCAAATTCACATAATTCACCTTTTTTCACAAAGTTACAAAAATATTGACATGCACAGCTGGAATAAAAGTGAAATGTCAAAAATGAATCTTCTATCACATTGCCACTTTACACAGGACTGCTAACAACATAGCTATCCTAACTATGTTCTACCACAATGCTACTTTACACAGGACTGCTAACAACATAGCTATCCTAACTATGTTCTACCACAATGCTACTTTACACAGGACTGCTAACAACATAGCTATCCTAACTATGTTCTACCACAATGCTACTTTACACAGGACTGCTAACAACATAGCTATCCTAACTATGTTCTATCACAATGCCACTTTACACAGGACTGCTAACAACATAGCTATCCTAACTATGTTCTATCACATTGCCACTTTACACAGGACTGCTAACAACATAGCTATCCTAACTATGTTCTACCACAATGCTACTTTACACAGGACTGCTAACAACATAGCTATCCTAACTATGTTCTACCACATTGATACTTTACACAGGACTGCTAACAACATAGCTATCCTAACTATGTTCTACCACAATGCTACTTTACACAGGACTGCTAACAACATAGCTATCCTAACTATGTTCTACCACAATGCTACTTTACACAGGACTGCTAACAACATAGCTATCCTAACTATGTTCTACCACAATGCTACTTTACACAGGACTGCTAACAACATAGCTATCCTAACTATGTTCTACCACAATGCTACTTTACACAGGACTGCTAACAACATAGCTATGCTAACTATGTTCTACCACAATGCTACTTTACACAGGACTGCTAACAACATAGCTATCCTAACTATGTTCTACCACAATGCTACTTTACACAGGACTGCTAACAACATAGCTATCCTAACTATGTTCTACCACAATGCTACTTTACACAGGACTGCTAACAACATAGCTATCCTAACTATGTTCTACCACAATGCTACTTTACACAGGACTGCTAACAACATAGCCATCCTAACTATGTTCTACCACAATGCTACTTTACACAGGACTGCTAACAACATAGCTATCCTAACTATGTTCTACCACAATGCTACTTTACACAGGACTGCTAACAACATAGCTATCCTAACTATGTTCTACCACAATGCTACTTTACACAGGACTGCTAACAACATAGCTATCCTAACTATGTTCTACCACAATGCTACTTTACACAGGACTGCTAACAACATAGCTATCCTAACTATGTTCTACCACAATGCTACTTTACACAGGACTGCTAACAACATAGCTATCCTAACTATGTTCTACCACAATGCTACTTTACACAGGACTGCTAACAACATAGCTATCCTAACTATGTTCTACCACATTGCTACTTTACACAATGAAAACCATCTTTTGGTCCCTCCTGTAAATACTATGGCTTTCTGATTTACTATTCTGTATAGAATTGGATAAACTAAAAAGAATTTATGTTCAAATGGATAAGCCAAATGGTACTGAAAAATAATTTTGAGCAATTCAACGAAGAAGTAACCAACCGCAGACTTGCTTTCCATCTGCTCCCGTCACATCATAAACCTTGATACAAGTGTTAGACGTGCAGGCAAGGATTCCGTCTGATTGAGGATTCCACAAGACATTCTCCACTCTGCGTTCAAATACAGGAAGTGAAACTACTGGTTGGGATATAGATGTCACTGATGTGTCGTTCTCATCTGGTAAAAGCCAAAGAGACACCTGAAAATAAACAAATAAAAAAATTCAACAAAAATTTCTAATCCAAATAGCTTTTTCTTATAAAGCATCATAGAAATGAACAAGATCTGAGCCCAAATAGGAATTTAGTTTAAAAAAAACCTGACAGAAAAAAACTTATAGCTAGTAAACAATCCTTAAATCAGCGCAGTTTTCATGTTGTTAACCTTAAGAGTTCATTACAGGATGCAAGGGTAAAATTTGTTGATCTTTTATGCATCTGAATGTAATAGGAAGCTGAAGTAAGAGTGATTTTGTTCTGGTCTAATAAACCCCATTTTAATTATTATAGAGGTTGTAAAAGTCAAGCAATAAATTTTCTTGTTTAAATTTCTGCACTCTTTAACCATAATGCATCTTGTATTTGAACTTTCTTATCACAAAAGGTTATTATTACTTATATCTGGCTCTCAACACATATTTTTAGCAAAACACATTACATGTAAAAGTAATAAAACATTAACGAAAACATGTTAAAAAAAAGGTAATCTGATATATATTTAGTGATAAGTAACCTGGTTGTCTTGTGAACCAGTGGCCAGGAGGTAGTCATCAAAAGGTGAAAAATCAAAGTCTGTTACAAAGTCTGTATGGTATAAAAAAAAATCAGAGAGATCTCCATACAGTTAAAACAAGTATGTGTGGACAAAATAGAATGCAATTGACACAAAGCATTTCAGAACACATTGGTTGTTTTGAGCATATTTTAAAGTAAGAAAGAGAGGGAACTGTATTAAATGTTTACATCTTCCTTTACTCTCATCATTGTTGATTTTAAGCTGAAGCCGACAGTTTGTGCAGTTATCTCATTGTTTGAGATGCTCTAGATTTTGGTTACTCTTTATCTCATATATTAAAAATGTTTTAAAACATGGTTTTTCAAACACATTCTTGACTTTCCAAAGAGACACAGGGCAAAGTAATGTGTGGAATCTGCAAAGTTCTTTGAGTTTGGATTTACTTACACTATGACAGTTTTTTTTTTATTTGACTATAATATTGAAGTTGTCATTGGGACACAAATCATAATTTAAAACATTAAGCAAAATGAGCAACTCACCCCCATGAGCATGGATGGTAGGAACATTACTTTGCCTGCCACTGGCTGACAGAGGGAGGAAACCAAGATTTCCACCACCTGAAATATACAGGTAAGACCAATAAAGTCAAACATTTCATTAGTATAAATAACGGTCACATGAAATTACAAGTTGTTAATTCAATTAAGACTCTCAGTTCATGTAATTAATTTCTCATCCCTAGTACCTGATAATTTAAACTAAATGAATACAGTCAACTCCATTCCATTTTCAATTTGTTCAATATTTTAAAAAACTGAAAGTTTCTTGAAAGTTTCTTGAACATATATATATATATATATATATATATACATCTATGTCTCCAAAGTTCTTTGGAAACGCTTGAGGGATGAAAACAATGCAGAAAGCATGATACTAAAAAAAATTATGTTCAAACTGGATTTTTTTCACTTGGTATATTCCAGTAAATTTCAGTTTGATTTAACTTATGAAGGGACGGTGAACAATAAGAATGAATCCAGAAATGGTTAATGAATTTGCTACGAGCACTTTGGTTCCCACTTGATCTTGCAGATAATGTGTCTTACCACTTGAGTCTATGTTGAAAACCATGTAGATACAACTGGCTTTGATATGGTTTCCACATGACTGGGTGATGTCTGTCACAGGAAGGTCAAGAATCTGCTCCTGAAACATTCATAAAGAAACAAACAATAAAGATATTGATTCTTAGGGACAAGTTCCCATTCTCAGTCTGGTTATTAAACATTGAACTGTT
>JAWDGP010002675.1:317500-395000 GCA_033675545.1 Elysia crispata | reverse complement strand
TTTTTTTTGGGGGGGGGAGAAGCTGTGCAAAAATATGTCTATATAATCTCAATATTTGGATCGACCTTTTTGATCAATCAATTAAAATTCTCAACTTTAGTGAGTCTTAAAACTTATAAATTATATCTTGATACAGTTTAGTGTGTGTGTACCTGACAATCCTGCTGTAGAAGATTCTCTCAAGAAAACCCTGAAAGATGTCAAGACTTTTCCACCTAAATGCCCCATATGTGTAGAAGTTGCACTTGTTACAAGCGAGGGGGATCATATGTTTCTTGAAACATGGGATGTGACCTTCAATCGGAGCAGCCTGGACATGTCTGCCAGTCGAATGCAACACATATTTACCAGGATGGGTATGGCATGATTGAGTGTTTTCTTACATCATTTTATTTACTTACATCACACTAAAAAGATTTCTCAAGCTTCTGATCTAAAAATTTATAACTCTCTGTGTTTGATGATGTTCATATCAGATGGTGCTTTTTTCCAATTTGATTTTATTTCAAGTGTTATGTCTATAGCTGTTTTCATTTTGTTTTGTTTTTTAATTCAAAAACAATATTTGATAGGTTTTGCTTGAGATTTCTAATGAAGTGTGCTTCAGTAATTAAAAAAGTTGTGGAAAAAATTCTCAGCCTTATTAGAAAGAAACTGTGATATTTGTCGTAAACAAAGACAAGACCAGACAAAAGTGTTGAGATATTGAGTGTCAAATATATTGGAGTGAAGTTGTTTTTATTGAATCTTTTGCTAAAAATTATTTTCTATTTTGAATTTTCAAAACATGTTGTTTGGAATGACTACTTACAACAACTTTTAATTGTATTACATGTTTATTTAAATAACAGCACCAGTGCTATATATTTCTATTATTGCACTAACTTATTGATGACCCATTATTTTCCAGGGGTGACATTGAAGTCTTTGTTGAGTGCTACCAGAGCCTTACCAGCGTACAAGTTGGCCAGAAATCAGGGAGAGAAGGGTGGCGGCTATACACTTACACATAGAGTGTACATGGCAAAACCTCAGGTCTTTAAAACTGCCTTTTGATCATAGTCTTCAAACTTGAAGTATTTTATTTCCTTAATCTGCAAGAACACTTTTTCTTCTCTGCACCATGTATTTTCACATCTTTTCGTAAAAGCTATTGATTTAATACAGGTTTAAGTTCCTCGTGCCAGATTTTGCAGAAAACATGAGATAATTTCTTTGTGCACTTGATACCAAGACAGGTTTCATTTTGTCTTTGAACTTTTTTCTTTTTGGGATACAGAATATGATGTTGGTTTTCACCTGATTTCAGTAATTGTGTCGTGTAGTGAAATTTTAAGAAAGCAATATTACCCTTGTTCTGTTTCATCTTTTCAGACCCACATGCTAGGTGAAGGCTTCAAAACAGTGCGTGCTGGCGCAGTGCCTACAGCACATGGTTTGTTGACTGTCAATGTGTCATACCGTACAAAGCTGCTCTTGTCAACAGACATGCCAGCCTCAGCAACAGCTGCAATCGAAGTCAACGAGAATCACTTCATGAAAGAGGCTCAGGAGTACATTGGTCAAAGTTCACCAAAGTCATCAAATCCTCTGCCTTGCTCATCACCCATTAAAAGGTCGAGACTCATTCTTCATTCACCGAGAAATACAATTTGATTTTCAGAGAAAAAGTCACAACTAAAGATTATAATAAACAGAAAAAAAATGTAAAATCTTATTATAACATTATGCAGCAACATGAATTAGTTTATACGTCTGGTAAAAATTTTTTGCCTATCCTCATAGGTACACATATTCGTTTAAAAAAAAATTACTTGAAAAGTTGTAAAACAAAAAAGAATATTCTTGAACAAAATTTTTCAACGGTAGTGAAGGTCTCATTACCTCTTGTGGTTGTGGGGCAGAGTTCATAGAATACAACCTGGTCACATGACTTAGTCAAGTCTCGTTCCTTATTATAGAAGTCTGCTAAACAGCTGGCAAAGAAGTTCACTTAGTTGTAAGGAAAATTGTCTCACTCTCATAACCTCAACTATGACTTTGAATGCATAGTGAAGTAAACAATTTTTATGACAAGGAGTCTTGGTATTAGCAGAGGTGCCTATGGTCCTGGAAAATCCGGGAAACTCCTGGATTTGTTGTTGTATCCGGGAAATCCAGATTTACCTGCAAAATCCTGGATTTTTTCATTTTGACTGACCCAGGGTAAATAATTATAAGTCTAGATCTAAATGTTAGATTGTTATTTCTTTTTTACACGGTCAGGCGGGGCCTAGTGAGACATTCTAGACCTAATAGATATTTATCATATTCAGCCCAAATGTCTTTTTAAAAGAAAAGATTAGGAGAGCAATGCTCAATATTTAAACCAGAGTATATGACTTTATGTATACTCTGATGAGTGAGCTTTATGGCGCCTCAGTTGAGCCAATAAAATACATGTACAGAAAGCAATAACAACTAACATTTGGGGACACAGTAAGGGTTTGTAGATGAGTTACAACAGATCATTCAAACTCTTACTTAGTCTGAGCTCAAAAAAGGAGCTTACTTAGAAAGAAAAAATGCTCCACAATCATAGCTCTTTGTGGACAATCCAATTTAAATTGGGGAAGGGAGGGGGAAAGAGAGAGAGAATGCTCCTGCCTAGGCCGCTGGCAGTGACCAATTTTAAAAAGTCCAGTAAAAAATTGTGTGTCCAGTTCTCATCCCTGGTATTATTATTTCTTTTGTACTTTAGTCCTAGCTTATTTGTTTCCAACAGTGGTTGATTTTCAGTGCTTTAAGTGAAATTAGCAAAAACTGATGTCATTTTTTAAAAAATTTGCATACCTACTGTACCAAATTCGATGACCTCCGGCGAAATGTGAATTGCGTTCCCCGATGCGCATCGAATTGCACCAAAATTGAATAGAGTCATGTATGGACTACCGGAAAACAATCTATCTTGACAGATTTGTTGAAAAGAAGTCGAAAGTTTTGTAACAAGCATGGGTTTTAGTAGTAAACAAAAGGCATTTTGCGTAGAAAACTATTCGTTACTCAGAAGTCCAAAGCAGGTTCAGTTGCTTTTCTGCAAAAATATGGCTTGGATAGTAGATCTAGGTCTGGCATACCGACAGCCAAGTCAATTAGAAGGTGGTATGAGCAGTTCAATGTTTCTGGTTGCTTGTCAGTTGGTCACAAACGACGCGGAATGAGCTATGCAAAGCCTGTAAGATGTGGAGAGAACATTGAGGCTGTTCTCATGTCTGTTGAAGCAACACCAAAGAAATCAGTTCGAAGAAGAAGTGCAGAGCTTGGGGTGTCACAATCCTCAGTTCATCGAATTTTGAGACATGATTTAAAAATGAAACCATACCACATTTCCGTTCACCAAGGACTGACCCCGGAAAATGCTTTGCAGAGAAGAACCATGTGTGCCTGGTTCTTAAGACAAGTGAGAGAGGAGGAAGACTTTTTGAGATCGGTGTGGTTCAGTGATGAAGCCCACTTTTATCTCAGTGGTACAGTGAACTCGCGGAACTACATGCATTGGGCGTCTGAGAGACCAGATGAGGTGATTGAAAGAAATCTTCATGTTACAAAGGCTACAGCGTGGGTAGCTTTGAGTGCACAGGGAGTTATTGGACCTTTTTGGTTCTGTAACGAAGACGGGGCAACGGAGACTGTTACAGCTGATCGATATATGAATGTGCTTACTCGCTTCTGGCGAGCATTGGGACGGTTCTGCGGCCATGAAGCAAGAGGTCAGCAGTGGTTCATGCAGGACGGAGCCGCTCCTCATACGGCAAGACGGGTCTTGACATGGCTTACTGACCACTTTGAAGGACGCGTCATTAGCAGATTCACCGAGAAAACATGGGCATCACACAGTCCCGATTTAAATCCCTTAGACTTTTTTCTTTGGGGTCACCTCAAGGACCAGATGTCAGGAGAACAATTTCAAACTTTAAATGATCTCAAAAGTCTTGTCGAACGTTTGATTAGAGCTGTCACACCCGAGCAATGTGAGGGCACCATTCAACATTTTTTGCTCTGAATGCGGAGATGTGTTCAGAGAGATGGTGGCCATATTGAACAGCTTCTATAAAGTTGTCCAGATGGAAAACCGTTACATGTTTCTGTATAAAATTTTGTTACTTACTTTCCGAATGGTTCTTTTGTATTTCTGTAAAAGCGTGTTGCATTACCTTTCAAGGTCATTTAGTAATTAAAGATTTTGTGGAGGTCATCGAATTTGGTACACCCTGTAGTTGCGCTTTGCCCCTGATTTTGCTCCAAATTCCCTGATTTTGGTGGGTGGTTTCCCTGAAAGGCATAGATTGCAGACCTGCCATTCATACTAATTTAATAGGAATCATTCCGATTTTTTTCACAAATTTGGTCCGTTTCCGATTTTCCGAATATTAAGGAAATATTCCGATTTTTTGTGGAAAGAAGTTTTCACCTTCACAATTAAAAACATTTTCAGTTTTTTTTTTAAATAGACCTACAAGATCGACAGACAGCCTCCACAAAAGAATAAATACGGACGGTATCATATTATTTCGATATTGTTTTTTATTATATAATTATCATATGCGGCATCGAAATCGATATTAATATTTTAGTTGTAACCATCCCGAATATTGATTATGCCGAGTTGTTTATTTTATCGTTTATTCGTCTGCTCTACCTTCTCTCTATCTTCACATTCAGACTTTGACGTTATTTCCAACAAAGGATTATTCTTATTTTATCTTCTAAGAGTAATTTCTACTACAATACAGCACTTTTTCCATCTATATCTTGTTAGTTATCAAGATCGATTGAGAAATCCCAAATAGAACTAGAGTAAATCAAGATAAAATGACACGAGACTCAGTAATGTAGGTCTGTGAAAAGTAAAATCTAGATCTGATAATAGTCCTACAAAGTTTTATTTGGATGCAAACTTTACAATCTTCACAAGATCTATGATTTTGATCATTTTATCTAATGTAGAAATTAGATCTAGATCAAAGTTACATGCTAGATAATGCTTAACTAGTCTCAACCTCACAGCGTAATTTTGTACTTAAATTGACCTGTTTCTCAATAAAGTGATCGAACAATAGAGTGGATTATGTTCTTTAGATTATAAATATCAAAACTTTCCAGCAAATTATCAATTTGCTCCCCATGAAATATCTGGTTACATTTTCAACAGCTGGATCCAGTAAAATTCATAAGATTTTTAATTTTCTGAGTCAAGGGTGAGAAAGACCTATACACCATGTGTAGAAAAACTATCTAAAATCAGGAAAGAGCATCAAATATGTCATTTTTTAACCCTTTCAGTAAGGATTACATTTACTCCTTTTCGTAACAAAATAAGCCTTTTAAAGTCATGTTCCCACAGGAGCTAGGTTGGCAGCTCTGCTCTTTAAGAATTCATGAAATGCTGCATAATGCCAATGCCATCCAATTTATTGAGTCACTTAAAAGCATTGTAAGGTATAGAGTAATTGATTTAAACTGAAAGAGGTATGGAAAAAAGATCTTACGATTATTTAGAATTTTTCACCATTGAAGAATTACAAGCTAAGAAAACTAGTCTTTATCATAGTTAAGAGCTAAACCAATGAATGAACATTCACCAAAGACCGCATTATGTGTTGTGTAATATATGCTATAGAGAGCAATAATAAAACGAGTGATTCAGATTTTTTTTGGCAGATTCAGATTTTTTGACAGAATCATTCAGATTTTCTTTCCCTGGAGAGTTGCAGGTCTGATATTGGGGTAGGCACCTCTGTATTAGGAAGAGGGTACTCCATTAGTTTGAAAATTTTGTGAAATGAGCAATTCTCCATGATACTTGAAATTTTATATACCAGTTGCATGGAGTTAAGGAAACTTTTAAACATGAAAGCTGTTATAAAATTAGCGACTCATTTATGCTAAATCAAAATATAAATCTTATATTATTTTGAGTATGTCCCCAATATGTCATTTTTCATTTTACTGTATTTTCAATTTTGACTCAAGATGGATTGTGTTTGTTTTGACATGTGTTTTACCTTGCTGAATGTCTTCTTATAAACTGATATGAAGAATGTTTTTCATGCGTTGAAGGCAAATATTTTGTATGTATTTTTTTAACTTATATTTTTTAGCCCGGTAGCGAGAGTAGAAAGTCCATACTGCTTTGCCGTGTCTCCATCATCTCTTGAGCGTGAAGACATGGCCATGAGAGCCAGAGCTGAGGCTGAGTCATCGCCCTGGTCAAAGTCCAGGTATGGGTGTGCAAACACTGATACAAATCTGTTTGCTTCTCTCAATATAGAAATGCAAACCTTGATACTTACGGATAACTTTTTCTTTGTTGCTCAGATAAAGTTCATTACAAGCAATGAGGAAAAAACTGCATATTGTACAATAAAATACTACAATTATTCTAGACATTGACAAAAATAGAAAATGTTTTATACTAGCTGCTAAATCTTTCCAATAAAAAAACAACAAAAACCCAGATGTATTTACTCTCTCTCTCTCTCTCTCTCTCTCTCTCTCTCTCTCTCTCTCTCTCTCTCTCTCTCTCTCTCTCTCTCTCTCTCTCTCTCTCTCTCTCTCTCTCTCTCTCTCTCTCTCTCTCCCTCCTCCCCCCCCCTCCATCCCTCCCTCCCTCCCTCTCTCGTCAATTTCAGATCAATAGGGCATTGGTGTGATTTGATTTTTTTTCTACTCTTTAAAAATGATTAGAAAAAAGGAGTTGGCAAAAATACAGGTCATTTTGTTTCATGAAATCTTTAGACCCATTCTAACGAGTAGAAAATGACACAACTTGTAATCATAGAGAACGGACATATATATTGTAATCATAGAGAATGGGTATACAAAGTCTTTTCTTACTTTTAAAAATTATAAGTAGCATTTTGAAATTTCTGAAAATAACTATGGCACCTCTTAGCAATTTTGAGCTCTGAACAACATGCAGGAAAATGAGTGGCCCAGCTAGTATCTCTAATGGTTTCGGAGACCAAACCTCTTTGGAATCTGTAAGAGAGTCGTTTTCAGATTTATAGACTTTAGGAAAGTGTTTTAAGTTAGAAATTGTCTTACAATTCAAGGGATGACCAGATCTGTTTTAGAAGCAACATATACTACATTTAAATTTGTACATGTGTAAACTTTTTTCTCCACTGCCAGTATGCTTCACATGGACGAGCTCCCTGAGCCAGTAATGGGTGCCTTCTCCAGGCAGCAGCCCTCACAGCGACGCTCAGCGGAGCCGGAGGTGCCTTTTGAGGGCCTGATGCGCAAGAGCTTTTTCTCACGCCAAGAGCGCAAGCTCTCAGGAGAGCATCAACAGCAAGGAGACATGGAAAAGATCAGGGACAAGGAAGATGGGGAGGAAAAAGAAAACATTCCAAGAGAAATGGCAGCCAAAAATGTCTTTGCTATCCGTAGAGGAAACATGGAGGAAGAATTTGTGATGGTTGATGTGAGTTATGTTCTATATCATGACAAGAGTGTCAGAGAAGCTAATTTCTCATGAGATTTAGTTCTTGGTTTATTTTAAACTAAAGGTTTTAATAATGAATAATAATTTTCAGTTGCTTATTTCAATATATAATTCAAGTTTAATATAATTTTATAGCATAAAGGGTTGTGTTATCAGTTAATAAATTTGGCTTTCATTCTCAGTTCACTGTTTTTTTTTTATATGAGCAAACCTTTCAAAGCATTTTTTGTTATAATTTATATTCATAACAATTCTTCTTTGATTTGGCAAGAAATGTATTGTAGAAGAAAGAAAAATTATGCTCTAAAGTTTATATATATATATAAATTTCTTTTTTAGATAAAGATGGAGAATGGCAAATGTAACCTTAAAAAAAGTTTGATGTATGTCTTATCTTTTCAGTAATGATATTTCTCCTTTTTTATCATGTAAATATGAAACTTATTATCACTCTCTCTGCCTGCCAGAAACCACCATTTGCTGAGGAAGATGACCCTGGAGATGTGAAAGCCTTCCTGAGTACAATGATGCGAGCTCCGAAGCTTTATGAGAATTGCAGCGATAACGAGACTTATGGACTATCAGGGAACCCTAGCAATCCTCAGCCAGCGGTGTCGGTAGGGCAGTATCTGTCTGACGTGGAAGAGCTTGTCAATCGTCTGGAGGAGGACATGCCTGTCCTGGATGAATTCTGTAACTCTGTCATTAACATGGATAGTAGGGAGGAGGAGGAGGAGACTGGGGCAGATTTCCTCTTCAGTTGATGATCATTGTCACAAGTTTGTAAATCTGTGTGTGTGTGTGTGTGTGTATGCATGTTTTTTTTTCTTTATGACTTCATGCTTTCACTTAAATCCTTGCGCCTGCATTACCACCCCCTTTTTTTATGCATATTGTTTGTCTTTTATAAAAAAAAAACCTGTGGGATCTTTTTTCTCAGGTGAGAGCAGCAAAATTGGCAAGTTAGATGCTTGGTTACTAAATGCTCTTAGCTTTCTAGAGGAAAGATATTGCCCTCATCTGTCAGGAGATTGATGAGACAACCCATTTTGTGATTATACAGTGCTTGACAAGGGTTCAGTGAAAAAGTTATGCTGCTTGACTGTGTAAATTGTTGTGCTAAAAAAGCTTTAAAAATATTCAGCCATAATTTAAACATTTAGAATCCAATGTTTAAGTGTGTCATTCTGGTTTGTATGAGGAATTTTCAAAACTGAATTGTTGCATGACCTCTTAATCAGTTCACATTTTTTCTCAAGATGTGGCTCTGAGCTCTTTAACACTAGGGGTGGGCAATAGTGAATCCTCTATGCCATAATGTTTCTACAGCTACTTTGAAAAAATATTGATTTCCTGATACAATTTGAATAATTACCCATCAATATAGCCGTGACTTAGTCCCCTCAGATTTTCATCTGTTTGGTCTTTTTAAATGCCATTTTGAAACCCAGAAATTTGTCAGATGTGCAACCCTCAATGAAGAAAATGATTATATAAGTAATCATAGACAATTTTTTTTTACCTGAACACCATGATTAAATTCACACATTGATCTTAAAAGAAACTGCATTCAGATGCAGACAAATGTTGCTGGCAAGTATGGTGTAGTTTTGAATTTAGTCTATGGAAATAAACCCTGGTCACTTTATTATAATTTTCACATTGCTTTTGAAGCATCCCTTGTACAAAGTAATGGGTTCAAAAAAACATTCATGAGTATAATTTAAGCTTATCTGTTATTTTCTGTACTTTTCCCCCCTTCAGGTCTGTGGCCTATTACCATGCTGTGCCTTTAGTTTCTTTTTTTTTTGAATTGCCAGCCCTCTTTTCTGACCCTCCAATGAGTAAAGCATATCTTTACTGAAGACTAGTTTGCAGGAAATGCTTGCTTTATATTTTGATCTCAATAATTTTAAAGTCATAAAGTTTTGAATTTTCTTCAAGGCCCAGGACTAGATGCATTATCTTTCATGAAGTCATCAGTTTTTATATTTGCTTTATTTTATTTATTTTGCCTCTCATTCATTTTTTTCCCATCTTCAAGCCTATTCCTTTTCTGGGACACTTGGTTTGAAATACATCTTGTTGTTATCTGAGATATATCTGTAAAGCTAAATGAGATAAAGCTATTGAATTTTTTTTTTTCATGATAAATTCTAAGGCTGCTTTAACACTGCTCTCACAATAAGTGAAAGAACTTGTTTGTTATGTTGGTAGACATATCTCATAATAAGGAAAGGCTGGACTTTCCTGTAGTAGTTGTTGTGAATCATAGAGACCTTTCAATACGTATTGTGTACTTTTTTTTCAAACTAGATGTGGTATTTATCACCATTCTACTCACAAAGGACTTCTTCCATCACATTTTCCAAACTGTTTGATTCAGTTCAATGTTTTTCATGAATTAGCTGCTGGTATCTGTGAGGTTAATGAAAAAAACATTCCTCTAGTGCGATGGTTATGGGTCCAAGTGCTTTTATCAGCAAAGCTTGTAAAAGTCGATCACTGTTCCACTTTTTGAACCACCTCATTGCTGATTTGATCCTTCCTGTTCATCATGGTCTCCTTTGCTTTAAAAATTTTTAAAAAAAGGTCATATGTGACAAAAAAATAGAGCTGCCACAGCTAGATGTATATGTACAGTATAATACACATGTATGTACACACATACTGAGACAATTTACAAATTGAATTTTTAAATAACCTTTTGTTTTTGTTATAATTTTTCAAGGTGGAGCCTTTTAAAATGTTCCCATTTGCAACAGAAACATCTTGAATGTGTTGGGACATTAAATATATTGCAAGCGTATGATTATATGATGAATTTGTAAAGATCTAAAATGTTGAAGTTCATAATTTTCACTGAACGAAGTAATGTATAACTTTTGTAACCTTTTTGCAACTTGTGACAGGTGCTTCTCAGTATTTGAATCCCAGATTCTTTTGTACAAAATTACTAATATTGTGAAAAATTAAGTTTTTGATCTTACTGGGAATGGGTGCTTGATTTACACTGAGAAGGAAAAAGAAGATAATATTTACTGCTGATAATATAGTAATATTTCTCTACATGATCATACTCTTACATTTTTTTCAAGCATAGCAAGTGGAGGCAAATGGTTGACCTTAAGATTGATTTTAAAAAGGGGTTTTATATGGATATAAGTTCTGATACCCGTTTCTTGTGGCTGAATTTTATCACATAGCCAATGAATAAGTAATCACTTAGAGCAAAATAAAATTTGTACAAATTGCTGAGTCTTTGCGATAAGTGGTCGTTAGTGCTTTCTGTATTTTTTTTAAAAAAGGCATTTGTGTTTTTTTCTTCTTTTTCTTTTAATTTTTGTTGATTATATACAGAAGATATGAATGATGTTTTGCATAGATAAATTTGGATGTATATAACATACACGGTGCCAAAAGTTAATACAATAGAAGTGTATACATATTCTATCAATGATAAGACAAATGCATGTAATCTGACGACTTAAAATCAAAATATCCTTTCATCAAAATAGAAAACAGAATTTTGCCTACATAGGAGATTTAAACTTTCAGAAGTGAAGCATTAGAAAAAAAATTCAGCAGTAATATCTCTCATTTTTCTTTTTATAAAGGACATGTCCTTCACTTTGTACATGTATATAAAATTCAATGTCAGATGTTTTAGAACTTGTCTCATATCATGTCTGAACCCATTTCAATTTTTATACCATCGTCTTTCACCCTAAATGTTGTGTGGATGTTCTGTCACTTGTAAGTAAATACTGATTGGTAACAGAATTCATTGTTTGACATAACGCAAAAGGAAAGAAAATAATCACATTTCCAAGTGTGGTATATTATACAGTAAACTTAGCTTATAACCATTAAATCTTGCATCAATTGTGTTGCAGTTTGTAAGCAAACTTGAGTTACCCTTTACTGTTGATACATGTGGAATTTAAAAATTGTCATTTTTTTCTCAATAACCCACTCATATGTGCATTCATTCGTCTTAGCATCGTAATCCTTTGCGGTAATTTTTTCTGTCCTGTTTTGTTGAGAGCCAAGCAAAAGTGAATTTTTACTGCAAAATAGCAATTTTTAAAAGAAGGTCATCTGTAATGATGAAATTGACTATTTGTGCTTCTATTATGAGATGATGTTGATGTGAACAAGCCAGTAAGCAAAGGAACTATGTACTGTAACTAAGTGAAGAAAAATTGTTCTCCAGTCATGATTAAATTTAACTGTTTGTACCGCCTACACCTGAATGTCTTATAATGTTCATCTACAATTTTTTTTTTTTTTTTGACCATATTTTTTGTTTATACTATTAAATAACCTTGATGATAAGTATCAAAGTTCAATATTATATGTTTCCATTCTTCCCATTTTTTGTTCACATTCTTTTATATTTTACTATGGACAGATTCAGTGCACATATTTTATTTTTAATTAAGTGTCTACAATTTATAACATCAGTTTAGAAATCAGTATATCTCTACTTTATAATGTGTTTTGCTGTTTTATTTATTCAGTTTATATCACAGAGTACAGTACTGCATTATGCTGTTGTAAAGACCTCTGTAAAATCTAAACAGCTACTATTAATTTATGCAATTCAGGGGCTGTGTGGTAACCTCCCACCTTCCTTCACCCCCTTATGTGCCTGGGATAGTCTTGCTTGATGAACTTGAGAGACTTGAAATAACATTAGGGTGGACACAAAAAATAGCAAATCAATCTAGTGAGACCTTGCAAAGTGAATCAAATGAGAAAAAATCATCAGTTTTAGGAGCGGAAATTGAAGATGCCACTTTGAAGCCTTTTTTAGGTTGCTACTAAGAGTTGAGAAAATCTGACATCAGAGCTTAGCATTGGTATCACATTGACTGGTTATCAAGTTTTAGATTCATCACTAAGCTGTGGTTCAGGCTCAGGATGTGAGCATGATGGTGTACCGTAACCTTTTGCTATTTTTCAAGTCTCTCAGACTCTTAGGGTCAAGAAACTGAAATTTATTGAATAACTACAATCTGGGAGGGAAACAGCAAAAGTTGCATTTAACCATAACGAGATATATGCATTAAAATTTGTGAAATACTTATGAAATATGTAATTAAATTTGCTTGATAGAAATTTTTAATAATTTTAAATAAACAATCATTTCGGATGACGATTAGAAGTGTGTGAGAGAAAAAAGAGACTCTATGATAAAAATATGGCGCAGGCAAAGATTTGTTTTCTTATTTCCAAACCTTTTCTCTCTTAGGTCCAATTCAACAGATAAATCATATTTGGTAAAAATTTTTGGACCAAAATACATTCAGTTTTTTTAATTTGGACACTTTCTTTTCCAAAGAGAAGAAGGAAAATCCAAGAAGAATAAAATTAGGCATATTTATTGTGAATGACTCAATTTTATACAGGAGAAAGGTGGCATAATTATATGCTGAAAGATGTCATTAGATGCAGATGATTGATATTATTAAAGGTGATCAAATTTTCTCAGAGTAAACATTGTTTGAAAAATTTACATCTACCTTATGCAATTTTTGCCGCTGAGTGCATTGTTTTTAATTTCCCGTAAAATGTGTTATGAATGATTCTTAACTGTTTGTTTTGACTGACAGCTAACACGCAACTGGACTGACTACAATCATCTCTCAGTGGACAATTCTTTAGTAAAGGAAAGTCCATAGGATTTGACCTCAGATGTCTGAAATTTCTGGAAACTTTTTATTCAGTTTAATGAACTTCACTCATATTTTATCTTTTCTACCCTCTGAGCAAAATCGCAGATGATTTGAGCTGTTTGAGCTGATTTCAAGCAACATTTGTCCTTAAAGTTGTCAATGTTGTATGAAGGATTTCTTCTTGTGCAGAATCAATCCTAGAGACTCACACTGTTAGCATTAAATAACAAGCCTGAGTAAAGCCAGTTGGTTTTGTCTCATGTTAAATGATTAATCTGCTGGATTTTCTTCCTTTTGTATCTCTTTTCAAACATGGCTACTCTCTGTTAACTCTATGAAGCTTCTAAAATATCAGACATGGTGGCCAGTCTGTAAAATTATCAAACAGTCAAGCCTGTTTCTTTGAGTCATTTTCTCTTTTACCTTATGCCAAACGTGTTGGAGCTTTTGTCAGGGAGAGAAAAATTCACAGAGATGTGAAATTTAATCTTGGTTTGCTATGGTTAAATTTATTATAAATGAAATGCTATGACAGTATTGACTGTGTATCTGTTTATTCTGTTGTTGTTTTTTTGTTTTGTTTTTTTTTTTTTTCTTATGTAACTTGTTTCGTGCATTTTTTTGGTGACTTCAAATGCTTTGTTTAAAAAATATGTACAGTTTATAAATAATTTCATTGAACTTCCAATATTTTTGCTAAATCAATCCTAAATTGTTTTGAGTCAAGACTCTTTTTACTTTTGTTTAAGTTCAAACTAGACAATCAGTGTCAGTATTGTAATGTGTACATAACTGAGAGAATCTGAGAACGTAGTGTTCATGGTGACTGAACGCCTCAGGACTAGTGATGTTGCTGATTCAATGGTTTATCTCAGATTAGGATCCAGTAAAACCGTGTGACGTGTCTTCACTGAAGGCACTTTACACAATTTCTCCATCTAGCTATGAAAGGGTGCCGAAGGGAGACAAAAGCCTGTTGATGGCTAGTGACCTATTTATATATCATGGCACAAAGGTCACGCTTCAGCTGAACATCTTGAAATCAGGATTGGCAATGTGTTGTCCTCCGTAGGCTTCTGGACCTACGAAAGAATCTTCATCTTTCCCAACCCCAACTATTTTCCTCCTCTGAACTGGATCTTGGTTAAATCGAGCTTTTCTTGAGTGAACAAGGAGTAAAGCAGGGATCATATGAGCGGGCATTTAAAAACAAGAAAATGGCATATCGTCTTTAGTTTCTCTGCTCAAGCTATTGTATTAATGACACTGAGATTTTGCTTTAGTAGTAGAAAAAGTTTTGAGATAACTTTATTCTGTTGTGTACTTTATTTTACTCATGAGAAATAAGACACCAATAACAAAGAAGTATATGTTCATTTTCTAATCCTATGTCATGCATGTAGAAAATATTGATAATTTGCAAGTCGGCACAAACGTGTCACAGCCACCCTGTTTTCTCTCTCTAGAATTATGGGGAACATGACTATTATTGTTTGAAGAGTATCATTCTACACAGGATGCAATTAGAAGTTTGGATACTCCTGTCGTGTACCTGAACCTTTTTGCATTTTTATCATAATGTAAAGGCCTTGTTGCAAGAGAGCTTTATTATTTTGTTGATAATTAAATCGCTTTTGAAAATTTAATTATATGTATACAGCTTTTCACTTGTTTGATATTTAACAGTGAAATATTTATTGAAAGTGAAAAGCATAAATTTAAATGATTTTTAAGTTGTGTATCACAGTGGAACTCCTTCCTTAAACCCTTGGAAAGGAGAGAAAAAAGAAAATATTTTTGTTGTTTTTTTTGGTGGGGGTGGTCCTATTTCAAAGGATCCATCGTAGTTTCTGTTGTAAATTACAAAAAAAAATGTTTGATTTTCTTTTGTTTTGTGTAATTGTAGATATACATGTATATATCAATAATTTTTGTTTTATAAAGAACATTTTGATCCTTCAATTTTTTTTTAGAGCGTGTCATTTTTTATAACCATCCTATTTTTTGTTCCAAGTGATCCCTAGTAAGAGTCCAATATAATTTTAATTTTCGTTTTATTTTGAAAACCCATGCACAAGAAATAGTTAGCTAATGAATAAAGACCACTTACATCAGTATGGTGGGAAAAAAAGTTATAAAGCATAACATATTTCAGCAAACATAAATGAAGTTAGATGTTTTAGAATAGGAGACCCCTTTTTATCTTCATATCGCAAAACCTGAAACATTTAAGAATATGAAAAGAAAAAAAGGGTTTCGTTTAAATTGCATTTTAATTTTTCTTCATAAATTTTTCATACATCTCACCCGTGTCATTTAGATTAAAATTATTTGTTCAGTGACTGAGCGTTCTATTCTTACTAAAAATGAAAAAGTTTATCAATGAAAGGAACAAAGTCTTCATCTTTTATGTGAGTTTTGAGTCATCAGGATCTTGGCAGGCATTATGATTCTGACCAACAAAGTACATGAAGCTCATTCCAAGTTTTATCTGATTCATCGTCTGTCAGTAGTGAGGAATCCTCGACACAAGACTTCTAACCCGAAATCTCCTCTCATTATCAGCCATCTGTTGAATCGAAACAGAGGCAAGCAACGACCAATCTGAACCTTTTTGTTTTTGTTTTTTTTTTCTTCATTTAAGAAAAATGTTTTATATATATATAATGTCTTGTTTCCTAATGTAGTTCCATGCTTGTGCATCAGGCTGTCTACATATTTGATATTGAACTTAAAACTTGTTGACTGTGCTTCTCTCGCTTGTTAGCGGATAATTTTTGACTTTTGGTTTAAACTATGCTATTGCAGTCAGCACTGTGACAGTGAGAGAAATAAAATGCTATGAACCAATCTCTTGCTTTTTTTACTCTTTTATACATTTAATTATTGCTGCTTTATCAGTGTTGTCATTAATCAAGTAATTAAATTAAATAATTAATTTCCATTGACATGGATCTTAAACTCAAAGTCCCACAACCATCAAGGCACAGGTTTTGTTCCTCAACTGAAAAGTGCAGCAGTTTTTTCCCTGCTAAATTTGACCATCAAAATTTTGGATTCCACAGCAGTAGGAGAAATAAACCCCATTTATTTTGTTACGTAGGCCTACTGTTATTTGGAAATTAATTTTTTTTGTCAATGAAGAGAATTTGATTTTCAGTGAAGTTTTGCGTTTGTGGGATTCGAGCCGTCCACTTGGTGGCATTGGCAATCAGAGATAGGATGGCTACTACTAAATCGAAACTCTGCTACTGCTACTACAAATTCTATAATTACTACACTACATCTTCTACTACTTCTACTGCTGCTGCTGCTGCTGCTCCTCCTCCTCCTCCTCTCCTCCTTCTCCTCCTCCTCCTCCTACTACTACTACTACTACTACTACTACCACCACTACCACTACCACCATTACTACTACTACTACTACTACTACTACTACTACTACTACTACTACTACTACTACTACTACTACTACTACTACTACTACTACTACTACTACTACTACTACTACTACTACTACTACCACTACTACTACTACTACCACCACTACTACTACTACTACTACTACTACTACTACTACTACTACTACTACCACTACTACTACTACTACCACTACTACTACCACCACCACCACCATCACTACCACTACCATACAATTGCTTCATGGGTGAAATTTAGATTTCAACCTAGGGCGTAAAACCATCTCAAGAAACAATAAGAAAAAGCACAACCCATGATCGTGCAGTGCTACTTGACATGTTGAAATTCACAAAATAATTCTGAACTCCGCTCATCATTTCTGAAGCCTTTCATTTTGGGAGTTTTTATATCATGAATTTGTACGGCTTATAACATAACATGCTTTGGAGTAAATCACGAACATGTACTGCACAAAATGTTCATATGCAACATCATTATTTTATTGTACATAATGGCTTCTGCGGAACAGCCCTGGAATGAGTTTGGTGTCCATACAGCATTGTATGAATGTAATGTAGGTACAAACAAATTATGATCTGGAATGAGAGTACACACATCCTCAAATGAAAAAAAAGCCGTGAAAAGGACGATTTAAAGACCTGAATTATAAGCTTATGATGCAACATTCTATAATTCTTAACCCAAGACAACATGATTTAACTCAGCATAATTTCTGATGTTTTTTCGGGCAGAGGATAATAAGTTTGGCAATAAAAGGCAAAGTGCTGTACGTCTAAGCATGTTTACAAGTAATATTATAATGACATTAATACTTTTTTTTTACAAATAAATTCAGTTTTATATGCCCACTATTTCATCTTGACACTATCTCGAGTATGTGGTTATTGTGCATTGAAGCATGTCAATCTATATACATGTACATTTGTAAAATTTTGCGATTTTATCTCAACCATCAAAATATTGTGGAGTTTGAGCAAGCTTTTGAGCATTGAACTCTCTCTCTTTCTCTCTCTCTCTCTCTCTCTCTCTCTCTCTCTCTCTCTCTCTCTCTCTCTCTCTCTCTCTCTCTCTCTCTCTCTCTCTCTTTTCTCTCTCTCTAAATCACAGACTCTCGCTCTCAACCTCTTTCTTTTTCTCTCTGAATGAGACTCTCTTTTTCACTCATTCACTCATTCACACTCTCCTTTTCACTTTTCATTATTTTTGTTCTTTATCTCTTTACATCTGTTTTTCTGACTTTCTAGCTTGAGCTCGCTCTTTTGTTTCTGTCTCTAGACCACTCTGTCATTCGCTTAATCCTCAAACTCTGAACTTGTCTCTAAACACACCTCTAGTTTTTCTATCATCAATGATGTTCTGATTCTCTCTCCTAGTTCTCACAACTCTTTTGCCTGCGTCAGCACGTAACAGGAGGGATTTAAAACATACAAAGAAAAAAAAATACTTTTAATGAGCTGAAATAAACCTCAACATTCTGTACACAGAAAACACATGAAAGTAATATTGTTGAATATCAAGTCCAGTGGTTTAGAATACAATAATTTTGCGTGCTTACACATACAGGATAACGCTTTTCAGGCTGACAGGAAGTCAATGTATGTCTCGTGTCTTGTGGAGCTGGTGTGGTCATACCCGACCACTTTGATCTCCGTGCCGCCAAAGATGACCTCCAGGTCCACGGCTCTCTCCCTGCCTCCTGTCGGGTCGGGCATCTCGACCACCAGGAAGCCACACTTCTCCACGCCCTCCTCGTCCGTGTACTGGACCTTCTTGTTGGCCGAGCGGAAGAACTCAAAGATGATCCCCTTCTGGTTGTTGATGATGGGCGTGTACGTCTCCCGCCAGATCTCGTTATGGCCGATCACCTCCCCTGCCTCAGCCCACGTCTGGAAGATGTGCTTGACCAGGTCCATGCCGTCCGAGTTGACACGCAGATCTTCTCTGTGGACGCCGTCCTCAAAGGGCAGGTAGCTCCCCACCCCATAGGTGAAGCGGCAGATCCTCTGGCAGATGGCGCCAGGGTCGTGTCCGAACGCTACAGCTCCCTTCACGACAGACAAGCTGGCCTCCTCTGGGACCAGGATGGTTATTCTCTCCCCAAAGCGGTCTCTGAGCGACTGCTGCAAGCGGCCACACTCAGCAAACCCCCCGACCAAGAACACAGAACTCAGCTCCTTGCATTTCGGTTTCTGCAACAGAGTTTCCACGTGTTGGTTGATCTGATCTAGAGCGTCTTTGAAAAGAGAGCTCACTTTAGAGGAAGAGAGAACGAGTTTTCCTGATGAGAACTTGACGTCTGCCGCACCACTGGCCTCATCTCCAGCCTCACTTTTCTCCTTCTGTCTCGCTGCGAACGCTTTGATCGCCTGCTGAATGGACGCACCGCCATGGGTAAAGTTGCAGAAGTTGTAAGGCATCGAGACACGGATACTGTCACAGTCTCCGCGTTTCTTTATTTCAAAGTCCTGTAGGAACTCGACATAGTCTTTGGGGAAATCTTGCTGGAAAGAAGCCATGAACTCCTGCCCGAAGATGTCCTCGAGAAGGTTCTGGAATTGTCTGTCAATAATGGTTCCGCCCCATGCCCCTCCCGTAGCTCGGAACAGTTCCCGAATCCTGCCGTCTTTACGGATCTTGTGAGCCACGCAGTCGATGGTGCCGCCTGCGAAATTAAATAAAAACAATTACAACAAACAGCAAATATTTTATCGTCTTTACTTAATTTCTATGATGCTTTCAACAAATTTGTACAAAAGAAAAAGAAAATATAATTATTATTATTATTATTATTATTATTATTATTATTATTATTATTATTATTATTATTATTATTATTATTATTATTATTATTATTATTATTTTTATTATTATCATCATCATCATCATCATCATCATCATCATCATCATCATCATCATCATCATTATTATTATTATTATTATTATTATTATTATTATTATTATTATTATTATTATTATTATTATTATTATTATTATTATCATACTCATAGTTTCGTAAATATACGGAAAGGCTAGATCACAAGTCTGAAATCTTTTTATAGAGTTCCAACGTACACATAACTAACACTCACAAGCACTTTTCATTGTTACATTAAAGGGCAACATTCTACAACTCTAAAAGCATGCCCAACAGATTTCTTTCATCACGTTTAGGATCTTAACATTAACATGTCCCATCTGGTTCGAGAAAAACATTTCGGTAATGTGAAGCTTGTGTCAATCCTCATGGAATTACTCTCTCGAGAGTGACAAAGATATGAACTGAGGAAAATCTTATTTTGTGAGACATGCACATTAAGAAAAATTCAGCTTGGCAATTTTTAAAAACCTTAACTCTTTACAAAGTGTTCTTCTGACCAAACTGCTTCGCCACATTCAGCTGCTATGAGCCCTTTCAAACAGTTAAGAGGGGAAAGATTAAGGGCAAGATGTGCGTACCGCCAGCATCCACCACCAGGTACTTGGTCCCAGGCTCAAAACTCGGCTTGCCGGCCCCACTGCTGTCCTTGTAGCCCACGAAGTCTGTGGCGGGAAGGTTCCTGCAGTGGAGCGAGGCCGCCTCGGGCTCCAGGGCTATCAGGAGCTGTTCACTGTTGGGTTTCTCTATCAGACCGCCCTGGCAGAGAGGTCAAGGTTACAGGTTTCACTTACATTGTGCATAAAATAGGCTGATTGATAAAGTCTACCCTGTACATGCAATACGGGTAAAACATCTCCTTCTGGTGCAAGAGAACTAAAAGGTTTGACTTCCGACTGAAGAATTACAAAAGAACAACACTCAAAAAAACAACAACAAATACTTATAAAGTTAAGAGCATCATGCATTTTTTTTTTTGACAGGCAAGAACTGAAATGAACTGCTTCTGCTAACATTAGTTATTTTTTTTCAAATGACTTTATATTTTGATATCTTTTGTTCTCCCTCTCTCTCTATCTCTCATTCTCAGTCTGTCTGTGTCTCTCCCTTTGCATCTCTCTTTCTCTCTTTCTGCCTCCCATCACTGAGAGAAGTCTCCCCGGCCCCCTACCTTATGAGCAGCCTCTCTCATGAACTGTTTAGCGTTCTCGTCCCAGATGGCCGGGACGGTAAGGACCCAGCGGACCGTGTCGGGATGAGCGTCATAGCCCAGGTGGGCCCCAATGGCACGCAGCAAGTGCTTCTTCATGAAGGTCAAGGACAAAGCAAACACGTCCACAGCCTTCTGGGTTTTCCCGTTGGCGTCTTCGATAGTGACGTCAGTGGTTAGTTCCTGGAAGTGAAAGAAAATGGGGATGAATGTGTCAGGAACTGCTACCGGCAAGGATGCCTCGATGCTAAGCAGATTGAATGTGTGCTGGGTTTTACTGCAACTGTTCTGAAAGCGTCATTTGTATTGTGCCGGACATTTTAATTTTTTTTCTGAATATTGTTGAGTATGGAATTCTAAAAATAAAAAAAAATCTCGGCAGACTTTAAGGAAAATAAGTTTTTGCTTTACATGTTTATAGATTACATTAAAATGAAATCAAACCTTTTCAAGGAGTAATGGTTTGCTTGCCATGTTTCAAGTTTGCCCCTAAGTCCCCTGTTTTACAAATTTGTATAGATTATTCAAAAGATGTAAATTAGATGAGTTTCTATGTGATCAGAGCCTTTTCTTCCAGCGCTTTCTAACAAACCTCAAATCATATTTTACTGTTCATTTTTACTTTTAATATATTACATCTGTAAATTTAGAAACACACTGCAACGCAAGTTTTGCGTAAATTTGTTTCATTATCTCCCGTGGTTGAATTGGATCTACATGCAATGACAATTGTCACAATTTTTCCAGTGTTGATATTTTCTTTCCTATAATAATTGTGTGGATAGAAGATGCGTTTCTTTAACTTGAAAACCTTGCGTTGAAGCCAAAGCAGGTGAAGCGTGGAGTATTATTTTGATCTCATTTCTGTTCAACTGTTAAAGGTCATTGTTGCCACCTGGTATACTAGCTAGAGAAGCAGCTAGCGTCAACCGGGTCCTACCTTGCTTTATCGTATTCCTTTCTTAAATAAAAATTATCATGCCAAGGGAGCAATAGATCTTCACAATGGAGAAGTCGTAGTGAATGAAAAACTGTTGGTCACTTGCGTAAAAACAGAGTCATTTCTTGACTGGCTGCTAAGCTATATACAGGCTTGACTTCTTTGCTTTATATTTCTTTAACTCATCCCGCTACTCTATGTCTGCCCTGGTCTTTTTTTCTCCAATCGCTGGAAACTCTCGCTCCACCGTGAGGGCAGAGAGAAGCTGGTAGGAGTCTGAGACCAAACACCGCTCACCTTGTTGTTATAGAGCTTCATCTTGAAGCGGTCGAAGTAGTAGTGCGAACACGCCTCCTCTTCCGAAAGCTCATTGTACTTGGACACAGCCTCGAACCCGAAAGAGTCGAACTGGCCGTCCGGCTTCAGTAACAGACATGTCGGGGTTTTGTGAAGGAGGAAACCTGGAGACAGATATTTCCACAACATAGCATGTTATTACTGCACTTAATTATCTTATAGCTGCCATTATCTATTATAATCGTTATCATTAAAGTTGAAATACCACGACCCAAGCATTCACAAGCACAGCCTATAATCAATGTAATCAATAGTATTATAGTTCTTCAGACAAGGTGGATTGAGGCAAAGCTCCCAAGACAATGATACAGCACTAGTTGAAGCTCCTAATCTATAATCAGTAGAATTATACACAGAGCGATGGTTCTGGTCGTCGCTTTATCTGATTAAGCCAATGTCGCTATGTTCCCCCAGTTCCAATTCCTTTCTCCCTCCCTCTATATCTCTCTCAGTTCCTCTTTCTTGACCTCTTCCATTCTACCTTTTCCTCTCCCTCTCTCTTTGTTTCTGCTTTTCTTTCTCCCTTTCCGCACCCATTTCTGTTAGCTGTCCATCCTGTCATGTTTTTGTTATCTAGGAATGTCTTTCTTGTCTCTAAATGTCCTGACCTCCCAACCTCACTTCAATGTATCTAAGAGCATTATTTTAACCACACCGAGTAATGAATGTGACTTGTGTGTACGCACCCTGCGTCTGGCCCCAGTTCTTGTTGACGTGGATCGCCTGCTTGTTGGACGCGAAGCTGTACGCGTACCCGCTGAACGTCGTGCCGAAGTCGATGGCCGCCACGATCTGGTAGTCCGGCACACTCTCCTCGCCGTCCACGGCGTCCAGCCTGGAGGAGGCCAGCGTCATGCCCGCATCAGAGGCCGGGCCTGGCACAGCGAGACAGGGAGGTAAGGTGGGGGGGGGGGGAGAGAGAGAGAGAGAGAGAGAGAGAGAGAGAGAGAGAGAGAGAGAGAGAGAGAGCGAGAGATAGAGATAGATAGATAGAGAGAGAGAATGAGGGAGAAAGAAAGAGAGAGAGAGCGAGAGAGATGGAAATAGATAGATAGATAGAGAGAGAGAATGAGAGATAAAGAAAGAGAGAGAGAGAGCGAGAGAGATAGAGACAGAACGAGAGAGAGAGAGCGAGAGAGATAGAGATAGATAAATAGATGGATAGAGAGAGAATGAGATAGAAAGAAAGAGAGAGAGCGAGATAGATAGATAGATAGAGAGAGAGAGAAAGAGAGAAAGAGAGAGAGAGGGGGGGGGAGGGGAGATATTTGAGAATATGCGCAAGCTCAATTTTTCACGTGCAAAACTTTGAGAGAACTAAAACAATTTGGGAGATAACGGTAGGCAGTGGACGTTACAAAATATTGAAAAACGCCGACCATTATACATGTAACGGACTCGATAGATTCTTTGGTTTCGGTTTCACTCATTGACTGTGGTATAATCTCTAGTTCATTTCAATATAAGTTATGATGTAGATCTGTTGCTAGACTAATGATAAGCCTTCGACTTCGCATTTCTCTACACAAAAGGCCCTCATGCTCTAGGAGGGCAAGCAATGCTCCACCTTCGTGTGGTTGACCTGTTTATAGGTTCACCCCGGCCTCACAGTCAGACCTAGATGACCTGGAGCATATCTCGGGGACAAATAACCTTTTTTTATTCCAGTGAAATCTACTGGTAAATTATACAGGATCAGACCAAATAAACGCCTTAGTTCCTGTCTGAAACAATTAATTAACGAGAATTTCGTTTGAACAAAAACACAAAGTAGACTTTCAACAAATAATTCTCAACTTCAAGTAGATCTATTGGCCCCTTCCGACCCATGGAGACAAATAACCATGGAGCCCGCAGCCACTCCATCATAATTATTATTTAGGGATTCTTGTAAGTTAGGGCAGGGCGCGAGTTGTAACTCAGCGTCCTCCTTTACAAAATGAATATTGGCTGTTAATAGAAGTAGCGCTGCTAACAAGATGTTAATTAATAGGGCCTACCAAGCCTATTGTAGAGACCTCATATAAACTTTGTCATAAAGGTAGTGTTTGCCAAAAAAAAAAAAAAAATCATAAAAAGGGTCCAGAAAGAAACATACCTAATTATATGACCAAATGTTACTTTTGGTCCACCAGGGCACCAAGATATTGAAGTTGTCAGGATTCATGGTACGACTAATCTATCTGGATTCGCAGCTGGATTTAGATCTAGAATCTAGATTTTGCCTCGAAACAGGGATGTCTTTAATTATATTGAACTACCTGAATCGGTTTGACCCCTAAAACAACTACACAAAATATTTGCGGACTGTACCAAATTTAAAAAAAAAAAAAAGAAAAAAAGAGTTAGATAGTTAGGTATCTGAGTCATCTTATGATATTGATTGAGAAATAAAAACAAGAAAAAATAACCCAGAACAAAACAAAACAAAACAAAACAACCTAAGAGCTACATTCAAGTTATCCCTCTCTTTTATCATGGATGTCGTGTAGGTAAGATCGGAAACTGTAGGTCCTCAGATCTGATGGAAAAGGATTTCCTGCTCTCGGTCGATCCTTGCCAATACCCTTGTGACACAGACCAAATTTTAAAGATCTAACACATTACACTGGAAACTCAAAATGAGCCAAAAAAGGGTTTATGCTGCCAAAAAACTGAATATTTTTCCCCTAATTCCTTGCATCTAGAGGTTGTGTTTAACGAACCAACCAATCTCTTTTCTTCTTTTCTCTCTCTCCCTCGCCCCCCCCTCTCTCTCTCTCTCTCTCTCTCTCTCTCTCTCTCTCTCTCTCTCTCTCTCTCTCTCTCTCGACTTGAAGTTAGGCATCATGTACCGCTCGGAAGCGGTCCAATTCTGCTGTTGCAGGAATTGACTTTTCAAAAGGCCAAATTCTAATTATTGAAAATAAACAGCACTAGTTTTATTGAGTATTCTTTTCTTTTACTTTACCAGTTGTAGGATTGTTCTGAACTGTGAAAGTCAATAGACGAGTGATATGAAGAAAATGGATCTAAATTGTTTTTGAAAGCGAGAGTTAAATAAAAAGATGTCATGTGGATTAATTTTGGTAAAATGCAAGAGAGTTTGATCTATATATTCATCTAAAACTTTGGATGCCACAGACGACAACTTGGAGAAACTGACATAAATATTATGATGTCAAGTTTTTCATTCCAGCCTGAGTGAAAATAAAAAAAAGTATGATCTTTAACTTCTTTGTTTTATTTAACTTAGTTTTAGTTGGTTGATGAGGTGGTTAAACTAACAAACATCACCTAAATCCCCGCTCCGGTTACCTGTCTCGGTCACAGTACGGTAATCTGTCTCGGTCACCATACGGTAAACTTGTCTCTGTGACAGCCTCTAACCTGTCTCTGTGACAGTACGGTAACCTGTCTCGGTCACAGTACGGTAAACCTCTCTCTGTGACAGTACGGTAACCTGTCTCGGTCACAGTACGGTAAACCTCTCTCTGTGACAGTACGGTAACCTGTCTCGGTCACAGTACTGTAAACCTGTCTCTGTGACAGTACCGTAACCTGTCTCTGTGACAGTACGGTTACCTGTCTCGGTCACAGTACGGTAACCTGTCTCAGTCACAGTACGGTAACCTGTCTCTGTGACAGTGCGATAACCTGTCTCGGTCATAGTACGGTAAACCTGTCTCTGTGACAGTACCTTAACCTGTCTCTGTGACAGTACGGTAACCTGTCTCGGTCACAGTACGGTAAACCTGTCTCTATGACAGTACCTTAACCTGTCTCTGTGACAGTACGGTAACCTGTCTCTGTGGCAGTAAGATTACCTGTCTCTGTGACAGTGTGGTTACCTGTCTCGGGTACAGTACGGTTAATCTATGACAGTACGGTTACCTGTCTCTGAGGAGGATGTAGACAGAGATGATGGTGTCTTGGCTGGTTTTTTGGTCGGTGATGAGGCCTCAGCCATTTTGTTCACCAAAGTCTGGTCGGAGATATTCAGATATTTACCTGGGGAAAATGAAGAAAAAAGACTGTTGATTCCTTAAAGCTTTGGTCTTTCAAGTGCTTTTTTGTTTCTATTTTCTAATGACGCAGTTTGATTTACCCGAAACACCTGCGGGGTCTCAGCTATACTGATAGGCTAGGTATAAACGGTAAGCTTAAATCTTACCTTTTTTTTTTTGTAAGGAAGAAAGCAAGGCCTCCGATTTCCTCAACAGAAATGGGGACTGGGAGGGAAAGAGAGAAAGTGAGAGAGAGGGAGGAAAAGAGAGAGAAAGAGAGAGAGAGAGAGAGAGAGAGAGAGAGAGAGAGAGAGAGAGAGAGAGAGAGAGGGAGAGAAAGGGGGGGAGAGAGTGAGGGACAGAGAGAGAGAGGGAGGAAGAGAGAGAGAGAGAGGGGAGAAGAGAGTGAGGGGTAGAGAGAGAGAGAGAGAGAGAGAGAGAGGGGGGGGGGTCAGGGGAGTAGAAAAAGTTGGAGTCATGAGTAAGAGAAAGAGAGAAGTGATTATCAGAAAGGTGAGCCGGGACAGAGTAAGGAAGAGAGAAAAAAAAGGAAAGAGACAGAGAGATAGAGAGAATTATATTTAATGACAAGAGCAAAACAAAAAGTATGTAATAGCGATGAAGAATAATGAATGCTTTAAAACAGATTTGAGTTGTGTGAATCACGAAACAATAATTATGGTTATATTATTAAAACAATAAAGATAGAAAAAAAATTATAGAACCTTGCGAGAGTCTACAACTTACTGTATCGTTTTTTCGGCATGTTGAAAGTAGATTGTGAACAGCCCTTGATCTGTCTACTGTAGGAATATTAGAACTGGAACAATCGACTGAACCGTGCACTAAGCTAGATGTGTTCATTCTATAATCACTACTCGCAGCGCAGCTGGGAAAATGTAGCTTCCCACAGCACTCTCACACTATGACTGCCCGTAAATAAAACCGAACAAAACTGAGCTATGTCAGATTGGGGAATATGCAATTATTTGTAGAATAAAATGTCATGTGAACACTGAGCTATGTAATCTTTGGGAATTTCCAATTTGTAAAATAAAATGTCACTTGAAAATGAAAAAAAATGTCGAAACAAAAACAAAAAGATAAACTGGTGGACCCACACAGAGTAGAGGATTGTTCTCACTTCGAGTGGGCTACTTATCTTTACCACTAGTGACGTGTTGTAGATGATGAAAGTGAGCCTGACTTGTCCTGTTTTTGTTTCAGATTCATGGAAATTCTAATAATGCAGCCCGGATGTTTTTACGTAGATTCTCAACATCAAAATAAATGATATAGTCCAGTTATATTTCCAGACGATGCTGAAACAAATAGGCCTCAGTGCTGTACATATTATAAAGTCTGCACAAGACCTTACAAAGTGGAACTGTTTCAATGTAAACATGAACTTACGGCTTGGATTTTGTTTACAGTTTCGAATTCCCAGTCGGAGATAAATCTTATTTTTTCTCAGGAAAACAGCGCTCTATTTTTAGATGCCAGGAAAACCGGTGAACAAAGTTTTTAATGCAAGAAATTGTGGTATTTGCTTACCGCACTGCACAGACCCAAGCATTTAATGGTAAGTGCTCTGTCTCTTGAAAGGGCTTGTCAAATTTGTAACAGAAAAAAAAAATAAATAAAAAGAGGAATATAAAGTCAGCACTATGAAAAGATAAAACTTATTTTTTTTTTGCTCTAGCCTGGACTTAGATTACAGAAATGATATGTCATGGTTAAGAGTTATTTACCAAGTGCATATTTGTTTCATGGTCAAATTGATGAGAGGAAGTTAAAAAAAATATTTAAAAAATTAATGCTTGTTGAAGACAAAAGATTTATGCGTGTTGGGGCATTTGCAACGATGCCTTTACTTGTAGATAAAATTTGTTCCTGTTATAGTCAAACTCAATATATATCCTTACTGCATTGGAAAGACGCAAACTCAATATACATCATTACTGCATTGGAAAGACGCAAACTCACTTTACATCCTTACTGCATTGGAAAGCAAACTCAATATACATCATTACTGCATTGGAAAGACGCAAACTCAATATACATCATTACTGCATTGGAAAGACGCAAACTCAATATACATTCTTACTGCATTGGAAAGACGCAATTTATCTTGATTCTCACATAAAGTTAGTAGCGACAATGAGGAGGACACGTCTATTGGCTGAGAACCACTGTAAAATGGCATAGCTGTGTGTGTTTGTGTTGAGAACCACTGTCCTGATGACTGAATATCATAATGATGACAAGAACAATGGACGCGACGTTCAAGGAACCTGGATTTGCGGTATCACTTAGGAAGCTTTGGCCACCAGCATCTCGTGTCCCAGCCTACTGCTGCCCAGTGGTCATTTGGACTGGCCCTTGCGCTGGGTAAGGCCAATAACTTTATCTATCTTTCATTGCGTTGTTGCATGAATCAAAGTAAATGATGTCACAAGACTCAGACGCAGTAAGCGTGTGCATATCTTGTAC
This sequence comes from Elysia crispata, assembly GCA_033675545.1. Classification (NCBI taxonomy): domain Eukaryota; kingdom Metazoa; phylum Mollusca; class Gastropoda; family Plakobranchidae; genus Elysia; species Elysia crispata. The sequence goes on along the minus strand of JAWDGP010002675.1, from coordinate 366,528 downwards.
ATACATTGTGTTTCTATAAATAGATTCCAAAGTGTCTTTTAACCGGATGATTACCATGTATTTATTTCGCGGGCCTCTGGAAGAGTAAAACTGCGCCATGTTTGTATATCTTGTCTGTACACTTGAGGCGGCTTGTACACTGGCTAGCGCAATCTTAAACTTAAGAGACGGCTTACGTTAATACTCTACAAGCTCACTATGGAGAGAGATAGAGATAGATAGATAGATGGAGAGAGAGAGAAAGAGAGAGAGAGAGAGAGAGAGAGAGAGAGAGAGAGAGAGAGAGAGAGAGAGAGAGAGAGAGAGAGAGAGAGAGAGAGAGTGACAGACAGTTGAGAATGATGTGAAACCATGAAAATTGTATCAATGAAGTTTGACCGTTAGCTCAACCTCAAACACTGGCATACATGACGTTTCCTTGAATGCATACGTTGAATAAATTACTCTTAATGATTTTTTCCCGAATCATCTGACTGGCTGCTTGTCTATCCCCCACCCCACCCTCTCTCTCTCTCTCTCTCTCTCTCTCTCTCTCTCTCTCTCTCTCTCTCTCTCTCTCTCTCTCTCTCTCTCTCTCTCGCTCTTTATGGCACTAAAAAGAAACAGGCACACAACTTTATAATTACGGGACAAAGAAAAAAGCAATTAAAAATTTAATTACAAACATTTCGCTTATAATGCTGCATCATCATCAGAACTGCGTAATGATAAAGTTGTGTGCTTGTTTTTTTTTTAGACTCTGTATTGTACTATTTAGAGACGCATACGCGTCCTTTAAGATCTTTTGTAATAACCAAGTTGTCCTCCAAGTGTTGTGTTTTTGCCTGTCCATTTGGATCTCTCTCTCTCTCTCTCTCTCTCTCTCTCTCTCTCTCTCTCTCTCTCTCTCTCTCTCTGTGTCTCTGTCTCTTTGTCTCTCTGTCTCTCTCTCTGTCTCTCTCTGTCTCTCTCTCTGTCTCTCTTTGTCTGTCTCTCTGTCTCTCTGTCTCTCTGTCTCTCTGTCTCTCTCTCTCTCTCTCTCTCTCTCTCTCTCTCTCTCTCTGCCTCACCCTTTCTCTCTCAGATAGGCTATTTTTTTCAACTTATGACCAAGTAATGTCAACTGTCTTATCCTCATTGCATTTGTTAAAAAATAGAGATATATGATCTTGCGACTTAGTAACTGGACCGTGTGAAAAATCTCAGCAGTGACAGCTTGTCCAGTTTTTTAACAGTTGTAGGAATTTTACAGCTTGAAATAAAACTTGGAGAATGGATGAATCCACTTATTTGGGACGTAAATTACAAATGATAAGTCAGTAGTAGTTCTAAAAAAAAGAGTGAAAGATGGAGAATGAGAAAAGAGACAGAGAGAAGGCCACAGAGAAGATATAGGGAAAAGGATAAATATATAAAAAGAAGGAAGAAAGGAAGAGAGAGAGAGAGAGAGAGAGAGAGAGAGAGAGAGAGAGAGAGAGAGAGAGAGAGAGAGAGAGAGAGAAATAAAGGAGGGAAAGGGAATAACCACACCGCCCCTATGAAGTCTCATCTTGACATGACTCCTCTAAACAGTCAACCAAGCGTGTTTTCGCTATTTTTATTATGTTCACAAAGCTATGTTTTACGGGTTGGCTGTGGATAATAACTATAGCAGTTTAGTTATTTTAACACCTTTAGAGCTTTGCGCCAAATTTGATCGGTTGTTTTGCAACTCAAAACTTTTTAACGCCTATCTTAGCCGTATAATTTTTCTGTGTGCAAGCAAATTCACAAATTTCGAGTTCAGTATTATCAGTTTGAAACAATGACTCCGCAAAACGCAAGTGGAGATCTAGTTTTCAGGACCGCTAGCTTCAATCTTGACATGATGTGTGCTCCAAGTCCCTGTCTACTTGTTAACTTTGTGTCCCTCGATTAAATTCTTCTAATCAAAATTCTTTCTCTATCGGATTGAAAATCAACGAAATTCCTTGCCTCTTCTGAACAGAGAAGCTATATTTAACGTTTACCTCGATACATGTCTTATCTGACTAAGATTCCCGAGAAAGAAGCGAGTTGGAGAGTCTCCTGGCCAATCTTGTGGTTAGCATAAGACAAAGACAAGCATTAGCATCACTTACCAGATTTGACATCAACCTCCCAAAGCTGTTTCTTTCTTATGATCCAAAGAGTGGTTTTCTCCCACAAAGGATGTTTGTTGATCGAATAAAGACAGTCACCAGGCAGCTAACCTAGCCTTGATCAGGCTCTAATAAAGAAAAGTCTGGGCGATTCCCACAACACAGAGAGAACGGACATCAATACTGGTGAGCGCTGATTCCAGGTCTGCTAGCACTGGAGGCGACGCACGCGCGTAGAGCGGCACTCACGCCGGAAGTAGAGACACCAGACTGCGTGTGAGCTCACCATGAATGTAGCAGGACTGCGGCAGTGAGTCGAACCCAGGGGCTGCCGTATTGGAGCGATCGATCTACACAAAAACCACTCACACACAATTCACACGCGCCTACACGACATGAACTCACACACTCGCGTGCACACTGTCCCAGATATCCTCCATTCTAACCTCAAGAAATATTATGGGCTCTGTTGGAATTGTCACCATTCTGCTTGCCCTCTCTGTCTGTCTCTCTTATTCTTTCTGTCTGTCTGTCTCTCTCTCTCTCCGTCTTTCTGTCTGTCTGTCTGTCTGTCTGTCTGTCTGTCTGTCTCTCTCTCCCTCTCTCTCTCTCTCTCTCTCTCTCTCTCTCTCTCTCTTTCTCTTTCCCCCTCTCTCTCCCTTTCTCTCCCTCCCCCCGTCTCTAAGTCTCTCTCTCTCTCCCCCCCCCTCTCTTTTTTCTCTCTATCTCTAAACCACACTCCATTTGCTTTTTTACAAATATTGATCTATTTTTTTTTCTTTCTCAACTCTGGGCAAAAAAAAAAAAATGACCCAGTTTTCTCTTTCTGTTTTTTTTCACATCTTGAGTCACCTTTTTCAACATCCTTGGCTTTACCAAAACTACAGATCTATTCCATTCGAGTTTCAAAAATATCAGTTCTTTCTCACACAGCTGCGAAATGATTCAGTGAATCTTTTAAACATCACTATCGGTTACCTAACCACTGTCAAACATCACTATCGGTTACCTAACCACTGTCAAACATCACTATCGGTTACCTAACCACTGTCAAACATCACTATCGGTTACCTAACCACTGTCAAACATCACTATCGGTTACCCAACCACTCTCAAACATCATCGCCACCCAGCCCCATCGCAGCCTTCACTAACACACAATCTTACATACAAAAAGAATGCAACTAAACAAGAAAAGGTAATACACACGTAAAGGCTTTAAAAACACCAACAAGATATATATATATATATATATATATATATATATATATATCTTCTTGGTGTTTATATATATATATATAAATTCCACCACCCCCCCCCCTTTCCACGTTTTGAACCTGTTTCAACAATCCTCTGGATCACTGGATCACTGGATCACTGGAACCAATGGATCCGATCCCCACCCCCTGCTCTCTAGCTCTAATGCAGGGCGTGACCTTGAATGCTTCACTGACAGCAGCCAGTCATGATCAATTATTTTTGCTAGGGAAAAAAAACAAAACAAAAACAACCTCACAATACACAGAACCACTGTCCGCCCCGTTCCCTCTTAAAACTTTTGTTTTTCCAATCCAAACTGCAGCCTGGTCTACCACCTGCCTTGGATGAAGAGTTTTTTTATGTTCTTTCACACATTGACCTGCGATAGCTATTCTTAATATGATATTCTTTTTTTTGTTTCTTACTAAATGAATATCAACAGCAACACTAAGGGTAATGTAGCACCAACCATGTGGAATCGGCTCCCCAGATATATCAGAGTCTGATTCCATAGAGACCTTTAAAAGGCAGCTTAAACACCATTTATTCACCACAACGTATTCCGGGCAGTAGATGATGTTTTACTTGTATCATATTCTTAAGCACATGTATGTTATGCATGTTATTTTTTATATAATATGTATGTTATTCTTTATGCTATGTACGTCATTCTGTATGTTATGTATGTAGGTTCAGGCCGTCTAGCCTGCTTTTATCTTATTCTTTTTCTTGTAAAGCGCATAGAGCATTTTAATCATTTGGATATGCGCTATATCAATGCACTTTATTATTATTATTATTATTATTAATGTTAGTAATAATAGCAACAGCATTAGTAATAGTAGTAGTAATAGTATTATTATTATTATTATTATTATTATTATTATTATTATTATTATTATTAGTAGTAGTAGTAGTAGTAGTAGTAGTAGTAGTAGTAGTAGTAGTAGTAGTAGTAGTAGTAGTAGTAGTAGTAGTAGTAGTAGTAGTAGTAGTAGTAGTAGTAGTATAGTAATAATAGTTGTTTTTGTATTAGTAGTGATGGAAGAAGCAGAAGAAGACGAAGTAGTAGTAGTAGTAGTAGTAGTAGTAGTAGTAGTAGCAGCAGCAGCAGCAGTAGTAGTAGTAGTGGTAGTAGTAGTAGTAGTAGTAGTAGTAGTAGTAGTAGTAGTAGTAGTAGTAGTAGTAGTAGTAGTAGTAGTAGTAGTAGTAGTAGTAGTTATTGTTTTTGTATTAGTAGTCGTGGTAGAAGCAGAAGAAGACGAAGTAGAGAAGTAGTAGTAATAGTAGTAGTAGTAGTAGTAGTAGTAGTAGTAGTAGTAGTAGTAGTAGTAGTAGTAGTAGTAGTAGTAGTAGTAGTAGTAGTAGTAGTAGTAGTATGGTGATGTTCTTGTTTTTGTTTCTCTCTTGGTGTCGAGGGTGTTTGCATCATTACTGTTAGTAGGGATCTAAACAGACAGATCCAGTCACACCACACTTCGCGGCAACTGCTGCAGGTAGCACTAAGCTACTGTAAAAGACCCACCGCAAAGAAAGTTGGCCCGAGGATGTGGCAGCCACAAACAGGAGCGATTCTTACTGCTGACACAGAGCAGGCAACTCTATGAAACTCACGCATGCGCGATCGGGGTTCTAGATTCTCAACAGCCCTTGTGGCAGACGACAAACCCGCGCCCCTCGTCTCGGCTGTCACAGCCCTGAGCGCCACACACATTTACACACACATGCTCACACAGACTCCTCCTGTTGAGGCCATGGGAAAATCGATAATTCCCTTGAGAGGGAAACCGTTTCAAAGAAAAAGAGGAACTGGATTGGGGGGGAATCGAGTTTTATAGCACTGCTGCGCGTAAGAAATGCATGGCTCTAAGGGTGTGCACCAAATCGTCATTATTGTGAATGTTTTTATCGCCGTCTAAGTCTGTATGATCTGAAATCAACCTTGGGAAAAGATTCAGTTGTAAAAAGATTCAGGAAGAAAACCAGTGTTGAGTCGTTGAGCTGTCACTGCTAGACTGACATTGCTGCAGGCGCACTTCATTGCACCAAAGGTGTCTAGTTGATATTAATGTACCGTCACAATATCAACATTAGGCCGTCTGAAAGAAATAGTGAGTGTGCGTGTAATTTGTTCGTTACTGGTGACGATATAGGGAATGGCATTCTCCAGGGCTCCTAGCACAGAGTTCTAAATGAATCCAGACCTCCCCCAAACATCATTGTGTGTCTCACCATGTCGTGGAAACCACTCAACAGTTCTCAAAGATAAAGCTTTTTTTTTTAGTTTGCGAGTATCGATAGTGATAAAGAATAAGTTTCTAATTCGAAAAAAGCAACAACAAAAAACAAAACATGAAAGTTGCAATGTATAATTATTAAGCTTATTTATCCTTAAGTTCTCTTCGCGTCTTTATCCCTACACCCATCTCTCATTTATCTCGTCTAAAAACATTATCATTACATTCCTCTGACCTTATCTTTACCTCCCCTGCCACCAACGATTCCTCTCAAACCAATGTTTTCTGTGTCGTCCACAGGCGACACTCACCGACTCAAGCCTGAAAGCCACAGGCTTCCTTTATCGGTGCCCCTCCCCTTTCTGCCATTGCTTCATGAGTCCTGTAGCTCCCCCACCACCCTGTCACTACACACAGAGCAATCAATAGTTTGGCTATGAGTAACGCAGCTATCGAAGTGCCGGCCAACCCTCCCCCCCTTCCCCCACCTCACTCCCTCACTCTCTCAACTCATCCCACTCTGACACGCCTTAAGCAGAACTCGCTATACAAGGGCTGGCCTCTCGGTGCCTCTCTGGAATCAATTTTTACTCGTCACACAATTCTGCGATGTTTCTACACATGGATTGTTTTTCTCAAGTTGTCTTGCAAAACCCAACCTACAGACTGTGAATGTTTATACCAAACAGAATTGTTTTTTAAATTAAAACACAATCCTAGATGAAGGTGTACAAACTGAACGATCTAAGAAATGAGGAACTCAGTGCTAAATTCTCTTTCGAAGATATTTTTTAAAGATTTCACATTTTTGTGGATTTTAGTGATGTGAAAGTTTGAGTTTCATCGTATAGGTAAGCAATGGTCTTGCTAGGTTGTTTTTTTCCCCTTACTTTAAAGAAACTGAAGCTTTTTTCCCGTTTTCTTTCCCTCCTTTTCATAAGTTTATTACAGACATTCCATCGAAAAGGTTATTTGATCTCAGCTTAATGCTCTATGATTTAAAGCTAGGAAGTATTTTCTTAATCAGCAAACCTAACTTCATTATCGGTGTAGACCCCGTGTTGTATAACTTGTCTTACTTTTAAATAGAAATTTTCTGCGATAATCTTCATCTCGCGACGTTCTGAGTAGACTCATATCTATAAATGTGTAACTACACACAGGTGAATCAGCTTATTCTAATTTAGCCAATGTAAGTATTAAGAAAGGCTAGGTAAACGGACTTAGTTCCGCCCTTTTGCCTTTTGCTCTTTTAGCCTTCCGAGTTATTGATTTTAAATCATCAATTTTTCCATCAATAAGAGATTATGTGGTAGATCAGTGCTGAGAGTGGAAGCTCCCCGCTCCCAGCAACAATATTGATTTCAACTGAAAAGATTTCTCTGCGGCCGGGAAACCCAGTAGAACCTCTCTAGGTCAGCGGTCTACCTGTTATCTTGCTCTTTAGAGCAAGGCTAACCTGCTTGTGCAAAATGCGTGAAACCAGATGCGGCCGGGAAACCCAGTAGAACCTCTCTAGGTCAGCGGTCTACCTGTTATCTTGCTCTTTAGAGCAAGGCTAACCTGCTTGTGCAAAATGCGTGAAACCAGATGCACAACTGGATTGATTAAATTATAATCAGTTATTGTTCACGGGTATGTAAAGAAGAAGAAGAAGAAGATGAAGAAGAAGAAAAAGATGAAGAAATGAAACGAAAAGAATGAGGAGAAAAAGAGAAAAAAGAGTAGGAAATGAAAATATCCAACTTTGGTAAATGCTCCAGTTGAGGAAATCAAACAACAAATAAATGAAATTGTTTGAAGGGACAGCGATATAATGATATTACTCTTTAATGTTTGTTTCCAGTGGAAGCCAGGAAACTGGCAAATCAGAGAATTTTTTTTGAAGAGACAGCGATATAATAATATTACTCTTTAATGTTTGTTTCCAGTAGAAGCCAGGAAACTGGCAAATCAGAGATTTTTTTTTGAAGAGACAGCGTTATAGTAATATTACTCTTTAATGTTTGTTTCCAGTGGAAGCCAGGAACCTTAAAATCGAAGGACAGCTTTTAGCGGGGCGTCCCGTGGGATTTGAACTCGCGACTCTTGAATATCCTTTCAGCCGTTTGCTCTCGGTCACTGGCACAAAATTTGATTTCAGGCAGTTAACTTTGAATTACGCAATAGGGTGAAAAAAATGTGATACCACTGGTGGATTTAGACAATTTTCGAACTGCTTTACAGAGAACATCAGTTGTAGATTATTAAAGACCAATGACTATGCGTTATGATGGGGAATCGACGCCAAAGTTTTTTCTGAACGTTTTTTCTTCATTTTTTTACAAGACAGTCGGGGATGACCTTTGTTTGCAGGGATGCAAAGAGCGAACTAGAAGTTTGGCAGGGAACGGAGGGATAGCAACAGCAATTTATTTTCATCTCTCTTCTTCTTTCGCCTCTTTCCACTGCTGCAAATTCTTTTCTCCTATACATTATAGATAAAAAAGGGAAATAATGCAGTCAGTTTGAACGTGTTAGATGATACTTTTATTTGGGATAAAGGTCTTGGGGCAATTTCCAGACGCATTTATTTCTTTACGCTCCAAATATTTTATATTCACATATCTCTACAGCCATCAAAAGCCGGTTTATGTTACAAAAAGTTTATCATTATACAACTGCGACTAGTCTCACACATTGCACTGTGTATCATGACTCTGATATAAATGTCAAAGTTTTCCCTTGACAACTGAAAAAAAAAAACATCAACTCTCAAATGATATTACATAAGGTCAGCTTTTGTGGTCGCACAATAACGCGATAAGTGGCTTATAAATGGTAAACATAGCTTCAGCTCTGTGTAGGTGCAAAATAATAATAATAATAATAATAATAATAATAATAATAATAATAATAATAATAATAATAATAATAATAATAATAATAATAATAATAATAATAATAATAATAATAATAATAATAATAATAATAATAATGATAATGGAAATAATAAACGAAAGTTTACACGCTTGACTATTTAGACAATTCGAACATTTGTCGAAAGTTCCAAACATGAGCTGAAACGTTTGTTTCGGAAAATTTTGCTCACAGAAAAATTATTCTAAGTTTATTTTTATTCATTGCCATGGAAAAAAAACCCAGTAAATCTTACAAATTACGTGTCATAATTATTAAAATTATATTGAGAATGTTTACGACACTTCAATCTCACTTTTTTAGCTAGTGCCACTTAGCTTCTCATCTGTGCGTCTTAATAGAGAGTCTCAAGACATTCTCTGATATCTACATGTATAGATGATTAGTGTTTTGCAACGTCACCTCTTCCCGTTTGTGAAGTACGTCAGGCAGACCCACTCATCTTGTAATGTGCATTTCTAAACAGCTGGTACTTTAGCGTGATAGTAATACTTTTGCTTCTTTCATGAGCCACTAATCCTAGAAACGTCGCCTAAAGTACTATAAATATTTAAACGCTACACAAAGTGCTTTTCCACTGCCTCACCTCTAGAATTATTTATAATTATCTGATATTTTGGATGTTTTACCTCCCGGTGTTAAGTCCCAAAGCGCGAGATACAAACACCAGGTCCAGATCTTCATCGTGTCCGGTGTCCAGAACTGACCAAGTGCTCCGGCCCACCATGTCTGGCGACATCAAGCGGGAACCGAGGCACCCTAGCCCTGGCCTGTCCAGCAAAGATGTGAGGGCAGAGGCCAGGAACTTCAGCGCCAGTCTCACCAATGTCTTCCTCATGAAGCGTCGAGACCCACAGACCAAGCACCTACTGGAGAAAGCCCAGGTTTGTCCAGCTAGTGTGTGTGTCGGGAAGGGGGGAGGGGGGTGTCTATGTATCTGCGGAAAAAAGGGATGAAAGTAGGGGAAGGGGGGATGGGGGTCTATACGTATCTAATCACTCGCCAAAATGTAGAAATTCATTTTATCTAAGGAGCATGATATCGTAATAAGAATCAACCTACCTTTTTTTCATTTTCCTCGCAAGTCTTCGCGATGTGATGCATTCCATTGAACAAATAAAAGCCTCTTAATAAAAGCCAGTCTCAGCTTAAGGTGTTTCCTGCGATGATCAAGCTGTGAGGTATCAACCATGCCCTGTTTTTCAATCAAGATCAATATTGTTGACCTAAGTAGTTAATGAACTCGTGTAAATAATGCTCTACGGTAGATGGTCAACACCTCGCGGCGGGCAGCCCTCATCATGATTTCATTAACTTTAATGTTTGTCCTCGGCTGCGCTGTAAATTTCTCCTTTATTTACAAAATGTTACAGATGCGTCCTCAGAATGGTACCATCAATGTTAATGATCGAATTTGTTTTTGGTTTTTTTTCTTCTTTTTCTTATTGAAGAGTTTGATTGACGCGTTACTGGCGGAAACCCCCCGCCCCGCGCCAGCCACGCCCTCTCCGCGACACCAGCAGAGGGGCGGGGCTGGCGGCATGGGTCAGCTGTGGGTGAAGCTAGACGAGCTGAAGAGGGAGAACGATGACCTCAAGAGGCAGAGAGCCAGGTCCGCCGAGGAACACGCCGGCTCGCCCAAGTCTCCGAAATCACAGGCACAGGTAAGTCTAGTCCTTGAGTGGAGTGTCTAATGCAAACAGAAGGGAGGACTAGACCTTGAGTGGAGTGTCTAGTGTAAACAGCAAGTAGGACTAATCCTGAGTGGAGTGTCTAGTGTAAACTGCAGGCAGGACTAGTCCTTGAGTGGAGTGTCTAGTGTAAACTATGCAGGACTAGTCCTTGAGTGGAGTGTCTAGTGCAAACAGCAGGCAGGACAAGTCATTCGGTAGATTGATTAGGGCAAAGAGAATGTAGGACTAGTCCTTGAGTGGAATTTCTAGGGCAAACAGCAGGCACTACTAGTCCTTGAGTTGAATGTCTAGGGTACACAGCAGATAGGACCTTGTGTGGAGTGTCTAGTGCAAATAGCAAGGACTAGATGAAAATTTGGACTTAGGATAGTTGAGTGTACTCTCTTGCGTGTTGCTTTTCAGGTAGGATACATTTTTTTACTTTGCCAGATACACGCACACACACACACACACTCTCTCTCTCATTCTTTCTCTCCCTCTCTCTCTTTCTCTGATTCTCTCTCTCTCTCTCTCTCTCTCTCTCTCTCTCTCTCTCTCTCTCTCTCTCTCTCTGCAACTTACTGTGGATTGAGAAAAAAATAGACGCAATTTTTCAAAAACTGCTTTATTTTGTTTAATTAATTTTACATGAATTTTTACAAGAGGAACCATGTTGTAATGATATCTGTCCCATCTCAAGTATCTCTCTGGTTAATGTCCGCCAAAGTTCGAAACAGAAATGCTTCTCCCTGTGTGTTGTCAACCAATCTAGAAAGCTTTTACACCACTCTCTGTGTGTTGTCAACCAATCTAGGAAGCTTTTACACCACTCTCTGTGTGTTGCCAACCAATCTAGAAAGCTTTCACACCACTCCCTGTGTGTTGCCAACCAATCTCCTTAACTTTCACAACCATTTTTGTGTATTGTCAACCAATCTCCGAAACTACATCCACTCTCTGTGTATTATCAACCAATCTTCGAAACTACATCCACTCTCTGTGTATTATCAACCAATCTTCGAAACTACATCCACTCTATGTGTATTAACAACCAATCTTCGAAACTACATCCACTCTCTGTGTATTATCAACCAATCTTCGAAACTACATCCACTCTCTGTGTATTAACAACCAATCTTCGAAACTACATCCAGTCTCTGTGTATTATCAACCAATCTCCGAAAGTACAATCACTCTATGTGTATTATCAACCAATCTCCGAAACTTACAAAGCCAATTTCTGTGAATTATCAACCAATCTCCGAAACTACAACCACTCTCTGTTTATTATCAACAAATCTCCGAAACTACAACCACTCTATGTGTACTGTCAACCAATCTCCGAAACTTACAAAGCCAATCTCTGTGTATTATCAACCAATCTTCGAAACTACAACCAGTCTCTATGTATTATCAGCAAATCTCCGAAACTACAACCACTCTATGTGTACTATCAACCAATCTCCGAAACTTACAAAGCCAATCTCTGTGTATTATCAACCAATCTCCGAAACTGCAACCTCTCTCTGTGTATTATCGACCAATCTCCGAAACTACAACCACTCTCTGTGTATTTTCAATCAGTCTCTGAAACTACAACCACTCTCTATGTATTATCAACCAATCTCCGACTCTTACACAACCATTCACTCAATGTTCTCAGATCGGCCAAGATGAAACACTTTCCTCGGATATTCAAAAGGTCAAGGCCGAGAATGACTTGCTGAAGGCGCAAGTAGACAAGCTGCAGATCACAATCAAAGAGCACCAAAAGATTAATGCTGGCCTTCAGGACGAGGCTAAAAGGTCAAAGGTTGCTCTCGAAGCGGCACAGAAGCTTGCCAAGAAAACGCGAGAGGATTGCAAGAAGATGGAAGCTGCTTTGACGACTGCCAAAACTGGAAAAGAACCAGTGAAGCAAAAGTAAGTTGTATTCTTCTTTTCTCAGCACTCTTTAAAATTTTCTTATATTAATAAAGAACTAATTTAGGAGTAAACCCTATAAGTTTAAGCGTCTAAAAAACTAAGCAGTTAACCTGTTAAACCAAATGAGCCTCTGATAGTGACATTCGGAATTCTTCCTGATCTTTTTCCTCTCTTATTCTCTCACATTCTTTGTTTTTCTGACCCCTTGAACACTTTATCTGTTTGATCTCTATTGTGTTCTCTTGAAGAAGTTCTTGTTTTCTGTGTATGTGTCCATCTGTGGCACCATCTCTTGTTTTCTCTGTGTATGTGTCCATCTCTTGTAGCAACTCTTGTTTTCTCTGTGTATGTGTCCATCTGTGGCACCATCTCTTGTTTTCTCTGTGTATGTGTCCATCTGTTGTACCAGCTCTTGTTTTCTCTGTGTATGTGTCCATCTCTTGCAGCAGCTACTGTTCCTGGCTGTTTGACTCGTCCAAGTTGTGCTCTTTTGGTCTACTCGACTCGAGGTAGGGACAACACAGCTTCACTGATTAATGACTCTCTTTTCTGCTTCAGGCTTGTTTCCGTGCGCCGTTTCCTGTTTTCTCGTTGTACATTCTTTTCCATTGCCATGTTTGTTTATTTTTTTTATGTTGGATTGCGTGTTTGCATGTGCATGTGGTCATTCGTTTTGGATTTAATGCATCCCTTTTTAATACTCGTGCCTTTTTGACTTTTTGTTTATGACTCATCCGGAAATTAAGCGCGCATTTCTGATTGAAGGGTAATTCAGGAAAAAAAAACCCATTAAACCTCCATATTCTTTTCAACGCGGTGACAATCTAACTGCAATATTTATAAAATAGGATTAGATGGGAGACTTACTTTTGCGGTTTGTGGGTGACTAGGGCCAGTAAGGGAGAGTGTTCATTGCATGATCGGTTGGAGATTAACAGGAAGATATTACACTCACTCAGTTCAACTTCGGTGTTTGTAAGGGAGTGGGATTGGAAGGGAAATGTTCCTATCTCTCTAGACGGAAAGTACAGAGTATAATAACTGCTGATCATGATAATGAAGATTACGTAATAAAGACAGGGGAAGGGGTGGGAGGGTGGGAGGTAATGTCTTATCCCGGTTTTTTGAAAGAATGATTAATTTTGTAACTCAAAATTTGCTTCGATTGAACTTGAGGGAACAAAATAATGCAAAGGACATTTGTCAGAATTTCCATGTACTAAGGACGTAGATTTTTTTTCTTTACGATTTTCTTGACATAAGCTTTCGTGGAGTGTCAAATAATAATAAATGTAACAATAATAATAATAATAATAATAATAATAATAATAATAATAATAATAATAATAATAATAATAATAATAATAATAATAATAATAATAATAATAATAATTTAATGATGATGACGATGACAATAATGGTAAAAATAATTTAATAGTAAATTTAAGGAGAAATACTAAACTGTAGTCTAAATCAACGGTTAAAGTTTATAACAAACTGCTTTCCAAAACTCATTTTAGAGCAAATCTATGTACAGGTATCAGTACAAAAGATTAGAGTCATGATTATTCATGAAAGCATTGTGTAACCGATATTACGCTATTATTGTTCAATAATAACACTGTGAAAGGTTTCAGAAAAAGGTAAGAGTGGTTTGGGAATTTTTTTTTCTCGTTCTGAAACGAGTATCTCAAACTATCAAACAATCAAATGGTTAGCCATCATCATTACACTATAACACGCAAGGAAGTTTTCAAAGGATATTTTAGTATTAAACATTAATTGGTGTAATTTTTGTTCTTTCTGAATTCTTACCACCCCCCATCTTTTTGTTTTGTTTTGTTCGCTGTATCATGTGGCTTATAGAGATGATTCATTTAGGAAGAGGGGGGGGGGGGGAATTTATTCATAGGAAGATAGTAAGAGTTAAATTTCTTTTTAGCCTAATTGAATCTTTTCAAATAATCAAATAGCCTGTTTCAGAGTTGTATCTGTGACGGCTTTTTTTGGATGAGATTAAAATAATGCGGGTTCAAACTTCTTTTTTTAATGGTTTTTTTTTTAATTGTAACTATGTTTATGGAATCCAATTCTCTTTTGACTGATTAACTTTTGCAAGCATACAACGAAGAGCTACACTTGGTAGGTAAAAGAAATCTATGTAATATGGATTTGGTAGAAAAAAAAAAGATTCGCCTAAATTCTTGTGAATGTGATTGAGCTTTTGAAGAGCTTTGAAAGAAGAGTCGCAGTTTTACACCTATGGCGTTTTTTGAGCAGTGAAAGACAATACAAACTGAGAGCGGAAGTCTTAATTAAAAAGAAAATTCTGCTCGGTCTTTTCTTTTACATCATCAAATAATAACAAGCAAAACGACTTTAAAAAACGCAAAAACAAATTATCCTCTCCCCCTGCCCCTAAAAAAAAAAAAAAAAAAAAAAAAAAAAAAAAAAAAAAAGAAAGAACAACAACAACCATCACCACCACCACGACCACCACCACCACGACCACCACCACCACCACCACCACCACCACCACCAACAACAACAACAACAACAACAACAACAGCAACAACATTGACAACAAAACAACAACAACAAGATTTAGATCTAGAAAGCACATGAATCCAAACCATGGCTTCAAACTTTCCTCAGACCACCCAAGCCATCAAGCCCTTCATCGACAGCACCTCCTACCCCTTCAAAACCGACAAGCTCCGCCCCTTCAGCCCCACATACCCCGCCCAAAACTGCAAGCTCCGCCTCTACTGCTCCTCCCACCCCACCAAAACCAGCAGGTGTGTCTGGCAGTCCAAAGCCTGCGCCCCGCCCTCGTCCTGACAACAGACACACAGAGAATATCGGCGAGAAGTGTCGACCCAGCAACATAGCCGTGGCCTTCACCACCCTAGAATCTCAGGTTGGTGCCGCAGCAGCTTCTTGTCATTTTCCCGTCTATTGCTAAACTCTAATTGCTGTCTTTTTGAGCTGTTGAAAAAAAGAGGAGAATTAGATCTTTGTTGTCGCGTACATTCTTTTTTATCATATTGATGTGATGCAATTGTGCATTCGTAAGAAAGATTTTTAGCTAATTTTGTTAAATCCATATGTATTTGTAGATCTTTTTAAACGTTTTTTAAACATGATTGCGGGTAGGGAAAAAAAAGACAATTGTGGATTCCCGTTAGGCGTCTTAAGTTTGACATTTTTTTTTTTGCAGGAATTCCTACCCATATAACAAGCGTTTAGAAGGATTTTTAAATAGACTGAGAATGAGGAGAATTAGCTGTTTTCCGATTTTCAGCTAAGACTTCATTCACAATGATACAAGATTTGTGGAGCAGCTTTGATGCACATGAAAATTTCGCATCAAGTTTTTAATGATGCATTTTGTGTGTGTGTGTGTGTGTGTGTCATACAAAAGTAATAAATATCTGACATCCCATTCGAAGGATGCCGAGGGTACGGCTTGATTTCTTGCTAGTAGAGCATATTAGCAAAAATATTCTGCCCAAAACATGCTTGAAACAAAAAAACAAAACAAAAAAAAAAAACCCATTCAGGCTAGGTCCAAAAGTGAAAATAAAAAGCCAACGATACGACCAGATAAGCCTCCCCCCTCCGCCTAATATGTTGTATGATATAGCTACCTCTCGCTGTTCATAATGAGAAAATTTAGCAACAGTTGCTCAAAATCGCTTCAGGGATTCTTTCTTTCCCTCGTCTTTAACCCCCCCCCCCCCCCATACCCCAACCACTCCCTCTCAGGAATGGATGGACGCAAAGGAAAGCCTAGAAGATGATGAGGAGGAGGAAAACGTGCTCAAGTTCCTCTGCGAGATTTTAATGGTGAGAAATTTCGGTGACTGAATAATTATTTAGGCTATTGAAAACCAGTGATTGTTTTCTATCTCTCCAAATCCTTGCCCTTTCAATTTATAAAAAACAAAGAAAAAATTATGAGTGAATCAAAAAGGCCTAGTTTGAGGAAACTCTTCCAATATAATGAAAGGTGAAAGAAGATTTTTATCTTAATACTTTAATACAGTCACGTCGTGAAAGTACCTCAAGAAGCATAAGTAAAAATTCCTCCATAACTGCAGGAAAAAAAGCATTTTGTGTTTGTGACTTGGTTAGCTCTATCTTCTTCCCAAATGATGTAACTGAAAGAAGGAAATCGGCAAAGACATACCACGTGATATGCTGTGCGCAATAGTTTTCTCCCATTCGAAGGAGTAAAACTTCATACAAATATGCTTCAAATTGAGCACATCTAAAGATCGTATTGATGCGTTATCATCATAATCTAAAGTATAGTTGTTTACTTTTGTCATAGTTCTCTTCATAATCACATTATCGTAGACACTATCGCCACTACTTTCAACAGAAATATCATCTTCATCAACATTTCACTTGTAATTGTCCCCATCACGTCCATCATAATCATAATCATCATCATCATGAAACACTACTACACTAACATCATCTTAGCTATCATCATTATCTTCATAAACATTCCTTTATCATTCACGGTGACTCAACTTTGCATCTCCAGTCTATAGAACTTTTAAAGTTATCTTCATAACAAATACCTTTTTTTCTTTCCCTGCCAAAAGAGTTCCTACACAGTGAGCAGTGCCATATTGAAGAGCGTGGAGAGTGTCATAGGTCATGTGTTAGCCAATCCGACAGCAGCGGTAAGCTACGAGGAAGAATCACTCGGGGTGTTTGCAATGTAAAGTAAAAATACAATGAATAGAACATAGCAATACTTTGTCAAAACTTCAGGGGATGAAAAAACTGAAAACTGTTGAGTCGAAATGGAGGTTAAAACTATGGCAGCATGCAAAGTGGGGAAGGAAGAGAGAGAGAGAGAGAGAGAGAGAGAGAGAGAGAGAGAGAGAGAGAGAGAGAGAGAGAGAGAGAGAGAGAGAGAGAGAGAGAGAGAACAGAGTCAAAGAGAGATCGAGATACCTAGAGGAAGATGGAGAAAGGCAAAGCGAGATAGAAAGAGACATAGGTAGAGAGAGAGAGAGAGAGAGAGAGAGAGAGAGAGAGAGAGAGAGAGAGAGAGAGAGAGAGAGAGAGAGAGAGAGAGAGAGAGAGACAGACAGACAGACAGAGACAGAGAGAGAGAGACAGAGACAGAGACAGCAGACAGACAGACAGTCAGACAGACAGATAGACAGACATACAGAGAGAAAGGAAGAAAACTACCAAAGATAGGGATAGATAGATAGATAGATAGATAGATAGAGCGAGAGAGAGAGAGAGAAAGAGACAGAGAGAAAGAGAGAGAGAGAGAGAGAGAGAGAGAGAGAGAGAGAGAGAGAGAGAGAGAGAGAGAGAGAGAGAGAGAGAGAGAGAGAGAGAGAGAGAGAGAGAGAGAGAGTGATATCTCTGATTCATTCTATAAATACACTTAAAACATCAGGCCTAATCTATTTTAGTCTTGTTGCGTGGTAAGCGTAGTACAACAGACCAGCAAAACAGACATGCCATTGCGTCTGTGATATGTTTCTACTTTGTTATTTCACTTTCTACTCTGTCTTGCATGACATTAAGATATAAAAATGAATCATAAGACCTCACAAACATCTAACTACATTAATGCCGGAACATGAAGATTTAGCTTTAGCGGATTGATCACGTTGGCCAAAATAGCTCAACCTCAAGCGCAATCCTGATCTATGACAGGGATCTGGATGGCATGATGTCTGTGTTAAATGAGATTTGACCTAACACTGGCATGGATTTTCGCCTCGTTTTACGGTTCTTGTTCGTCCAAATCCTTATAGGGCTTCTTGGGTTTCTTGAAACATGATGCGGTATTTCCCATTGTCTCGAGCATCTAAAAAGCGGTATTTTTAGATGGGATTTTGTTTCTTTGCTTCTTTTTTTTACCTTTTAATTGGTAATGGATCGCTTTTTAAAATGATTGAAACAATTATTTGAATTTTTTGTATTATTAGATGGAAATAGAAGCGATATCACGTGAAACATCATTTCTCTCGCACAGATACACACACACACACACTTGTTGTGTGCACCTTGCGTTATTATTGCACTCTTACAAACTATAAATAACTCAAGCTGGGAACTTTTTATTTGCTTTATAAGGACTTCAAAATCACACTTCAAGAGCTCTGGTAAGTGGTATCAGTGTCACCTTGGGAAACTACTTGAAGAAAAACAAACAAACAAAACAAAACAAAACAAAAATTCCGTTTTCCGTGGGAATAACTTTCTGTATTCAAAGTTAACGACAAATTGTAGCGTTCCTCTGTTTATGCTTTTATGTCGTATTCTCAGGTAAACATGATCAGTGAGGAGGAAGCTGGACGATTGTCTCCCCTGCCGGCAGAAATATCGGACTTGATTGGTCAGAAGCTTAGAGCGAATTACGACAAGATTAACACTAAAGACATTGTGGAGGTAAGACAAACGCGATAAGATTAACACTAAAGACATTGTGGAGGTAAGACAAACGCGATAAGATTAACACTAAAGACATTGTGGAGGTAAGACAAACGCGATAAGATTAACACTAAAGACATTGTGGAGGTAAGACAAACGCGACAAGATTAACACTAAAGACATTGTGGAGGTAAGACAAACGCGATAAGATTAACACTAAAGACATTGTGGAGATAAAACAAACGCGACAAGATTAACACTAAAGACATTGTGGAGGTAAGACAAACGCGACAAGATTAACACTAAAGACATTGTGGAGGTAAGACAAACGCGATAAGATTAACACTAAAGACATTGTGGAGGTAAGACAAACGCGACAAGATTAACACTAAAGACATTGTGGAGGTAAGACAAACGCGATAAGATTAACACTAAAGACATATTGTTGAGGTAAGACAAACACGACAAGATTAACACTAAAGACATTGTTGAGGTAAGACAAACGCGATAAGATTAACACTAAAGACATTGTGGAGGTAAGACAAACGCGATAAGATTAACACTAAAGACATATTGTGGAGGTAAGACAAACGCGATAAGATTAACACTAAAGACATATTGTGGAGGTAAGACAAACGCGATAAGATTAACACTAAAGACATTGTGGAGGTAAGACAAACGCGATAAGATTAACACTAAAGACATTGTGGAGGTAAGACAAACGCGATAAGATTAACACTAAAGACATTGTGGAGGTAAGACAAACGCGATAAGATTAACACTAAAGACATTGTGGAGGTAAGACAAACGCGATAAGATTAACACTAAAGACATTGTGGAGGTAAGACAAACGCGATAAGATTAACACTAAAGACATTGTGGAGGTAAGACAAACGCGACAAGATTAGCTCTAAAGACATTGTTGAGGTAAAACAAACGCGATAAGATTAACACTAAAGACATTGTGGAGGTAAGACAAACGCGACAAGATTAACACTAAAGACATTGTTGAGGTAAGACAAACGCAATAAGATTAACACTACAGACACTGTGGAGGTAAGACAGACGCGATAAGATTAACACTAAAGAAATTGTTGAGGTAAGACAGACGCGATAAGATTAACACTAAAGACATTGTTGAGGTAAGACAAACGCGATAAGATTAACACTAAAGACATTGTGGAGGTAAGACAAACGCGATAAGATTAACACTAAAGAAATTGTTGAGGTAAGACAGACGCGATAAGATTAACACTACAGACACTGTGGAGGTAAGACAAACGCGATAAGATTAACACTACAGACACTGTGGAGGTAAGACAAACGCGAGAAGATTAACACTAAAGACATTGTTGAGGTAAGACAAACGCGATAAGATTAACACTACAGACACTGTGGAGGTAAGACAAACGCGAGAAGATTAACACTACAGACATTGTTGAGGTAAGACAAACGCGACAAGATTAACACTACAGACATTGTTGAGGTAAGACAAACGCGATAAGATTAACACTACAGACATTGTTGAGGTAAGACAAACGCGACAAGATTAACACTAAAGACATTGTTGAGGTAAGACAAACGCGATAAGATTAACACTAAAGACATATTGTGGAGGTAAGACAAACGCGTTAAGATTAACAGTGAAGACATTGTGGAGGTAAGACAAACGCGATAAGATTAACAGTGAAGACATTGTGGAGGTAAGACAAACGCGATAAGATTAACAGTAAAGACATTGTGGAGGTAAGACAAACGCGATAAGATTAACACTAAAGACATATTGTGGAGGTAAGACAAACGCGATAAGATTAACACTAAAGACATGGTGGAGGTAAGACAAACGCGATAAGATTAACACTAAAGACATTGTTGAAGTAAGACAAACGCGATAAGATTAACACTAAAGACATATTGTGGAGGTAAGACAAACGCGATAAGATTAACACTAAAGACATATTGTGGAGGTAAGACAAACGCGATAAGATTAACACTAAAGACATATTGTGGAGGTAAGACAAACGGGTTAAGATTAACACTAAAGACATTGTTGAGGTAAGACAAACGCGATAAGATTAACACTAAAGACATTGTTGAGGTAAGACAAACGCGATAAGATTAACACTAAAGACATATTGTGGAGGTAAGACAAACGCGTTAAGATTAACACTAAAGACATATTGTGGAGGTAAGACAAACGCGTTAAGATTAACACTACAGACATTGTTGAGGTAAGACTAACGCGATAAGATTAACACTAAAGACATTGTGGAGGTAAGACAGACGCGATAAGATTAACACTAAAGAAATTGTGGAGGTAAGACAAACGCGATAAGATTAACAGTGAAGACATTGTGGAGGTAAGACAAACGCGATAAGATTAACACTAAAGACATTGTTGAGGTAAGACAAACGCGTTAAGATTAACACTAAAGACATTGTTGAGGTAAGACAAACGCAATAAGATTAACACTACAGACACTGTGGAGGTAAGACAGACGCGATAAGATTAACACTAAAGAAATTGTTGAGGTAAGACAGACGCGATAAGATTAACACTAAAGACATTGTTGAGGTAAGACAAACGCGATAAGATTAACACTAAAGACATTGTGGAGGTAAGACAGACGCGATAAGATTAACACTAAAGAAATTGTTGAGGTAAGACAGACGCGATAAGATTAACACTACAGACACTGTGGAGGTAAGACAAACGCGATAAGATTAACACTACAGACACTGTGGAGGTAAGACAAACGCGATAAGATTAACACTACAGACACTGTGGAGGTAAGACAAACGCGAGAAGATTAACACTAAAGACACTGTGGAGGTAAGACAAACGCGACAAGATTAACACTAAAGACATTGTTGAGGTAAGACAAACGCGATAAGATTAACACTAAAGACACTGTGGAGGTAAGACAAACGCGTTAAGATTAACACTACAGACACTGTTGAGGTAAGACAAACGCGATAAGATTAACACTACAGACACTGTGGAGGTAAGACAAACGCGACAAGATTAACACTACAGACATTGTTGAGGTAAGACAAACGCGACAAGATTAACACTACAGACATTGTTGAGGTAAGACAAACGCGATAAGATTAACACTACAGACATTGTGGAGGTAAGACAAACGCGATAAGATTAACAGTGAAGACATTGTTGAGGTAAGACAAACGCGTTAAGATTAACAGTAAAGACATTGTTGAGGTAAGACAAACGCGATAAGATTAACAGTGAAGACATTGTTGAGGTAAGACAAACGCGATAAGATTAACACTAAAGACATTGTTGAGGTAAGACAAACGCGATAAGATTAACAGTAAAGACATTGTTGAGGTAAGACAAACGCGTTAAGATTAACACTAAAGACATTATGGAGGTAAGACAAACGCGATAAGATTAACAGTGAAGACATTGTTGAGGTAAGACAAACGCGTTAAGATTAACACTAAAGACATTATGGAGGTAAGACAAACGCGATAAGATTAACAGTGAAGACATTGTTGAGGTAAGACAAACGCGTTAAGATTAACAGTAAAGACATTGTGGAGGTAAGACAAACGCGATAAGATTAACAGTGAAGACATTGTTGAGGTAAGACAAACGCGTTAAGATTAACAGTAAAGACATTGTGGAGGTAAGACAAACGCGATAAGATTAACAGTGAAGACATTGTTGAGGTGAGACAAACGCGATAAGATTAACACTAAAGACATTGTTGAGGTAAGACAAACGCGATAAGATTAACAGTAAAGACATTGTTGAGGTAAGACAAACGCGTTAAGATTAACACTAAAGACAGTATGGAGGTAAGACAAACGCGATAAGATTAACAGTGAAGACATTGTTGAGGTAAGACAAACGCGTTAAGATTAACACTAAAGACATTATGGAGGTAAGACAAACGCGATAAGATTAACAGTGAAGACATTGTTGAGGTAAGACAAACGCGTTAAGATTAACAGTAAAGACATTGTTGAGGTAAGACAAACGCGTTAAGATTAACAGTGAAGACATTGTTGAGGTAAGACAAACGCGATAAGATTAACAGTAAAGACATTGTTGAGGTAAGACAAACGCGTTAAGATTAACACTAAAGACATTGTGGAGGTAAGACAAACGCGATAAGATTAACAGTGAAGACATTGTTGAGGTAAGACAAACGCGTTAAGATTAACACTAAAGACATTGTTGAGGTAAGACAAACGCGACAAGATTAACACTACAGACATTGTTGAGGTAAGACAAACGCGAGAAGATTAACACTAAAGACATTATGGAGGTAAGACAGACGCGATAAGATTAACACTACAGACACTGTGGAGGTAAGACAAACGCGATAAGATTAACACTACAGACACTGTGGAGGTAAGACAAACGCGACAAGATTAACACTAAAGACATTGTTGAGGTAAGACAAACGCGACAAGATTAACACTACAGACATTGTGGAGGTAAGACAAACGCGATAAGATTAACAGTGAAGACATTGTTGAGGTAAGACAAACGCGTTAAGATTAACAGTAAAGACATTGTTGAGGTAAGACAAACGCGTTAAGATTAACAGTGAAGACATTGTTGAGGTAAGACAAACGCGATAAGATTAACAGTAAAGACATTGTTGAGGTAAGACAAACGCGTTAAGATTAACACTAAAGACATTATGGAGGTAAGACAAACGCGATAAGATTAACAGTGAAGACATTGTTGAGGTAAGACAAACGCGTTAAGATTAACACTAAAGACATTATGGAGGTAAGACAAACGCGATAAGATTAACAGTGAAGACATTGTTGAGGTAAGACAAACGCGTTAAGATTAACAGTAAAGACATTGTTGAGGTAAGACAAACGCGTTAAGATTAACAGTGAAGACATTGTTGAGGTAAGACAAACGCGATAAGATTCACAGTAAAGACATTGTTGAGGTAAGACAAACGCGTTAAGATTAACACTAAAGACATTGTTGAGGTAAGACAAACGCGATAAGATTAAAAGTGAAGACATTGTTGAGGTAAGACAAACGCGATAAGATTAACACTAAAGACATTGTGGAGGTAAGACAAACGCGATAAGATTAACAGTGAAGACATTGTTGAGGTAAGACAAACGCGATAAGATTAACAGTGAAGACATTGTTGAGGTAAGACAAACGCGATAAGATTAACAGTGAAGACATTGTTGAGGTAAGACAAACGCGATAAGATTAACAGTGAAGACATTGTTGAGGTAAGACAAACGCGATAAGATTAACACTAAAGACATTGTTGAGGTAAGACAAACGCGATAAGATTAACAGTGAAGACATTGTTGAGGTAAGACAAACGCGATAAGATTAACAGTGAAGACATTGTTGAGGTAAGACAAACGCGATAAGATTAACAGTGAAGACATTGTTGAGGTAAGACAAACGCGATAAGATTAACAGTGAAGACATTGTTGAGGTAAGACAAACGCGATAAGATTAACACTAAAGACATTGTGGAGGTAAGACAAACGCGATAAGATTAACAGTGAAGACATTGTTGAGGTAAGACAAACGCGATAAGATTAACAGTGAAGACATTGTTGAGGTAAGACAAACGCGATAAGATTAACAGTGAAGACATTGTGGAGGTAAGACAAACGCGATAAGATTAACACTAAAGACATTGTTGAGGTAAGACAAACGCGATAAGATTAACAGTGAAGACATTGTTGAGGTAAGACAAACGCGATAAGATTAACAGTGAAGACATTGTTGAGGTAAGACAAACGCGACAAGATTAACACTAAAGACATTGTTGAGGTAAGACAAACGCGAGAAGATTAACACTAAAGACATTGTGGAGGTAAGACAAACGCGATAAGATTAACAGTGAAGACATTGTTGAGGTAAGACAAACGCGTTAAGATTAACACTAAAGACATTGTTGAGGTAAGACAAACGCGATAAGATTAACAGTGAAGACATTGTTGAGGTAAGACAAACGCGATAAGATTAACAGTGAAGACATTGTTGAGGTAAGACAAACGCGATAAGATTAACAGTGAAGACATTGTTGAGGTAAGACAAACGCGATAAGATTAACAGTGAAGACTTTGTGGAGGTAAGACAAACGCGATAAGATTAACACTAAAGACATTGTTGAGGTAAGACAAACGCGATAAGATTAACACTAAAGACATATTGTGGAGGTAAGACAAACGCGATAAGATTAACACTAAAGACATGGTGGAGGTAAGACAAACGCGATAAGATTAACACTACAGACATTGTTGAGGTAAGACAAACGCGATAAGATTAACACTAAAGACATATTGTGGAGGTAAGACAAACGCGATAAGATTAACACTAAAGACATATTGTGGAGGTAAGACAAACGCGATAAGATTAACACTAAAGACATGGTGGAGGTAAGACAAACGCGATAAGATTAACACTACAGACATTGTTGAGGTAAGACAAACGCGATAAGATTAACACTAAAGACATTGTGGAGGTAAGACAGACGCGATAAGATTAACACTAAAGAAATTGTTGAGGTAAGACAGACGCGATAAGATTAACACTACAGACACTGTGGAGGTAAGACAAACGCGACAAGATTAACACTACAGACACTGTGGAGGTAAGACAAACGCGACAAGATTAACACTACAGACACTGTGGAGGTAAGACAAACGCGTTAAGAATAACACTAAAGACATTGTTGAGGTAAGACAAACGCGATAAGATTAACAGTGAAGACATTGTGGAGGTAAGACAAACGCGTTAAGATTAACACTAAAGACATTGTGGAGGTAAGACAGACGCGATAAGATTAACACTACAGACACTGTGGAGGTAAGACAAACGCGACAAGATTAACACTAAAGACATTGTGGAGGTAAGACAAACGCGACAAGATTAACACTACAGACACTGTGGAGGTAAGACAAAAGCGACAAGATTAACACTAAAGACATTGTGGAGGTAAGACAAACGCGACAAGATTAACACTAAAGACATTGTGGAGGTAAGACAAACGCGACAAGATTAACACTAAAGACATTGTGGAGGTAAGACAAACGCGACAAGATTAACACTAAAGACATTGTGGAGGTAAGACAAACGCGACAAGATTAACACTAAAGACATTGTGGAGGTAAGACAAACACGACAAGATTAACACTAAAGACATTGTGGAGGTAAGACAAACGCGACAAGATTAACACTAAAGACATTGTGGAGGTAAGACAAACACGACAAGATTAACACTAAAGACAATGTGGAGGTAAGACAAAAGCGACAAGATTAACACTACAGACACTGTGGAGGTAAGACAAACGCGTTAAGAATAACACTAAAGACATTGTGGAGGTAAGACAGACGCGATAGGATTAACACTAAAGACATTGTGGAGGTAAGACAAACACGACAAGATTAACACTAAAGACCTTGTGGAGGTAAGACAAACACGACAAGATTAACACTAAAGACATTGTGGAGGTAAGACAAACACGACAAGATTAACACTAAAGACCTTGTGGAGATAAAACAAACACGACAATGGACCCGGTAAACTGAGCTTATGATATGAGCCAAGTAAAGATTCTACTAAATGTTAATAACTTTAGGTTATCAATGTTACTGAGCTTGGATGGAAGAATATTATTAAGCGTCAAGCACTACTTAAGTCTCAGGGGTTAAGACCATAAATGACACTGAGCGTGGGTTATTGTTAAGGGATCAACATGAAATAAGTCAAACTGCAAAGGCTTGGTTTTTCTCCATTTGAAAGGAAGTGAAGAGCTTTGAGAATTCGATAACATATTCTTGAAATAACCCTCCTCTTACTGGCTCTTTTTAAGTATGTCTCTTTTGACGAGAAAAGTGTTGGCCAAGTCTATGATTTAGCGTATATGATCAAAGCTACTGAACTCCCATGAATCTCCACAGCTTGCCCAAAAGAGTTCCAGCTGCGCCCCTGACGTGAACCCGCACTGGTCCAACCCGACCGTGAGGAAATACGCTCTCGAATGTAGCGCTGTGACGTGGCAGATGGCCATCCAGAAACCCCCGATGCGCATGTCCACGGCAGACTCCAGCTTTAACGGTGAAAGGCATCGTTTGTGGTGGTCGTGTAATCACCTGAACGCTAAGGGCATCGATTTCTTCATCTGGCCGTGTCTGTTTGACTACAACGGCGGAAATCTCTTGATGAAAGGATGTGTGCACGCCAGCTGAGGAACAGGGCAGCCTGCAATGTGTGAATGACGTTCCATTGGTTCATGGTTTAGTTCTTGCATTTAATGCATTTTTTTCTCTTCTGGCTTCTATTATGTTTTGGCAATTACAAAAAAAAAAAAAAAAAAATGACAACAAAAAAACAAACAAAACAAAACAAAACAAACAAAAAAAAAAAGACGCGCAAACAAAACCTTGATGTTGCAACACATTGAACTGCTGTTCTTAATGCAAAATGAAGTTTCTGTTGTGGCCATAATACAATCATAATAAATTAACTTTTACAAACCATACCTTCATCATAATTTATATTGATGGTTAATTCTTGTAAGAAATGTGGCAATTGCTCAAGCTTTTCGCGGTTGTGCTACTATTTACTGTCTATCATAACTTGAAACGGTTGTAACAGTCCTCTTGAAAAAAAGACCTATTGACATTCTGCTAAGGCAAAGGTATTATCACAAAAATTAATAAAAGCATAAGAATCTTCCTTTTTACTTATCTTTTTTTTCTTTTTTTTTTTAAAAAAAATTCCAATGCTCAGCACAACTTCTTGTTACACATACATATACATATATATACATACACACATATATAATAAATGTGTGTAACTCTTATGAAAGCTTCGAGCAATGCTGCGCACAGCTCACTCAGCACCCAGAGCAGCTAAGACGATCAGGCATAGAACAACTCGCCTTTCACAGTAATACATTCTATATTGATACAGAACGACTCGCCTTTTATAGTAATACATTCTATATTGATATAGCACGACTTGCCACTCACAGTAATACACTCTATATTGATACAGCACGACTTGCCACTCTGTTTCTAATCTTAAATTTGATCCAAGCTAAGATAAGGAATGACACATGTTTTCATAATGTATTTGGCAGCTTAACAAAACACAGCTTAAAGTGCAACCCTCAGTGCTTTGATATTCTATCTGTGCATATTGCTTTTTTTTTTTTGTATTTAATGTACTTTTAAGTTATTTTTCAATCATATTTCGTACATTTTTTGTAATAAAATGAAAGTTGGCGACCTCCATAGTTTTTATTATTTTTCTTTGTCAAACAGATCAGTCTCAAATGAACTCAACACTCTCTCTCTCTCTCTCTCTCTCTCTCTCTCTCTCTCTCTCTCTCTCTCTCTCTCTCTCTCTCTTTTGTCAAACAATAATTGTGCTAAAACATATGTTTAAACTGATCCTTACAGTTACCATATATGTCTGAAGACAATCTGAAAACAACATACTAAATTTGCAAACTCCAAAATATTATTCATAAAAATTGTTTTCACTACTTGTCCCTTCTACTTTTCTTCCTTCTTGATACCGGTTCTATCTTTGACTTTTTATCTACTTTCTGTAATGATCTCTCGGAAAGTTGGCCAAATCTAAAACACTATCTTGACTTTATCTAAAATATAGTTTTTATCTCATCTAAAACATAGTCTTTATTTCATCTAAAACAAGATCTTTATTTAACCTAAAACATGGTCTTTATCCTGTCTAAAACAAGGTCTTTATCTAATTTAAAACAAAGACTTTATCTGATCTAAAATACGGCCTTAATCTCATCTAAAATACGGCCAATCTAATCTAAAATACGGCCTTAAACTCATCTAAAATACGGCCTTAATCTCATCGAAAACACGGTCTTTATTTAATCTAAAAACGGTATTTATCTCATCTAAAACACGGTCTTCATCTCATCTAAAACATGGTCTAATCTAAAATGGTCTTTATAATCTCTCGAGTCCGAAGGAAGAACAATTAATATCACCAATAATCGAAGTTTTGATAAACGCTGGACATAATTATTATAATAACTACGTCACGTTCTTAGAATCTCGTCATATTACGGATGAGTCTGACACAAGTTTCGTGAAGTCGCTCCACACTTCTAATCTCAAAAGACGCTAAAGCCAATGGATCAATATTGATTTTTCACTGATTTCCGCGTACACCTAGCATTTGGCAGCGAATCTGAAGTGTGTTTCTCATAATTTCTACAGTATGAAAATGCACCACACTTTACTGGCAACGAAATTGTTGCTTCCGTGATTTCTGCAAGTGTTGTTGTAATTAGTAGTGGCAGAGGTGATGGTAGTGGTTGTGTGGGTGGTGATAGTTAGAGGTGGTAATACTGATAGTGTTGATAGAGGCGGTGGTAATGATGGTGATATCAGCGACAGTCGTGATAATAATGATAACTGGGGTGATAGTTATGGTGTTGATGATATTGATAAAAAGATAATGATGATAGTAGTGATCACTGATAATTAAAATAAAAGTAATGCTTTTTACTTCATTAGTCATAATGAGATTGTCTCAAAGTAGATAGAGCCTTTTCGGTGATCTTAAATACGTGTATTACTAAAAATAAAATATGTCTATTTTAAATGATTAAAAAAAATAATTCAATCTATGAGGTTTCACAAAATATTACTTTTAAAGCCAGGGCAAGTGGCAAATGCACCTTCGCCTGGAGTGTTTGAAGGGTGAGCTGTTAGCCTAGATCACTTGCCGTTCAGAAGCACGAAATTCCAAATTAATGTTAACACATGACTGAATAATTTGGTACTGTAGCTCATGTCCGGTATTCCAATTTCTGCTTGTTACTGTTCTTCTCTGTTTCATCAACCTAATTCCCCTTCTTTCTCTCTAGCTACCTCCCCCTCCTCCTCCGCATCTCTCTCTCTCCCTCCCTCCCCCCCTCTCTCTCTCTCTCGCTCATTCGCTCGTTCCTCTTTCTATTCGACCTGACTTTATTATGATCTCAATTTTTTTTAAATCCAAGATTTCTATTTTAAGCTTCCGTTACATGTTTAGAATAAATATTTGAGTTCTCCAAAACTGACGAATTATGATTTATGAATTTAGATCTATGATATGAATAGACATATAAATAGACAGTAGGTCAATTGATAAATGAAAGACCATTTAAGTTGACAGATATGAGCCATGCTGATGAATAGGTAGATAAAGAGATAGGTAACGTTACGGTACTTGTACCCATAGATAGATTGGTGGAGAAATAGCGAGAGGAAGAGAGAAAGAGAGATAGACAGTAAGGGAGATAGAGAGAAAGAAAGAGATATGTACATTGACACACATAGCCGCTTTTATGATATGATTCATCATGATTATTTTAAGTAACTATAAAGAAAAAGATTTAGTGAAAGAAAAAGAAGAGGAGAATAAAATGGAGTTAGATTAGGAGATAATTGGAAAAAAGAGAGTAGCAGAGAACAAAGAACAACAACAAAATAAACAAAAAATAAAATAAAACAATGACAAAAAAGAAATTAAAGCAAAAGGAGAATAAAGGGAGAAGAAGAAAAATAGGTAATGTGGAGCACAAGAAAGATTCTTTACATACCTGGTACCAGAAATATTCATGTCTATGATTGATATAAAAGAACAAACAGCTCCAACTCGGTTCAGCTGAAGGCCTATTAAAAATTAAAGAAATAAAAAGGGCTTTGCATAGGCTCATGCATATCGCGATTTATTGCAAACGCTGTGCAACATGTTCATAAAGCCCTTTGTTCAAATAACCTTAAAAAAAAAAGATTATAATCATGCTGGTGCTAAAAATTATAGATCTAATCTAGGAATTTAGAAATAAACAAACAAAACAAAAACAGAACAAAAAAGAACAAAACAGGATTTGACATATATGGTATTTATTTCTTGCTTTTAAATTAAAAAAAAAAAAAAAAATTCAATGGTAGGCCCCATGTACAAACTACAGGTTAATTTGTGGTAAACCGTCGCTCGGCTAATAGGAAGTGGCTTTGCCTCTGACGTCCCATACTACTAAACAGGAAGTTCCCTGCAGTTACCGGCCCTTTGCGGGAAGTTTGATTCGAATCGAAACACAGTGGGTGTAGGCTTAGTCCTGACCACAGACGTCGTCCAGACCTTTGTAATTTAGGTTGAAAACAAATTAAATTTTTATTTATTCCAAGAGAAAGACAACTTCCTTTACAAACTTAGGCAGAAAAGGTTTTTTTGCAGGTAGAATTTATATCTAGGTTAGTTTTTGTTTAGAAGAGTATACTAGAATCTAGATATATTGATATTGTAACGCATTCGGATCCATTTCTTCCTGGTCATCGATTTGAATCTGGTTCGACAATCCCTTTGGCTCTTAGATTGTCTTTGTTTAAAGAAAAGCAGCATGGCTTTGGCTATACTTATATTCTGCGCTTAATTTGACATAATTTTACATAATATTTGATTTAGATCTAGATCTAGTTCTAAATTATTATTTTTCACTTTTTTTTATTCATCAAATTTATTGTCTATTAGATAGGAGAGATCTGTTCAAACTCAAAGTAAACAAAGACATCCCAAACATGAAAACATTTTACTTGAATGCTAGAGAACTCAACAATTAAAGAGAATGCATCTGCAGGATAGGGTTCCTACCGGAAGGCAGTTGGATTTCTAAACATGCTCCCTCAAACAGTGTCACTGTCAGTGTCTGTGAGCCAGATCTAGATCTAGATCTACTACTTCTAGCTGCTCTATCCTTGACTTAGCATAATGGAGATGATAACCAGTTTATGTACGTAAAATAAATAAAGATCTATGCATCTTGGCTTACTTTAAAGGTAAATTTTAATTTTAATGAAATAAATGGCACAAAAAAAAATCAATGTATGGTTCATAGCTAGATCTACATATTCCCATCAATCCGTCAGCGTCCTCACATTTTTATTGATGTAAGTTATTTTTATAAACACAGAATGATGGTTTGCTCTTAGAAGTGTGCATGAGATTTAACTGGCCCTCTTTTTTTTATGCGGAAGGCTCCTTTGTCAGTTCTAAATACATGTGTAAGATTGTATGTCACTATTTCATAAAATTGAAGCTCTCAGAATTTTGTGCAATGACAGTTTGTTGAGTCCAGTTGTAGGTTTTGCCTAAAGAAATTCGAACGTAGTCAAAGTCGTCTACATGGTGGCACATTATAATCTTTCATACATTTACAATGCAAGCTTTGGGCAAAGTAATCTCTTAATTATAATCATAATACAAATTTTATCACCTTCATCTCATTAACAAAATAATATTGGTCTACTCTATATTCCATGAAACATGCATATCCTTCTCAACAGAAAAATCATGCCCTTGAATCATACAACGAGAACAGGGCTCTTCCCCACTGTGATAAACAAAGAGGAAACACAATCAAAGTCAGCAGTGAAGCAGAAAGCAAAGACAACCAACACTAAAACAGGTAAAGTGTTCTAGTGCCTGTTGAAAAAAAAAAAAACCCAAAAAACTCTGATGTGAATTGTGATCATTGTCCAGGCTTAGTTTACCTCACTAGATACACATCAAGTTGATATTGTAGACAATACGGTACAACATTAAAACACATGTGATGGCGTGAACACCAAAATGTTTCAAGTGTAATTTACACGAACAAACTCAAATTAATAGTGCCGGCACAAGTGTGTCTTGACCATTGAAACGATTGATTCTGGGGAAGAGGAGAAAGAGAGTCAGCAACATTTTCTCTAAGATAAAAATTTTCATATCACACTAAATAAGTCCCCCCCCAAAAAAAAAATTAATTTTAGTATGAGACGTTAGAAAATTATTTGAAGAAAATGTCGCTGACTCTCTTTCTTTTTGTTATTATACTGATACACATTGAAACTGTTTTTACAAATCTAATGTAAAATTTTACTATGGCTATGTGACCCTTGCTTTATTATACTGTATAGACTATTCTATTCTCTAATTGGTATATATTCTATGATTTAAAACAAAATTTTTCCTCGGCAAAGGAATGGAAAAAAAAACAACAAAAACATAAAATTGACTATACTCAAAAACAACAGCAGTAGCCCAGAAATTCAGACCTTCAGATGTGATCATATAAGATTGTTCTTGTTCTCCAGAGAAGACACCTGTTGTCAGCATCTTGAAAAGAAAAAGTGAGGTGAACAATAAGAGAGTAAGTATCTTCAAAATTCTTTGAAACAGCGCTATATAATGGTGAAATCTGGATTTCTCTAAACACAGCCATTACAGAGAGTTAAGAGAAAATCAATGCCAAATGTGAAACAAATAGCATTAAACCATCAGTCGAGACATTTAAGGACTAGTACTTCAATTGGTTTGCTAAAATTTCTTGTTTCTAATTAAAAAAAAAAGTTTTACATTTTATCCTGTTATGTTATGACAGGTTGGTGAATTCTAGAACTAAAGGTATATAGCATTAAGATAAAATATGAGACTTTTGGAAAAAAAAATATTGAGCTTAAACCTCAGTTTTCAAAGAATCCATGATTTCCAAATGTTACACTACAAGTTTTAATTGAAGTGATTTTTTAAAATTTAAAGAAAATCATGCATAAATGTCTTTGTGATCATCATAGCTGACTCCACTACAATGAAAAAACAATGTTCTATATCTCTTTAAAGCTATCTCAGAGATAATCCCAGCAAACCTGTCATACAAATGTAAATTTAGAGACTCATTTAGTGATAATCATATATTCACAAGGCAGAACTTTTTGGGAAAAAAAACAACCGCTACATAAACTTCATTTTTCTGGTGATCAAATATTGAAATTTATTTGATGATCTTCAGAAATCAGCCCCTGCAAGCTACACTCCAAGTACCGATCGTCATGTGAAGTTTAGTTCCAAAGCTTCAGAACAGGAAAGCCTCAGGTGAGATTTATCAGTGTTTAAGTTAAACTTTTTATTTATGTTTGTGCAAAAGGAAAAAATTGATTACCTTATAGTTATAGTTAAACTTTTGTTTAAAATTTTTTTTTGTAATGTATGTAAAATTAATCAGCTAATGACTAGGATGTGGCGCTCGTTGGGTTATGCGCTTACAACCATAGTTAGAAAATGTTCTTAATCATGAACAACCTTTTGAATAAAACATATCTTAATAACTCTTGCCTTTTTTGTACCACAGTCTGCAAATGTTCTTATGAAATGGTAGTCAAGTCAGCCCTTGAAGGTTTTAAAAAAAATTGCTTAAATTCTATAGAAAAACACTTAACTTGATAGCATTTTCGTTTATTTCTCCACTATTTCTACTCTTGCTGATGATTGTGTATAGGATTTAGATAAAGATTAAATAAGTCTAGTCTTCCCAGAGAGCGCCGGGTTTATGATTTAACCTGCATTTAAGTGTGTTTTGATTTCTTTTTCTCTCATCACCTCTCTTATCAGTCTGATGTAGGCATGAAAAAGACCTTTTATAATATCAACTTTGCCCAGAAAACGTCTTGATTTGATCATAATTTTCACTGTGAAGGCATAAGAAACTTGCATCATATATGAGTTTGGAAATGCAATAGAGTAATATCTTGCTTTTTTTCTGTCCAGGCGAAGGCTAAATTTACACTTTTTCACGCATAATAAGCCGTATGCAAAAATAGTTTTTTCAAATCATTACACTGCACACAAAATAATCTGGTTTAAAAGAAAAAAAGCATTTAACTACATGTATATAGCTTCAAAATTTGTTTATCATATATGACTCATTCTCAAAAGGTCATGTCAATTTTTGAACTTTGGGCTTTATTGTTATCATTTTGTATTTTTATACATAAAATGTAGTGTATTAGTGTAAACATCCTAAGGATACAATAAAATTATTCTAAAGATAGTTGAGCATCTCATTTTGGAAAGAAAGCTATATTTTTCAAATGTTGTCATAAATACTTAGACATAATGATGACGCAAATTTTGCCATATTTCATAACTTTTTTTTATGAATTACGTCCCAACTTAATTTTCAAAAGATAAATTGAGTAAAATACTGTGAAATTATGCCTAAATATTGAACTGAAAATTAAAATACTTTTGTAGGGAAAGCAAACTTTGTGTCGCTGTTACATCTAAGTCCATCATTGCCATAGAAGTTTTTTTTTTTTTTTTTTTCAACAGTTATTAATTCATTAATAAATGCTCATTTTGAGTATTTATTGTCAATATCTGTTCACATCAAACAGAAAATTCTTATTTGAAACAGAAAATAACAAAAAGAAAATCCAAAAAAATCCCACAATTTTGTTCTCAGATATATTGATGACCTAAATTGTGTCACTATTACATCTCAGTACTGACTGAGGCAAAATATAGAACTTAGTCACTTAAAATTGCTCTTAGGTATAATTTAACATAGATCTAGGCCTACTTAAGTTATTACAGGCACCAAACTTTTATATGGAAGATAAAATAAACAAAAAAACCCCTCAATTTTGTTTTCAGATGTATTGATTACGTAAATTGTGTCATTATTACATCTGAGTACTGACTAAGCCAAAATATAGAACTTTGTCGCTTAAAATTGCTTTTAGGTATAATTTAACATAGATCTAGGCCTACTTAAGTTATTACAGGCACCAAACTTTTATATGGAAGATAAAATAAACAAAAAAAACCCTCAATTTTGTTTTCAGACGTATTGATGACGTAAATTGTGTCATTATTACATCTGAGTACTGACTAAGGCAAAATATAGAACTTTGTCGCTTAAAATTGCCCTTAAGTATAATTGAACATAGATATAGGCCTACTTAAGTAATTACAAGCACCAAATGGGGAAAAAACCTATCTATATTACAGTATTTGTAACATGGATCTAGGCTCTAGATCTAGATCTAGTAGATGTATTGATCTAACTGCCTCATACACAAACTAGTTATCATCCAAAACAAAAGCTCTATGAACTTTTGTTTAAAATCGCTTTTTAGATAAGTCTCCTAAAGATGAAATAGATGAAGTTCTAGCGTACTCAGACATATCAATGACTGAAACCTGGCTTGTGTCACACATACACATTTTACTTTGATGGCGCGCAATTAGATTATATATGTAGTTTTGAGTGCAAATACTATTAAAGATTTAAAGATTTGAATATAAATTAAACAATATGATTCAGTATAAAAACCGCACCAAAATATCAATGTATTTTATCACAATTATATCTCAGAGGTATCACTGCATCACGTGTCAATGCATTTAAACAGAATGACACAAACAAAGAAATCTTCTTCTTGGAAAATTGTTTGTTCCTGCTGTAGCAGAAGTGGGCTTTATTGAGTTTTCTATCCAAAGTAGAAAGTTCTGACAGTGTCAGAGAATCAAAATAAGCCTTGGTGAACCAGTGACAGCTGTGATCTTAGACATATCGCAATGACACAGGCATGGAATACTGAGGAGCAGACCTTTATACCTTTATTTTCAGCTCAGTTGATATAGCATTATGCCAAGGTAGCTTCTAAAATAAAGTCGATGCATGGCAGTGCTGGTGTATCAGATTGGATAAATTATCATATCTCGTTAAGGGTTATAAAAGGATTTTATTTAAGTAGACCATGATGACACAATGATATACGCCTAAGTAGATCAGGAAAATATGTTTCGCATTGTAAAATGGTGTTCCTTTCCTCAATGATGAATAAAGAATTACGTTCTTTAGTAATTCCTTTTGTAAAATCAATTACCATTTTACTCTGAAAATGAACAAGACAAAAGCTGAAGAGACAATCACCACCCAAAAATGTAACAAAAATCCGCAAGAAAAAATGTATTTTTTCGTTTTGAACATCTCATAAATTTTACAAGACACGCATGAAAAACATTATATTGTTGAAAATATCTCTTTTTTATGTGTGCAAAGTGTAGGACTTTTAAAAAAAATAGCCTTAAAGCTGTGTTTTCTTTTTAAATTCTGATATGTTGTGACCATGGTTGAAAAGGTACCTTTTGAGAATGAGTCATATATTTCTGGGTGTGACTTATTTATAAGTTTAATAAATTTCTTAACAGACCATTTATCAACGTTTGTAAATGATTGTCAATGCCATTGTAATGTCCAAATAGAGTGAAACTAAATTCGTGGTTGCTGGCAAAGGGAAAGACCCCCAGTCGCTGCCGTCATCTGATGTGCTTCAATGAGCAAGTGTCTGCGAAAAAAAGAAAGAGTCAGGATCGTTTAGTGGATCGTACAATCACTCAGAACTTGCTGTCAGAACAGGTACGCGCAATCCGTCTGTTTTACTATTTAAAGGATATTTTTTTCTAGCCTCAGATAGACAGACCTTTATATGTGATATGTGTGTCTTTGGAAATAAACTTTGATTTTTTTAACCTAAGTGTCAAGTGAAACATTTACAGACGAGAAGTTAAAGAGATGTCAATGACGTAAAGGAATGGTGATCAGAGATAACTATGATGTCATGGAAGAAATCTTTTTGAGCTGTCAAAAATTTACATCATTCTCCAGTAAAATTTGTGGAACTTTGATTTTTGCACATTGATGCCCCAACTTTACATCTGTTTGAAGTGCATGTATGCTGTAGTAATGTATTTTTGTGTAGGCCTTTATTCTTTGTGATAAAAACGTATTTGTGTGAATAATTCTTTTCATAATTATGAGAAAGAATTACAGTGAGGATTTCTCTTCTGCCAATGACCTCATTCACTACTCATTGGGGCCTAACTTGTGTCCCCGCATCACACTACCAAATTTTTAAGGTTCAAATAGGCAAAATAGCTGTGACACCAACTCAAGCCAAATGCATTGACACAGGAAAATCCATTGGCTACAACTCCTATTGCCTTATCTTTTTTAAACTGCAGTGCCAAATAAAAAGGAGTTCATTGTATTGCACAGGAAATTGATCCCATGTCAGTCTTCAGGAGATATGAACGCTCGAAATTTAGGAAAGATCAAGAACAAAAAAAAATGTCAAGCGATTGGTTAGTGTTTACATTTTAAGCCTACAACATATTCATTCATATTTAATATCATCCTTGTATGCCTCGTGTTTAAACTTTATCGCATTTTATACAATGAAAATATTTTGTTATGTTTTCTTAATGCTACAGTTAAAGGTTTTAAAGAGCGAAGAACCCAAGAAAAAACTGTTTGATGATGGACCTTCCAGTGCCAAAAAACCACGCAGAAGTACAGAGAAGGAAAATCTCCAAACTAGAAGAAGCATACGGTTTTATGATGAAACTGATGGTCATGCTTCAGACGTAAAAAAAGGTCAGTTTATGTTTATTCTTTTTAAGTGATGACATTTTTTATTCCTACTGTTGGTCGACCATCCGGCCTTTTAACTTATTGAAAAGCCCTTTGTTCAATGATCCTAAAGTGGCAAAAATGACCATGCTGTATATGAAGCCAAAGTTTGAACTCTGAAGAAAGGCTGGTTGTAGATCTGTTGGATTACTCCAAGGGACTAGAGATGAACCAAACTTCACATTTCACTAATTCTTTCATCTTTTTTCTTTCCTGCTCTTCTCTCACATGTGACAGATCCAAATATCTCAAGCTTAATTTTTAGTGATCGCCGAAAATTTTTTTTACCGGCCTTAAATAATTCTGTATACATGGCGCTTCATACTGGCCCCAACTTACTCGAGTCTGGGCTTCCGAAAAGTTAACATGCTTGTTTGTGATTGATGTATAGCATATATGCACACTATATTAATATAAATTCACACAAATTCACACTTTTTGGCTTAAACAACTTTCAACTCATTTCACCAGCAATAATTTATAAAGAATCTTAGGCAAGACGAAGTATTGATGAACCCACAGAAAAGTGTAACAGCATGCGTGACCAAGATCAGGACTTAACTAACAGATTCATTCAACTTTCAAGTTTTTCAAGTTTTTCAATTATCTGCTAATGGGCTCTGTCAGTAACTATCCCCCATCAGCTTTATAGATGATTTTAGAGCCCCCACACATTGCCATGGTATATGCAGTCTTTAAAAAAATGCATTTATTTATAGCTTTCGTGGTTTTCATCTCATTCTCTTTTAGAATCAGAGTCCATAAAGAAAACGCCTACCCCCCAAAAAGAATCGCAGTCGCCCATGCCTGACATGATTAAAGCAGCGTCTTCAAGCTCGGGCTGGAGCGGTGTACAAGTCCTGGAGCACCTCAACTCGATGCTGGAGGAGTGCCTCACTCTTTATGATGCTGTAAGATTTGTGACCGTGCAACACTTTGATTGCGGGGTAGCATTCCTGGGTTAGAGTTTCAAGATCACTTTCCTCATTGTAAATGGTCATCAATTTACCATTGCTTAATTCAATAGACTATATTATACTACTATAATAATGTTGCGAAAATCAATACATATTTTACGAGTATAATACCATTGCTAAAGTCAGTACATAATATTTTACAAATACGATACAATTGCTAAGGTAAATGTATAATACACTATAATAATAACTTTGCTTAAATCAATACATAATGTTTTACAAATATAATACCATTGCTTAAGTCAATACATATTTTACTATTTTAATAGCATTGCAAAGTCATTACAAGGATTAAAAAGGCATAACTCTATTAACATTTAAGAAAATTTTGGTGGAATTTGGATAAATATTCCTCCTACAAATAGTCCATTGTTCAGCATAATCATAGTGTAAATTGCAAAGTTTTTGCCATTTGTGGACAAGGAAATAGATGCCATCCGTCAGGAAATTCTTATCAAGTGAGAGAAGCCGTTTTATCACATTCTCAATGAGGTAATCATCTCTTGTCTTTTAAGAGGCCAAGACAAGCGAAGCTTTATTTATACCTCTTGGAGCTGTTTGAAACTAACACTTATACAAAGACATTGGGCAGAAAAGAGACGATGACCTCAATGAGAATGGGAATGGGGACCGTGTGAAGGATGTGGAAGAAACTCTCAATGGTATTTCTGAAGCCAATTGTTTGTCAATGATGATCTCACCTGGTCGCAGGTGATGTATGGGCTCTCTGTCTTTCCCCTGTTTGACTGTATCTCACAGCATTTTCACTGTCTCACTATAGGGCTGAACCCCATAAGTCAAATACTGTTTATTTTCACTGTTTCACTGTAGGGCTGAACTCCATAAGTCAAATACTGTTTATTTTCACTGTTTCACTGTAGGGCTGAACTCCATAAGTCAAACACTGTTTATTTTCACTGTTTCACTGTCGGGCTGAACTCCATAAGTGAAACACTGTTTATGTTCCAAAATTGCTTTATCTTTAGTGTTGTGAGGTGCACCTACATTTTATCTTCTGCTATCAAACTATCTAAAAAAGGTCCAACAGATCGCAGTTCCAATGGGCCCCATTTGCTCACAAATTGCATCCTTCTGACGAGTTGAAAGAGTGTGAAAAGCTTCTGTTCACATAAGTTTGTGACTGTCTCAATTATTCGGGTAACCAACATGTTGACACTTTTTGGTATCCCAATTGTACACATGATATTCGATGAATTATTATTCTTTGGCGGACCAAGATCATTCAGGAGTTCCTGAATTCTGTAACAAATCCTGCAATGTTTTCATCTATCAGGGATGTTTTGGGATAGCCTCTTTCCTGTGCATGATCAAGACATGACCACTCTTGTTCGAGCAAATTGCACTACTGGTATACTTGTTTTGTGCCCGATTACATCATTGCTATAAACAGATATAAGTTTGTCACAGATTTTTGTGAAAGAGTTCCCTTTATCGTGCAGAAATTGGATCACAGCTTGAATCATTAAATTTTTCCACCTTCCATCGATGCTCTATGTTTAGAATTGGATGGTGCATTTACAAAGCTAGTGTACACCATTTACAGAATAAAAATTGGTACAATAGGTTTTGAGTGAAAGCCCATAGCTCAATTCAATACATATCAACTGTTATAACATAGATTATACATAGTCATTACATATTTTGTTGTTAGTATTATAGTAGCATAGCTTGAGTCAACATGTATTCTACTCTTATAAAAAAAATTAAGTAAAACAATACATACGTTATTACTATTATAAAAATATTGCAGGAGTCAATACATAATATTTTACAATCATATTAGCATCACTAAATACATATTTTACTATTAAAATAGCGTTGCTTGAGCAGGAACACAATACTTATATACACACAACCTGCATTCTGGAGAATGAGTGAGGATCTGAAGTGGGGCAGAGAGACAAGAAGAGACACACTCAATGAGTGAGGATCTGAAGTGGGGCAGAGAGACAAGAAGAGACACACTCAATGAGTGAGGATCTGAA
Organism: Elysia crispata; assembly: GCA_033675545.1. Taxonomy (NCBI): domain Eukaryota; kingdom Metazoa; phylum Mollusca; class Gastropoda; family Plakobranchidae; genus Elysia; species Elysia crispata. Next base: position 325,706 of record JAWDGP010002675.1, on the reverse strand, counting down.
GTGGGGCAGAGAGACAAGAAGAGACACACTCAATGAGTGAGGATCTGAAGTGGGGCAGAGAGACAAGAAGAGACACACTCAATGAGTGAGGATCTGAAGTGGGGCAGAGAGACAAGAAGAGACACACTCAATGAGTGAGGATCTGAAGTGGGGCAGAGAGACAAGAAGAGACACACTCAATGAGTGAGGATCTGAAGTGGGGCAGAGAGACAAGAAGAGACACACTCAATGAGTGAGGATCTGAAGTGGGGCAGAGAGACAAGAAGAGACACACTCAATCAAAAAGGGCCTTTGGTTTCATCCTTTTCTTTGAACTAAGGCTTTGAATAAATGAACTTAAAATGGATTGATTGTTTTTCAATTTTGAGGGGATATGGTAATATTTGTATTTTTATGTTGTAAATCTTTTTTGATATTTTGATAATGTTTAAGCAAAATTTTGTTACCAAAATGCCATAGCGGTTGTGGGTTTCATGCTGAATGTGTTAAGGGCATTATCAAACTGATAGTGGTTCTGCCTTACTTGCTCGGGTTGTCCACCTTGGATGAAATTCATTTTCAAATCTAGATTCAAGTACTTTTTCTGCCTGATCCAAACCAAGCACTATATTTTGTTAACTTTTATGTCATATTTTCAGGGCTGCCCTTTGGACAACTTGTTACCTTGGCTCGCAGACATAGAGGCACATGTTCCGAGAGCTATAACCTTTGCCCCCTACTACATCTGCAAAGCCAAAGTGTTATCAGCCTTTCCTCAGCAAGTGCTAAGTGTCTTCTGTCAGGCAGTGAAAAACAATGCACAGGTAAATTAAGAAAAAAAATGGTTTGATGATGTATTTGAAATCATTCAACAAATGTACAGATAGGATTCACAAAATAACTCCTGACTTAAATAATATTAAATAGTTTTGATTTCTGACAGGGCATAAATGGTGTTTTCCATTTTTTTTTTCCATTTTTATGATAATCCCTTTTCTGCTCCATTTGTTTCAAAATCCAGCCCTGCGACCTGTTGGCACAAGAAATGAAATCATCGCTGTCGTTGCTGATGATCTCCCCTCCTTCTGAACTACCACCTATTTCCCCAAGTTTTAAGATTGGTGAGGAATCAATCTCTGCTCCAAACGGGATGGCCAGCAAGAGCTGGGCTCATTCTCCTTCACCTGCTCGTTCTGTTGGGCGGAGAGCTTACACACCTGGTCGTCGCAGCAACAGGAGCTTGTCCTGCAGTGGCAGTAGACTAGACGACACCAGCAACAGCCTGGGCCACCTGTCATGCACGGAATCTTATGGCGAGAGTTCCTGTACTGAAACAGATGTCAGTAATGGCACGTTCAGCATTTTGTCTGAGTCAGCAGCTTCAGGGAGAATCTCATCTCCATTCTCCTCGTCACGGTGCTCGACGCCCTTAGACCAACTGAGGAGTAGCATTGGAAATGTGTCCCCGGGCGGCAATCACTCCACACAGCACAAACCAACGCCAATATATCCAGACACAGTGGGAGGCTCACCATCCAAGTCCGGAGCTAAGAAGATGGGTAGCACCGTGAAATATGTTATTGGCTCCGCTACACCTTTGCTTAAGTGAGTATTTACAATGCCTGGGATTTGTCATTTTTTTTTTCATCTATTGGGTTTTGTGTAAATTTTGTGGACATTTGTAGAGGACATTATGGCCTAAGTTCTATTTTTCACATTTAGAAATAACTGCCTTGTCTATCTTCTGATTCTGAAATCATCAAATCGCTTATCTTATCGTTAGAAAATATAGCAATATAGAACTACAATCAAAAGGAAAGCAAATGTTTTGTTAATAAGATTTTGATAGATTAGTTTCACTTAAGATTGATTTGAACGCCAAATGGAGTTGCATATTTTGATAAGAAGCAAATATTGAAAATTTAATAAAGGAAGAATTGAACTAAATGATCAAGTTAGGAGTTTTATTTAATGAAATTGGCATTTGAAAGAAAAGCTCAATCTAGATTTTTTCAGTAGTAAGGGCTACTTATTGAATTTTTCATTTTAATTTCTCGGCCGTTTCTCAGGAATGTAGCAGAGGCATCTCCAGCTGTTGCTGTGGTGACCCCAGTGCGTCGATCAACCAGGCTAAGTGGTCGACAGCTGACCCCAGGTGTTGTCTTAAGACGTGAGATAGCAAGTGTTTCTGACCTCAGTGAGACGGAGCGACAAACCATGCTGTTTCAAACCAACCCCGCCATCACAGGAAACTAAGCTCTCGAGAGAAGGTTGGGACATGAGCAAACGATGAGCATCCCATGGAATTTGTAATCTTTTTAGTTTGAGAAGAAAGATCCAGCAAGCAAGAAATTCTAGCAAAGTTTTCATTAATTATGGTGATTATTTTATGATTACCCCAAATAAGAACGAAAATGGTCATTGAAGACCAAGGGCGAAAGTCATTTTGAACACTGAAAGTATCTCCTACTCTCTCTCGGCCTTGTTTTCTTAGTCCACAACTTTATGACAGAGTGAGGGGCGTTCAGGGTAGTTCAAGTAAAAGTCCCTCTAACTTGTTGTTAGGGTAAGCTCTACTTAAGATTATACATGCATGCTGTTTTGTGATCTTTGCCTTTTTGTTTTAAAAGAATCTATATATTTGAATGTTAAAGTACTAGAAGTTTGGGTTTTTGGTGTAAGAAAAAAATAAAAAACCCTTTTTTTTATAGGAGACTAATATAAATTTCTTACCTGTTCTTGATTAGCTTTAGCTCCCTCTCAGTTCTTATGAGAGAACTTGGTTTTAAATCTAGAGAATCCATTTAATAGAGGAGACTTCCTGAAGATCTGCAAAAAATTTTTGAATGTGTCTGTGCTTCTTCTCTTTTTTTTTATGATGCATCAAATCTACTAGTGTTGAGCAATAGGAATGGAAATGAAACTGTTGCAGGAGTTTCATAGCCATTGGTTTCAGCAAATTTGATTTTGATAGCTTTTTCTCTTTAGCAAAATAATCTCCTGACTGGCCCATAGGCATTGGTTTCAGCAAATTTGATTTTGATAACTTTTTCTCTTTAGCAAAATAATCTCCTGACTGGCCCATAGGCATTGGTTTCAGCAAATTTGATTTTGATAGCTTTTTCTCTTTAGCAAAATAATCTCCTGACTGGCCCATAGGCATTGGTTTCAGCAAATTTGATTTTGATAGCTTTTTCTCTTTAGCAAAATAATCTCCTGACTGGCCCATAGGCATTGGTTTCAGCAAATTTGATTTTGATAGCTTTTTCTCTTTAGCAAAATAATCTCCTGACTGGCCCATAGGCATTGGTTTCAGCAAATTTGATTTTGATAGCTTTTTCTCTTTAGCAAAATAATCTCCTGACTGGCCCATAGGCATTGGTTTCAGCAAATTTGATTTTGATAGCTTTTTCTCTTTAGCAAAATAATCTCCTGACTGGCCCATAGGCATTGGTTTCAGCAAATTTGATTTTGATAACTTTTTCTCTTTAGCAAAATAATCTCCTGACTGGCCCATAGGCATTGGTTTCAGCAAATTTGATTTTGATAGCTTTTTCTCTGTAGCAAAATAATCTCCTGACTGGCCCATAGGCATTGGTTTCAGCAAATTTGATTTTGATAACTTTTTCTCTTTAGCAAAATAATCTCCTGACTGGCCCATAGGCATTGGTTTCAGCAAATTTGATTTTGATAGCTTTTTCTCTTTAGCAAAATAATCTCCTGACTGGCCCATAGGCATTGGTTTCAGCAAATTTGATTTTGATAGCTTTTTCTCTTTAGCAAAATAATCTCCTGACTGGCCCATAGGCATTGGTTTCAGCAAATTTGATTTTGATAACTTTTTCTCTTTAGCAAAATAATCTCCTGACTGGCCCATAGGCATTGGTTTCAGCAAATTTGATTTTGATAGCTTTTTCTCTTTAGCAAAATAATCTCCTGACTGGCCCATAGGCATTGGTTTCAGCAAATTTGATTTTGATAGCTTTTTCTCTTTAGCAAAATAATCTCCTGACTGGCCCATAGGCATTGGTTTCAGCAAATTTGATTTTGATAGCTTTTTCTCTTTAGCAAAATAATCTCCTGACTGGCCCATAGGCATTGGTTTCAGCAAATTTGATTTTGATAGCTTTTTCTCTTTAGCAAAATAATCTCATGGCTGGGTAAACAGAAGCTTAGATGTGGCTCAGCATCAACACTGAAAGATGAAAATGTTGAAGCTTGACTGACCAACTTTATTGAATTTCAAAGACGAAATAAAGTTTCAGCTGTTATGTTTCATTGGTATAATATTAAGAAGTAAGATGAGAGAACATGTATGGTTTTTAAGTTTAGATCTTTTTTTTTTTTAAGAAGAAAACAGCTTTCAAGGAGTAAGATTTATATTATTTTAGTATGATTTTTAGCCATAAGACAGGAATATAAATTTTGTATGTTGATTGTAAAAAAAAAAAAATTTTTTGGGAAAAGACATTTTAATTTCAATACCATTGCTTTAACTTCAATTCCAGTTTGTGAAAACTTAAACTAGTGTCCCTGAACATATATAATATGAATGGGTGCAAGATTGATTGCAAATTAAGTTTAGCTGGAGGATCTTTCTGGCCAGTTTATTTTTTTTTTTGTTAATAAAAAGAAAAAAAAAATGAGATGCAACGATCAGTTTTCTCTGTGCCAGTACATCAGTCAGAGAGACCTGAAAATAGTGCCTAAAGCTTTAGGAACTCAATGAATTAAAAATCATATCGTTTGTTGGCTAGCAATGAATTAAGTGGAAAACAGTTAAGGCTATACTTTCTCAATTAAATGTTATTTAAAAAGAATGCTTTAATAAGTTAATTTTGAAGCTTAATACCTAGAAATCCAATTGATGATGAGCTTTAAAAGAGTCCAATAATATACTTGAACTATAGAAAATTGGCTAGATCTAGCAATTGTTATTGAACAAGAGACTTTTCTTACATACAAGGCAACATCGTTCAGAAATCCTGCACAACTGCAGCATGTGTTTTATCCTATCTTCCTGTATTGCAGTGGTTAGCCCAGGCAGTTCAGCAACGCCTTTCAGTCTGCCTCTTCATTGTTCTATCAGTGTTGTTACCTCTTCATTGTTCTATCAGTGTTGTTACCTGTTCTTTGTTCTATCAGTGTTGTTACCTGTTCTTTGTTCTATCAGTGTTGTTACCTGTTCTTTGTTCTATCAGTGTTGTTACCTGTTCTTTGTTCTATCAGTGTTGTTACCTGTTCTTTGTTCTATCAGTGTTGTTACCTGTTCTTTGTTCTATCAGTGTTGTTACCTGTTCTTTTGCGAGCTGAACCTGTGCTTGTGACAAAATTATTAAAGTTTAGATTGCATTATGTCATCATCAAAACTAAATTGCAAATGAGCCCAGCAAACGTTCAGAATTGGTGTCTAGTCAAGACCTAGATCTTATTTCATTCTCATTTTTAAAGGACCAAGATCTCCTCATAGCTCAACTAATATATATTGTTCTTTTTCCCGATGACTCCATAAAAAATATTGTCTTGATCAACAGTTTCATCATCATACATGTAATTTAATATAAAAAAAATTTTTTTCTCTTCTTTATTTCTTCACTGTTCTCAAATCTGGACATAGAAGGCTTTCACCATTTTTCACTATCTCTCTTTTTTTATCTCTTGTTGACTGAAAACAAAATTCGCCTCTTAAATTAAAGAGTAATTAAAAAGAATATCCTTAATTGGGTTAAAGATTTGAAAACATTTTATGGGGATTCTTTTTGGATAAACACTTGACTAGTCCATGTTTAGTACGTAATCTCTCTGTCTCAGTAGCTCAGCTGGCTTCGTTAATCAAAGGATACAGCGTTGTTCGCAGAAACAAAAAGGATTAAACAACAGAAGTAGGTCTATATAGCCTAATAAGCTTTAAGATATATGAATTTAGGTATCTTTTGCCTGATCTGTAATTTGTTTCTGAAACAAACAAGTTTGTCTACTTTATTTCGCGTATTGAATTAAAGATCACTTTGAATGAACAATACATGAAATAGTGGAAACTTACATTTGATGAAATTCTTTTCAATCAATTAACAGTACTGAGTATGAGACCTAGACCTTAAGTTATCACAAAAAAAAAAATAAACCAAAAACCCTCTGCGCACATTGTTTGTTTGTAATATTACATAAGTAGGAAAAACCATCAGTCTCCATGTCTTGTTTGAGCTGCCGCCGATAAATTTAAAAGACTCTCTTTTTTTTCCCACTATTTAGGCTATTGAAATTCAGCTATTAAGAGTGATTCACATACATATTGTAGTTCAGCCAAGATTTAATTTGTAGAAGATGATGCAGACACTTTGCATATAGACATTGTCAAGGAGGGAAAGTCTTAATGGTTGGGTGTAGTCTTGGGTGGATGGAAGAACTACAGATGGAAAACAAGGGAACCATTGTTCAAAAAGGTAACAGTTTCAGGTCATTGACAGCCATAAAGTTTTGGCCTAAACTTTCAGTCCAATCAGCCCTAGACAGCTTTCACCCATGCATGTGTGCAAAGTTTATACATGTGTACTTGTCTGTTCGTTTAAATTGAAATTTCAGACATTATTATTGGATTTCTCTTGAGGTAATGGAGGTTTTATGGGTAGTTCTGAGATATATTTAATTTTACAAATTTTCAAACGAGGACTTTGAATTAATATTTGTCTATCTGTCTCTCTCCTTCTCTCTCAATTATGTCTTCTCTGCGTGAATATGAGTCACTTCATGATGTTTGCTTCGAATGGTCTTTTCATTTTATTTTTATACCCACTGTCCTTCTTTATTAGTCTCTAACTATAATATACCTTTTTAAGCTATTGTGGTTTTTTTTTTCATTGTGTTTGTCTTTTGAATTTAATGCACAATTTAACAAAGCTTTGATGGAATGAAAGCGATGCATTCTTGTGGATTTCATAGGGCATTTCTTTTGTAGCCGCAAAGATATAATATCGTTGTATGTTAAAATCATGTTTGCATTAATTCATGTATATATGTTGTAAAAAAAATGCTACTGTATACTGAAATATGTTTAGGAGAGGAAGAAATCTATTTGAAATGTAGAAAAAATCCCAGTGCTGTTTATATATGTTTGTATATGTTAATAATGTGTTTGCACGCATATATGTTGTAAAATAAAATACTCCTACGTGTACATAAAATATATGTTCTGGAAAGAAAGAAATGTTTGAAAAGTGTGAGGAATGTGCTAGCGCTCTGTACAAAAGGCATTTCAACCTTTGACAAAAAATTGTAAATAAATTCTTTCCTTTCTAAGACGAATGGATTTTTTTTCTTGTAACTTAGCGATTCAATAAAGATTTCATTTGTCTTATCTGTGATGGTTTGAATATGAGCAAAAAGGGATTTCCTGTTGGACTCTTTACATAAGATGGCTCATAGAGTGATAGAGATATCAGGGTTCCCATTAACTTATCCAACGTAGAAAAATCTCATAATTTGACTGGTTTTAAGAAGTTACAGTCTAGTGGTAGAGACCTGGCTATTGGATCAAAAGGTCTCGTATTCGAAATCTGGCTTGGCCAAGTAGAATAATGAATAGCTGAGAAAAGTTATTTTTCAAGGTCAAATATTTCCTAAACCAGGTTTACAAAAATTACATGTTAAACATGTACTGTTAAATGAATTCAGTACTATGTTATCATAGATCTAAGATCATGAGAAAATATATAAAAAATTGTGTGCAATATTTCAACTAATACTCAAACTAACCAGTATAATAATATATCTCCAGCAATTTATTCCTAATAGTCGTTCATAACGCATTAAAATAAAAATTTAGAATTTTTTTATTACACAGGGAACTAACTGTGTAATTATTGAAATATATGTAAGGTAATAATCGACTTGATTCCCTTGTAATACATGAAATAGAAACCAACTCCTTTGACTGCAATAATCAAAACGTCTTCAGTTAGTTTATTTTCAGTATTCGTAAAAATTGACAACCGTGACATCTAGATCTAAATCTGTCATTCATCTTACCGATTTTAAATTCTACATGTAACTTAGCAGAACTAAAGTAATAATGTACCGATGATCATCAAAATATTCGAGGATGCAGTATATACTACAATCGTCACTGTATTCCAATTAATGACCTTAGAGATGGATCAACATAGATGATCAGCAACAGTATATGTGGGGTTTACACTGCACATCTCCTTCCTGGGGATATAAATATCTT
>JAWDGP010002675.1:307500-312500 GCA_033675545.1 Elysia crispata | reverse complement strand
GTAGGAAGTAGTATATCCCCGTTACAATCACAAAGACCAGTACTATCACACTACTATCCCCATCATCAGTAGGAAGTAGTATATCCCCGTTACAATCACAAAGACCAGTACTATCACACTACTATCCCCATCATCAGTAGGAAGTAGTATATCCCCGTTACAATCACAAAGACCAGTACTATCACACTACTATCCCCATCATCAGTAGGAAGTAGTATATCCCCGCTACAACCACAAAGACCAGTACTATCACACTACTATCCCCATCATCAGTAGGAAGTAGTATATCCCCGCTACAACCACAAAGACCAATACTATCACACTACTATCCTCATCATCAGTAGGAAGTAGTATATCCCCGCTACAATCACAAAGACCAGTACTATCACACTACTATCCCCATCATCAGTAGGAAGTAGTATATCCCCGCTACAACCACAAAGACCAGTACTATCACACTACTATCCCCATCATCAGTAGGAAGTAGTATATCCCCGCTACAACCACAAAGACCAGTACTATCACACTACTATCCCCATCATCGGTAGGAAGTAGTATATCCCCGTTACAATCACAAAGACCAGTACTATCACACTACTATCCCCATCATCGGTAGGAAGTAGTATATCCCCGTTACAACCACAAAGACGAATACTATCACACTACTATCCCCATCATCGGTAGGAAGTAGTATATCCCCGTTACAATCACAAAGACCAGTACTATCACACTACTATCCCCATCATCAGTAGGAAGTAGTATATCCCCGTTACAATCACAAAGACCAGTACTATCACACTACTATCCCCATCATCAGTAGGAAGTAGTATATCCCCGCTACAACCACAAAGACCAGTACTATAACACTACTATCCCCATCATCGGTAGGAAGTAGTATATCCCCGCTACAACCACAAAGACCAATACTATCACACTACTATCCCCATCATCAGTAGGAAGTAGTATATCCCCGCTACAACCACAAAGACCAGTACTATCACACTACTATCCCCATCATCGGTAGGAAGTAGTATATCCCCGCTACAACCACAAAGACCAGTACTATCACACTACTATCCCCATCATCAGTAGGAAGTAGTATATCCCCGCTACAACCACAAAGACCAGTACTATCACACTACTATCCCCATCATCAGTAGGAAGTAGTATATCCCCGCTACAACCACAAAGACCAGTACTATCACACTACTATCCCCATCATCGGTAGGAAGTAGTATATCCCCGTTACAATCACAAAGACCAGTACTATCACACTACTATCCCCATCATCGGTAGGAAGTAGTATATCCCCGTTACAACCACAAAGACGAATACTATCACACTACTATCCCCATCATCGGTAGGAAGTAGTATATCCCCGTTACAACCACAAAGACGAATACTTTCACACTACTATCCCCATCATCGGTAAGAAGTAGTATATCCCCGTTACAACCACAAAGACGAATACTTTCACACTACTATCCCCATCATCGGTAAGAAGTAGTATATCCCCAGTACTTTCACACTACTATCCCCATCATCGGTAGGAAGTAGTATATCCCCGTTACAATCACAAAGACCAGTACTATCACACTACTATCCCCATCATCGGTAAGAAGTAGTATATCCCCAGTACTATCACACTACTATCCCCATCATCAGTAGGAAGTAGTATATCCCCGTTACAATCACAAAGACCAGTACTTTCACACTACTATCCCCATCATCGGTAGGAAGTAGTATATCCCCGTTACAATCACAAAGACCAGTACTATCACACTACTATCCCCATCATCGGTAAGAAGTAGTATATCCCCAGTACTATCACACTACTATCCCCATCATCAGTAGGAAGTAGTATATCCCCGTTACAATCACAAAGACCAGTACTATCACACTACTATCCCCATCATCGGTAAGAAGTAGTATATCCCCAGTACTATCACACTACTATCCCCATCATCGGTAAGAAGTAGTATATCCCCAGTACTATCACACTACTATCCCCATCATCGGTAAGAAGTAGTATATCCCCAGTACTATCACACTACTATCCCCATCATCGGTAAGAAGTAGTATATCCCCAGTACTATCACACTACTATCCCCATCATCGGTAGGAAGTAGTATATCCCCGTTACAATCACAAAGACCAGTACTTTCACACTACTATCCCCATCATCGGTAAGAAGTAGTATATCCCCAGTACTTTCACACTACTATCCCCATCATCGGTAGGAAGTAGTATATCCCCAGTACTTTCACACTACTATCCCCATCATCGGTAAGAAGTAGTATATCCCCAGTACTTTCACACTACTATCCCCATCATCGGTAAGAAGTAGTATATCCCCAGTACTATCACACTACTATCCCCATCATCGGTAGGAAGTAGTATATCCCCAGTACTATCACACTACTATCCCCATCATCGGTAGGAAGTAGTATATCCCCAGTACTATCACACTACTATCCCCATCATCGGTAGGAAGTAGTATATCCCCAGTACTATCACACTACTATCCCCATCATCGGTAGGAAGTAGTATATCCCCAGTACTATCACACTACTATCCCCATCATCGGTAGGAAGTAGTATATCCCCAGTACTATCACACTACTATCCCCATCATCGGTAAGAAGTAGTATATCCCCAGTACTATCACACTACTATCCCCATCATCGGTAAGAAGTAGTATATCCCCAGTACTATCACACTACTATCCCCATCATCGGTAGGAAGTAGTATATCACCGTTACAATCACAAAGACCAGTACTATCACACTACTATCCCCATCATCGGTAAGAAGTAGTATATCCCCAGTACTATCACACTACTATCCCCATCATCGGTAAGAAGTAGTATATCCCCAGTACTATCACACTACTATCCCCATCATCGGTAGGAAGTAGTATATCCCCAGTACTATCACACTACTATCCCTGCCATCGATATGGAGTTGCAAACCTCCGCCACCACCACGACAATAACCACCACTATCAGTCCCACGATCAGGGCGATCACCGCTCACTATCTGCAGCATCTACTACACGAGTCATCCTCACCATCATCACGTGCTTACAATCATAAACATCCTCATTATAATCATAATACACCACAACCACAACCATATGAATCACTATCACTATCCCCAGCCATCATTATCCAAGCCAATATCGCATCTGCCACATCGTCTATCATTTCCACAGCAATCAACACCATTAACATAAATACATATTTCACTTTCATTTGAACTTTCACTCATTTTCCTAGACTTTCTGTTTAAAATATCAAAATCGTTTTATAATTTTTTTTCCAAAATGTGTAGTGTGAATTTTTGTTTAAATATATAACAGGTTTTAAGCATAAACATTACCAAAAAAAAAAACAAAACAAAAAAAAAACCAACCCCCCAAAAAAAAAACAAAACGAACAAAACAAAACAGACAAACCTAAAAAACAAACGGGTTTATGACTATTCATTATGTACTCAACTTGTCGCTGTCTTTTATCATATCGAGATAAACAGATCAAAAACGCTACGAGTTGGAGGGAATAAAATATTCACTGCAACTGTTTTCCTTTTTTTATCAACCATTTAACGGACAAGTTAGATCTGAAACTAGATATCTAAATCCATCAACAAGAACCCCAGAAGTCGAGTTAGTTCAAGATATAGACCTACATTTTTTTCTGTAGTGACACCACAACGTCGAAAGTCTGATGAGCTTTGAACCCGACCCAGAAAGTCGATAGACATGTGCTAAAACCATCGCCATCAGAAATGTAGAGCTGTGGAGAGTCTCACGACTCGCCCTCTAGCGTCACAGTAAGTGAAACATGCGTGTAAAGCTTGGACCAGCAAGTCAGTGTGCCTCGTCAGTTTTTTTTTTCTTTTTTATGTATCGGTAATGTGCTAGAAAACAAATTAATTTTCTACAGCATTCAATGAACGAAAAAAAAACAAATAAGTGAATGAATGATCGACCATCTCTCTCTCTCTCTCTATCTCAATGATATACACGGCCAGTGTTTAGTCTAACTCAACCTCCTCCTCAGTGCAACATCTGTGACCCGTACCCTGCTTTCATCTCAAAATGAGATAAACTGATCCCCCGCCCAGTCCATTCAACAGTTTTGACATGTTCGATCTAAGACAGGCCTACAGTCTAGAGATCGATGAAGACTCCCCTGCCTCCCCAAACTCTGTAGTTTTTCAAACTCTGCACTTCGACAAAGCTTCAAGTTATATCGGTGTTCCCCGCACCAAATTATTTCCATTTCTGGGATTTTTTACTTAGGTTGCTTAACCTCTGTTTAAAAAACCCCCCACACAAACAAACAAGAAAATATGCTGGTCATGAACAACAATATTGTCGTAAATAAGTTCATTGACGCCCTCAACAATTTTCAAGTGCACTAACAAACTTGTAAAAACTTCTCAAATTTTATTCGAAACAGGCAGAGTAAGGTAAATAAATAAACAGTGTTAACAAAAAATAATTACAACTACGTACGTTACAAAAAAAAAAAAAAAAAAAAAAAAGACGCAGCACGAGCGGACATAACAATAACGACAACAGCAACAACAACAACACCAAGAAGAAGAAGAAGAAGAAGAAGAAGAAGAAGAAGAAGAAGAAGAAGAAGAAGAAGAACAACAACAACAACAACAACAACAACAGAAAATGCATTTGAAGTATAAATGGCACATGTAACCCTATAGTCACTAAATTAAAAAAAAAAAAAAATCAACGATTCATTTAATCATGTAGAGAATTCTTATGGTGAAGAGCTAGATGAAAGATGAAGATAAATGTAATTGAATATAAATTGAAAATAAAGAGCGATAAAGACGGAAAAGAAAAAAAAAGAAAAACAACGAAGCTAAGATAGCGAAATGGCTTCCAGATGCTTGCACAGTATTCAATAAAGAAAATAAACATACTTCAGACAAAGAAATGAGTTTAATATTTGCTGCATGCGAGTTCAATCCA
>JAWDGP010002675.1:285000-300000 GCA_033675545.1 Elysia crispata | reverse complement strand
TTATCTCTGAGTTACAGTCGTTTTCATCTTGGAGTTTAACTTTTTTTCTCAACAAAAGATACGGCTTTACGTGGCAGCTCACGTTTGCTTCATTAAGAAACCATGAGTTCAAGTTAATGTCATCTTCACTTTTACACCGTAGATGCGAACAAAGGACCATACACTGATAACATGTCGAAGGAAGAATTGAGTTTTATTTGAATTCATTTGATTACAAGACACCCGAGGTTGTCAGGTTGACTTAGTTGGAGGACGCTCGGTACACATTAGCCCAACGGACTCCACATAAATCAGTCGTAATAAGTTCAAACCTGACTTGATACAAGGAAAACAAAAATGATGAAGCAGAGAAATGACTAATCTTGGATAAATAAATAGCGACAAGGAAAATAGTGAAAATGAAGGAAAAGACGAAAATGTAAAATCTGATGTGTTGATATAAAATAAAAAGGAAAAAAAAAATTCGAAGAAGGTTCAAGGAGACGAGAATAGTAAGGGGAGAAATAAGAAAAGAAGGAGGAGGAGAAAAGGAGAAATGAGTAGGAGAATGAAACGAAAAATACCTCTAAATCTTCCTCCTCAATACTTCATACGACGAAAAAAGTGTGGTGTGGGGTTTTAAAAAATCTCAAAATCAATAAAACTGGGTCAATGGGAGACGATACAAAAATCCCTGAAGCAAACAGTGTATCGTCATCCGATTACAATGGATTTCTGAGCCTCGCTGGGGAGCGACTCACTAGATTGTCCAATCATCAAACAGGCGAGCTAGACTAGCAGGTCCAGGAGAAGTATCCTGCTGCTGTTGTCTGCCTGTTACCAGAGATTTGTTATCTGTAGTGGGGATGCACTTTTGTTTCTGTTCATGTTGCTAAAAAATAGGTTTGAAGGCCAAGTGGCAAAACGCTCGTCTTCAAAGGTTTCTATTATATTTGTCTTATTCTATGACGTCATCCGTGGCTCTAAACATAATGAAAACATTAAGGTGGCAGGTCCTCATCACCTCAGATATACCCTCAAACGTGACATCAATCGGAGATTTAATATTGATACATTAGGTTCATTTAAGGCTTTTGTGTACTGAGTCATCAGCTCTAACACATGCACTTTGGACCGTCTTGGCTCTGAGAGAAAAAAAGATTCCGTGATTAATCTTTGTTCAATGATAAAATATTATTGTAACTATTTATTAGTTTTTTTCTTCTAATGGAGAGTTTATTTTTTTGCGTCACAAAGAACACGATTTGACATCAACTCATTGCGTCTACCATTAACAAACAAAACAATAATCGCCATCAATATATTTTTGCTAAGATTTCCTCCTTCACAAAACTTGAACCTCAGTATATTTCTGGTTCGGTTTTAATATATTAACATACTTGTTCGGGAGTAGAAACAGCTGGGGGAGAAAGAAAACAGTTTCTTTTTTAATTAAATAATAAAAGCACAATAAGGAAATATGAAACATCAAAATTTGTCTCCTATGTTTAACTCCCATGAAAAAAGGAAAAAAAACCGCTCTTGAACTCCCATGCAGTAATTTTACGATTCATTAAATGAAAAGTTCGTTAATCTTGACCGATGGTCACAGTAAACGGCAGTTAACCAAGCTCTAAAGGAGAGCTACGTGATTCCGTGAACTTTGATCTCTTCTTTATGATTATGTAAAAAATGTATACCACACTCTGACTTGAACCTTAACCGATTGTCACAGTCAAACAGTTATTAACCAAGCTCTAAAGCAGAAGACAAACTTCATTTGATTCCGTGACTTTTGATCTCTGCTTCATGATCATCTCGAGAATTAAGACCTGACCCTGACTCGAACTGGCTGCAGACGCTGATCACGGGTGAACCAAGTGACAGTTATGGAATATGCGAGCAGTTTGTTCTTCAGACACAGACGTGGTATTACGAGGCTATTAAAAAAACACAGGCAATTTGTGGGCAATTTCCATTCATTACATGGCTTCAAATATTCTGAAACCCTTAATGCAGTCAATTGAGACGGAAAATCATAGGAGAAACAAAAGAGTTTCGCAAAAGCCTTTCATTTAGGTTTTGTAGTTCCTTGGGTAAAAAGACAAGTACTGAAAGAGTGGAAAATTATTTCTATAAAAATGAAAATAAAAATTCACAGCCACCGTTTGATCGTCTGGGTTTAGCGACAAAAATTTATGAAGAGAAAGGAAGAAGAAGAAGAAAAAAAAAAAAACAGAAAAAAAAAAACCAGTAATGATGAAAAGATATGACAGTTATATGGACTTCAAACTGAAGAAATAGGACTTGTGATCTTACCACTTTGCGAAAAAAACAAACTTACCTCGATATTCTGATGATCACTTTCAATGGAACTAAAAATTCAGGCCCATATTATGATGTTAAGATTAATGAGACCTCATATTTTTTAAGCAATTTTCTATAGCACTGAACAACCTGTTTACACTATAAATTTTAAAATGTAGATGCAATCCTGGTCTGAGCTCAATTGACCTTTTGTGTTTTGTTTGTGGGCAAATGGGTTGAGAGAGGGGGAGGGGGAGTATATTACCAAGAATTCCATAATTATGTGAGTTAATCTCCCGGGTTTGCCCACTCTTAGAAAGCATTATCAATATCTTTAGCTTGGATCTTTCCATAAGGAGGAATGCTGATCTGAGATCACGACACAGTGATAGTATAGCATGAAATATTTTAATCAAGGAAATATGCGGTAAACTCGCAACATATTTTATCTGCCGTTCCGAGATTTAATGATCATATATGAAGTGTATATAGAACAGTCCAAGTATGCTAAATTTTCATTCCATTTGTTGGCCCAACATTCTTCCTAGCTCCTTTCTCAGCAATGTCACTACTGATGTGTGATGTTCTTAATGCAGGGTCATCTGCCTATCCTTAGTCTAGAAACATTAAACCGAAAGGAACAGTGTAGAGTCATTACCCCGTGAGTACGTCCACCCTTGATTCTGGCTTAATTATATGGAGTTCTTGTCCAGCCCTTGGGTCTGCCCTGAATACAGATTTAAGCATGGTGAAGTTTCTCCAGGCCATTACCACTTCCGGCCTGTGGCGGCCGAGCTCCAGGCGAGAGAGGGAGAAAACCACTTGAGATAGCATCTGTCCTGGGAGACCAGGAGATCGTGTTCGGATCACTGCCCAGGGCTCCCGTTACAGAGAGCTGTGAGTAGCGGCAGACGTGGGACTTGTCAGATACACCATTCCTCAGTACAGAGAGAACGATCATTCTGAGATAAAGTAAGTCTGGCGAATCACTCCAGGACATCTTCAGGGGCATCGCTTGTTAACATCTACTCATGGTTATCATTAGGGGAAACCTCCACGATCCACCAAAATATCTGCATGGAGTCGCAGAGGTCATAAAAAGTCGTCTGTTTCTGCCCAAACCAGCGTCAGATCGGACTGGAACCTCGGGTGCAAGTTGTCCCAGTATCATTCCACATTAGATTTTGTATGTAGATGTTTTCTAGATCATTCAGCATCCGGATTTCGAATGTAAATTTTCTCTGGATCATTCCGCATCCGGATTTTGAATGTATGTTTGCACGCTATCATTGCGGATCCAGATTTTGAATATAGATTTTCTCAGTATCATTCCGCATTCATATTTCGGATGCAGGTTGCCCCTGTGCCACTTCACATTCTCATTTTGGATATAGGTTGTCTCTGGATCTTTCTGTCCCAGAAATTTGGATGCAATTAAGTTGTTCGTAAATGACTTCTGTTTTTTTTTTTATTTTTGTGATTGAATGGATAAAATGCAATTCTTTCATGCCATATATCCAATTAGATAAAGTTGAAATCACTGGTTATGGCGGTCTAAGCTTGTTGTGGCAATTAATCAACCAATGTGTCAGTCATTCAGTCCTCAATTTTCCGCTTTATACATGAGCAACATGGCTTGTAGATCTATAACAATAGATCGTAATGTTAACTTGCTGATCCAGAAGAAGAAAACTGAAGAATATGAATATTAATATTTCGTTTTTCATTAGCCGTATAGGTTATACATTTCCTGCTTTTATACAGCATAATATAGTTAACAAAAGGCTTTTTAATTTTTTTAATAAGGGAAGATATGAAACATTTCGATTCCGAACTCTGGACAGAACCTTCCACGAGAGGAGCAACTATGACGGTCAGAAATCGATAGGTCACTGACCCTCCTCATAAGATTGGTTTTGTTCCGTAGGGTGTTACAACCCTGTCAGATTCCTCTGCTGTGAGATCGAAATAATTATATAATTTATGCGAATGGTTTTTGTGTGTTTTTTTTTCCCAACCTGGCAGGTCGAGGGAAGATAACTCTTGTCTCATACCATAATTTTTTTTCCTCTAACATTTCTCCAGTAACCGCATCGCTCTTGTTTCAACAGCGGGTTGACCTGACGGCTTTGAAGGTGAATGGACCTTGTGGTCCCGTGACTTGCTTATATAGAATTATATACAGACTCAAAATCATAAAGAGATATCCTGTGTGTTCATAAAGATGTACGAAATTGATCATGTGCAATATCATTGGTCATATGATTTGAAAATCTTGGAAAAAAAATACGCCGTGGTGAATACTGAACAAGAAGACCAAATTTCAAACGATCATTTCTATACTGCGCAGTTTCTTATTGCTTGAAGGATTTCCAAAAAATTCAAACACTAAATAAAAAACCCCTTTCAATTTGTAACAATTTCATGGAATGGTCAAGCGAACTAAATTACGGTCTTTACTTTGTTTTCTCTCACAAGTAAATGAAAATCAAAGAGCGAATTACATTTTGTTAGATCGAACGTCAAACATGTTTTTTAGACACCGTGTCAATGAATCAAGATTTTCTAATTACATAAATGTGATGTATTGCTAAAATATAAGTTTCCCTTTGTGAACTTTTCTCAATAAACTCTGTCTTTTATATAATCAATTTTAGATTTAGTAAAATGTAACATAGAAAGATGATATTTCATATTATTCCTATCGTAAATTTGATCGAAATAATCAGTTTCAATCAATTTAGTTCGGAACTTTTTAATATCAGGACTAGTTCATTGCCTGATCTCTTCTTTATTAACCTGATTGATTCATCATATGCCGTACTCATAGAAAAAAGCAGTAAGTTGTTCCGAAATTTGCGTAATTTTTGGTTCAAAGCTGATTTATATGGATCTTTTATCTTTTTTAGCTCTGCAGAATCCCTTGATTTATGCCTAATCTTAACGAGAAATGGCTCAAATTATCATAACCACAGGGTTGTACTAACTTAATCTTGAAACGTATCTTAGAAACATCATTTGGATAATATCATCTCAAATTAAATCAAACGGATCCGTCCTCACGGTAATACATACTATTATATAAATCAACATTTATTCTGAACTTTTATTGATCGTCTGGTTGAGATCTTTTTTCTATTGACGATCACTCGATACTTCCCGAGTAATCAGGAGCCTTGCTACAAATTATGCGAGTATTATGGTACAAAGTTGGAGCAGCATAAGCCAACCACAGATACTGATAATATGAAACCAAAGAAGCTAAATTCACTATCACTAGTCTTTTTATCTGAGTTTCAAGATAGGTAAAGATCTTTGAAGATGTTTCTCCCAAGTCTTAAGGGATTCTTGAATTTGAAACTGTTGTACTTCTGTCGAAAAATTCACAATTCCCAAGCTCTGTTATTAACTTCTATCCTGTTCTGTTAAAAGATTCACAATCCACAAATTCTGTTACTAAACTCTGTCCCCTCCTGCCTGAGAAATCTTGAGAGTGGAGCATCCACCAATGGTTTCCCATCGCGTGGCTAACATGACATTTTTTAACACAATGAAAAACTTTAATTGTGGACTTCTGTTCTAGTCAGACCGCTTGAGAAACCCGACCACAAGGACTTGCTTGCAGAATCCTTGTCGAAATTTTGCTAGTTATTTGATTAAAAACCATAAACAACAACAACAATAAACAGCTCAAACAAAACAATGAAAACCCCTCAAAACTACCATTCTAACCTCCTAATTTGCCACTGGTGAGGATAAAAGTGCTCTCCCTCTCACGACACGGGTCAATGGAAGATAACTGATGCTGTTATTATTTTCAAGTTTTCAGCTATTGATCACCCTCGAACAAAACCAGCAGTTTTCCCGGGTCATTGAGATAAAGCCTTGTTGTCTCGTGTCTCAGTTTGAAAATGTCAAGAACTGTCGGATTCAGGGGAGAAGGACCAAGAATAAAGAGTGTCGAAATATTTGTGTTAGATTTTTTCTATAACACACACACAAAAAGTTCAAGATTTAAAAACAAAAGTACTGCTTGAGAACTTGTTTTGTCGGGAAAAAGTTTTAAGGAAACCGAAACACCATAGCGTCTTTCGGACGAAATCCCTGGCCAATTGAAGGATTTTCTGTTCCTTTTACAATTTTTTCATAGATCTTGTAATTTTTGGTGCTACTGTTATCTTTTGTAAAAAATCTCTTCCGATAAAAAACAAGAGAAAGGGAGCATATAAAATCTAATTATGACCGACATTTCGAGTCTGATCTAACATCGAATTGCTTGCCGTCTCTTAGCTTGACAACAGTTTTTCTTACAAGGAAAAGATCTAGTTGTTCTTACTATGATGTACTCAAATCAGTTTTACTCTACCTCTGAAGCGTCGACCTTCTCCGGACCTACTCCAGGACCGATGATCAGGAGAAAGTTTCTCTCCAAACGATTACCACATTAGGCTGGTCTAGGGGACAGTACTGTCACATAAATCTCTCATATATAACCGCGATCCGACCGATATGTCGGTTTGATCATCGTTAGCTCGGTTTATTTGATGACTTGATTAAACGATTCCTGATTCTCGTGCCAGATTGGCTCGCTTCTACTCGGGAAAAAAAATACAGCTAGTTCAAAATGTATAAGGGTTGTAAATGGACATACTACTACCGCATAAAAAAAAAACAAACTGCAAAAAAAATATGGCCCATAATTATAGATCGTTTATAGCATCAATAAAGCCAAAGCAGAGGGTTTTAAGTAAATTCGGCACCTTAATCAATGGTTTTTGAAAAAACTAAACGAGGAAGTATAAACATTTTATAATGTCTGGAACTGACTTGCAGAAAGAAAAGTCTTGGAACAGCTTCAAGGACAGCGGATCAACAGATATCATCTGGCGAAAAATTTCATTAGGTCTCTGAACTTAGGTGGATGCAGCGTTGTAAAGTCTTCGGACCAATAACCAGGGAGATTTTGTAATATGTGGGAACTATTTTTATTTTTTGTTTGTTTGCAGGACTAACGTAATCCTAATTAGCGTTTTGAAGATTTAAAAAAAAAATGATCTTGTAACGGATTACACAGGATCTAAAGGCTTACTACCCTTTAAGTACACACGATACTTCAAAAAAAAAAAAGAAAAAAAAAAAAGAAAAATTCATCTGATAAATAGAAAAAGTTAAAAGATTTATAAAATGAAGGTTTATATCAAAACTCAATCTGTTTAAAGATACGAGGGCTCTTTCATAATTAACCGAAAAATGCCTGTAAAATCCGCGTTTTTTATGCTATCAACAAATTTCTTGCACGTGTTCATACCTTGACTCGTCCTTCATTTCTCTACGTAACAGCCAAGTCTGTCAACACACTTCTGCCAACGCCGCATCATGGAATAGATACCCTCTCGGAAGAAACTTCTGTCAAGGTTTTGTAGCCATTTCCGCACATGGTCAACAAGCTCTTCATCGTCATCAAAGCGCTTTCCTGCCAGCTCACGTTTCAGTGGCCCAAAGAGGTGATAATCAGATGGTGCGAGGTCTGGACTGTGTGGTGGGTGTGGCAAAATCTCCCATCCATATTTCTCTAGCCAACCTTGCGTCACTCGTGCTGTGTGGGGTGTAGCGTTGTCGTGTTGCAAAATGACCCCGTTGGTCAACTGCCCTGGGCGCTTTCTGCGAATGGCCTCCCTAAGCTTGTCAAGAGTTTGGCAGTACCTTGCAGCATTGATTGTTTCTCCAGGTTGTAAGGTTTCGAACAGAAGAACACCACGACTTCCCAGAAAACAGTTCGCATTATTTTCTTTGCTGACCGCATGACTTTGAATTTCTTCGCGACAGGTGAGGATAGATGTTTCCATGTCATCGAATCTTGCTTTGTGTCTGGGGTGCAATGGTGCAACCAAGTCTCATCACCGGTGACTAAGCTGTCAAGAAAAGTCACATCGTAGCCTAGAAAGTCTCCGCCGGCGTTGGCAGTATGCCCGTGAACCCTGCGTGAGCTCTTGCTCCTTCTCAAAAGTTCCCTGCAGATGTCCAATCTTTGTTCTTTATGATTGTCTGTCAATTGCTTAGGAACCCATCTTGCGCTGACTTTTCTGTAGCCAAGTTCATCAAATACAATTCTATGGGCAGAAGTTTCCGAAATTTCAAGACTGCTTGCGATTTCATGAAGTTTCAACCTCCTGTCTTGACGAATAAGCTCATCAACTCGCTTCACATTGTCTTCTGACGTCGCAGTTATCGAACGCCCTCTCCCTTCCCTGTCTGTCAAGTCGGAATGGCCGGCTTCAAACAAATTACATCAGTGATAGACTTGTGTACGGCTTATAACATGCTCACCATATACACTCTGAAGTTCTTTATGAATTTCGGTAGGATTCAGACTTTTGGCGTTCAAAAAACGTATGACAGCTCTGATTTCCTCCTTTGACCAAGTTTCAAGGTGGGCCGCCATCTTTAAAATCGTCTAGACATTCATTGTGCAAAATGATGCACTTCATAATTTCTGGGAATAGCCGTAAGGAAATAAGGAATATCATGTCGTTTACAGAATTAAAAAAGCTCCACTGGTTGCTGAGCAATGGGCATTTTTCGGTTATTTCTGAAAGAGCCCTCGTACAAACCCGTACAATCATGGTTTGGGTAGAATAGTTTTTTTTTTTTTAAAGCCAGACAATTCCGATTATTTTTTTTTCATTTCTTACATTAGAGAAACGTTATATTTCAATCGTATCATCTGGTTTTCCTTCTTTTTCAAAACAATCTGATAAAACACAAATCTTAAATTGGGATTTTTTTTTAAGATGAAGATGAATATTTCCTTATTTTAACTTTAAAACCAAAAAAACCAAAAAAACAAACCAAAAACAAAAAAGGAAACAAAAATCACTTTTAATTCAATTTGGTCCCAGACATAAGACCCATCTTTCAAGAAACATAATTTGATTGTCATGTTTTGGAATTCAATATGGTATTTCATACTATTAATTTGAAAGATCTTTCTTATTAAATTTGTTCATAACTAATAAAAGAAAACACCATTTTTACCTACAAGAATTTATTTATCTTCAACTTTTTGTCTTTAACAAAAATATTAAAAAGTGACCCTAAGCTTGCTGTATCGAAATTACAATCCGTTCATGTTTTTTTGTCACCTTTCATTGTTTTTCTTCACATTCGAGTAAAAAAAAAAGCCATGTAATAAAGTGGAAAATAAAGAGATAGACATACAGATGGAACGAAAGAAAGAGAGAGATAGATACCTAGAACGGGAGATATTCAGGGAAAGAAAGAAAAAGAGTGAGACAGAGAATAAACAGAGTGAGAAAGAGAGATAGAAATAGAGATAGAGAGAGAGAGAAAGAGAGAGAGAGAAAGAGAGTGAAAAAGAGAGAGGGAGAGAGAGATATAGAGAGAGGGAGAGAGAGAAAGAGAGAGGGAGAGAAAGATGGAGAGAGAGGGAGAGAGAGAGAGAAAGAGAAAGGGAGAGAGAGAAAGAGAGAGGGAGAGAGAGATAGAGAGAAAGAGAGAGGGAGGGAGAGATAGAGAGAGAGAGGGAAAGAGAGAGAGAGAAAGAAAGAGAGAGAGACACAGAGAGAGAGAGAGAGAGAGAGAGAGAGAGAGAGAGAGAGAGAGAGAGAGAGAGAGAGTGAATGAATGAATAGGGTCCACTAAGACAGCTGATATTGCGTGCAGTATTTTCTCTCACTATTCTCGACCTTCACATGACTATCAGACCCGTAACTTGTCTCTCCCACACCGCTAAAATAGCCTGCATCACACCGTCTTGTTGATCTATGACTTGTCTCTCCCACACCGCTAAAATAGCCTGCATCACACCGTCTTGTTGATCTATGACTTGTCTCTCCCACACCGCTAAAATAGCCTGCATCATACCGTCTTGTTGATCTATGACTTGTCTCTCCCACACCGCTAAAATAGCCTGCATCACACCGTCTTGTTGATCTATGACTTGTCTCTCCCACACCGCTAAAATAGCCTGCATCACACCGTCTTGTTGATCTATGACTTGTCTCTCCCACACCGCTAAAATAGCCTGCATCACACCGTCTTGTTGATCTATGACTTGTCTCTCCCACACCGCTAAAATAGCCTGCATCACACCGTCTTGTTGATCTATGACTTGTCTCTCCCACACCGCTAAAATAGCCTGCATCATACCGTCTTGTTGATCTATGACTTGTCTCTCCCACACCGCTAAAATAGCCTGCATCACACCGTCTTGTTGATCTATGACTTGTCTCTCCCACACCGCTAAAATAGCCTGCATCACACCGTCTTGTTGATCTATGACTTGTCTCTCCCACACCGCTAAAATAGCCTGCATCACACCGTCTTGTTGATCTATGACTTGTCTCTCCCACACCGCTAAAATAGCCTGCATCACACCGTCTTGTTGATCTATGACTTGTCTCTCCCACACCGCTAAAATAGCCTGCATCATACCGTCTTGTTGATCTATGACTTGTCTCTCCCACACCGCTAAATTAGCCTGTTTCATACCGTCTTGTTAATCTATGACTTCTCTCTTCCACACCGCTATATAATCTCCATTTTACCGTCTTGATTGATATATAATTTCTTGTCCTAAATTGGGTTGTTCTCTAACCGATATGATTAGATTGACGAGGAAGCAAATTATCAGTCCATTCTTGTCTCAAAATCAGCAGGGGAGTTAAAATACGTTACATAAATTTTTATGGGGTAAACTTGGTGCGTTTTTTTTCTGTTCTCTTTCTTCTTCTTTTTGTTTTTTTTAACAATCTGTTGCCTTCTGAAGTAAAACCACAGAGACCAATAGACTGCCCGTACCTTCTATACACCATGATGATACCAGAACCGTCTAACTGGCGACATAATTATGTTGTAAAGCCTGACTGGAAGTTGGTGCTAGTTGCTGCAGCTTTCTGCTCTACCAGTGTTTACGATCCAAACACATCTGAGCTACAGAAAACACTGGTGACCGACTGGTAGAGCCCTCGCCACAAGGCTGAGGGTTTGAACCGCGCTGTTGGAGGTGAATGTGGTGTGGATTTTGTTTGTCCCCTCGCTGCTTGAAAAAAGGCTTGTTAGATTTGAAAAAGCTATTTAACAAAAGTCAGATGAAAGTAAGTAACGTACTAGATGATGTTTTAGTAATGGGCTCGACCGTTCAACAAGATGGCGACAGTTCAATGAAGACTTCAACATACGGCAGGCTAATAATCTCATATCAACAAAGCTTAGCACGACCAAGTACTCTCTCGATTCAGCTGCTATAACTAATACAACTGGCTTAGGATCTCCCACGGCTGGTATAACTTGAACTTAAAGGAAACAAAAGAAAACAAAAACCATTCTCGAGTTTAGTTTTGTTTTCCTCTCCCAGTCGAGCTGTTTCACTAAGCCCTTCTTGATCAAACCAATGTTTAAATATAGGATGAACGTGGAGTAACTTCTGGAAGAGACACAGCATTCAGTGTGGCGGACGTAGGATCAGACAGGGTCAGCTGTATTCCTGCATGCAGTGAGAATGCTGTATCAGAGTCTGGAAGTTTGATCTTTACAAAGCCTGAATATCTCAAGTTTATTGTGAAGAAATCTCTGTCTGAATCCGATGAAAAGCCAGATGAGGATTCTATGATAAGATAAAGCTTCGAACCATAATTCCCTGAAGATCCAAGCAGTTTTTAAACAGAACAGAATAGACGAGAAGCGTTTTGTTGCCAATGTTGGTCCAGTATTATACAGCTGCGGTGGGCTCAAAGCCCCATGTGACATGATCAACACCTGACTAACATTGGCTGTGTTGTGGTTTCATCTAGTCCTCAAAACCATGAAGCACTCAACCAATTGAGCAACAAAGTGCGGGACCGTGCTTAGAATACTCAGACCAGAGCGTTGCGTCTTACATTAGAGTCTCACACTTCCTGCTGGCGAATGTCCAGTGAAGGGAAGCGATTGTGCAAGAAACGAAATAGCAAGTTCCTACAAAATAAAATATCTTTTCACCTCGGAGCATGAGGTAAACAGTTTTATTCTTTAAGATAACTAATAAAAACGAGTAACGCCAACACAGTAGGATGACGGAAATCTTCAAGAGAAATTCCTTTGAAGATATTCTTTTATCTGCTTCGTCAAGCACGAAGCTGGAGAGGAGAGTCTGGTCACAGAGGCTCTAAATTAGCACCGACTCAAACCTTGGATTTTATTTTCTTTATCAAATTTTTACAACACTTGATTTGCTCAGCCGATGCGGTAACCAGTGCTCACGCCGCACGCCTCACACATCACGCAACGCTCAGACAAGAGATTCACAGATCAATACAGTTTTATGTTCGATGCAACCGTCTGGAGAAAGTTCCACAAGACTCACACTGGCGTCGATAAAGTAAGAATAATACTTATCTCCAAATAATCTTACTCTCATCAAAGTGAAAAGGATAGAAATTAATTTTCGTCTAATTATGATAAAAGATAGATGTTAATTAGAGCGCAAAGTTTTTTTTAATAATTTTCATATTTATATGCTTATTTCTTTTAAGATATAACACAGTTATGTATGCAGCTACAACACAGAAAACAGACTGAATGTTTCAACTCGATCTTTGAGTTTAAGACAAAGGATGGACCTATGGGTGAGATCTGAACTTTCTTCCATACCAGACTGCGCCAAGTGCTCTAAAAGTGACAACTCTATCTACAGTCGGTGGATCGGCGGCGCGAGGTCCAGCTAGATTTCTCCTGGCTCGCGTCAGACAGATTAGAACAGAGACATCGAGCCTTCGCCACTTCAGCTCTCGATCATTCTTTATTCGTTTGTCTTCCACAATTTTTGAGCTGTTGTTATCTTACTTGTTTCTTTCTTTTTAACTTTCGATTTTCTTCCAAAACTGTTGAGCCAAAGTTATCTTTCTTGCTTCTATCTTTGTTCCCTTCATTAACTTAGTTACAATATACATATTTTTGTATGAAATTTTACTTTCTGTCACACGCATTCTCTTATTTATCAGAGGTGAGTTATTGCAATATACTGTCCTTTGTATTTTATTAGAGCTATTTTCATAATATTATTGAAAAATCTTGTCTTAAAAGATGTAAATACAAAAGTCATATTTATTACACACACATTCACATACATTCCTTACGCACATTCCTGTCTGTAAAACAGCGAATGGTTCAGCCAATACTTTATAAAAAAAAGGAACAGAAAAAAATGCCCTTATTCTAAAGGCTTTCGAAAAAATCATTTATCTCCTACCTTTTATGAGATGAACAAAGGGAATATATTCATTACTGCCGAGTGCATCAACATAAGTTATCAGAACATCAACATAAGTTATCAGAACATCAAAGCGAAAAACATGCACACCGCGCTAGTCACCCCCATTAATTAACGAGTCTGTTATCAAAGAAAGAGATACTTTACCATGTGTTTAACAGACTGACTCGTGTAGTTTGTAACGTAACAAAACGACTGCGAGAAAGGTGGAAAGTACTTGTTACTCCATCCAGTTTTTGTTCTCTTTCAACATTTGTTTCACCCCAAATTGCCGAAATGATGGACTTCTGAGGTTTGCTGAGATCAGGTTTTCATGGTTTCTCCATATTCTTTATTCTCCAAAAGTTGACTCGTCTGTGTTGGACCTTTTATCACCAACATTTATTTCTGAAAATAATGATGGCTAACGCAAAAGTGATCACTAGGGAAAATATAGTGACCAAGGTGGAGTATTAAAAAACATGCGTTGGAAGACATCATCACCATCATTATTATTACGATTGTTATTGTTATCATTTTTCTTCTTCTTCTTCTTCTTCTTCTTCTTCTTCTTCTTCTTCTTCTTCTTCTTCTTCTTCTTCTTCTTCTTCTTCTTCTTCTTCTTCTTCTTCTTCTTCTTCTTCTTCTTCTTCTTCTTCTTCTTCTGCTCCTTCTCCTTCTCCTTCTCCTCCTCCTCCTCCTCCTCCTTCTCCTCCTCTCCTCCTCCTCCTTCTCCTTCTCCTTCTCCTTCCCCTTCCCCTTCTCCTTCTCCTTCTTCTTCTTCTTCTTCTTCTTCTTCTTCTTCTTCTTCTTCTTCTTCTTCTTCTTCTTCTTCTTCTTCTTCTTCTTCTTCTTCTTCTTCTTCTTTTTCTTCTTCTTCTTCTTCTTCTTCTTCTTCTTCTTCTTCTTCTTCTTCTTCTTCTTCTTCTTCTTCTTCTTCTTCTTCTTCTTCTTCTTCTTCTTCTTCTTCTTCTTCTTCTTCTTCTTCTTCTTCTTCTTCTTCTTCTTCTTCTTCTTCTTCTTCTTCTTCTTCTTCTTCTTCCTCTTCGTATTATTATTATTAATTATTATTATTATTATTATTATTATTATTATTATTATTATTATTATTATTATTATTATTATTATTATTATTATTATTATTATTATTATAATCATCACAAGTTGACCCTAATATCAAGTTGCCGTGACTGGGTTGCGCGTTTGTATTAAATAGGCTTATAAACGGTCTAAATATCTATTCTTTTACTTACATGATCAATGTAATGCGTCAACCTATCTATCTTTATATAGAATCAAGATAAAGTTATCTTTAAAAACAGAATCTAGATCTAGATCTTAGATCCTATCGAAATTCTCAGCCTAAAGGTAAATTCTAAATCTTTCTAGCTGCTGTAAATATCAAGGCCCTAGATGTAGAATCTATATCCAAGCAACTACGATATTTTAGATTCTTTACTTAGATC
>JAWDGP010002675.1:237500-272500 GCA_033675545.1 Elysia crispata | reverse complement strand
CTGTAAGTCTTCCTCTTTCTCTTTCCCTCCTTCTTCCTATCATCCTTTTCAGTGTCCCAAAATCTTTTGTCTTCTTTCTATTTGTCTTTCTCTTTCCTCCATCATGCTATTCCCATTCGCCAAATCACCCCTCATTTGGATAGTGTTTGTAGCACCTATTGAGACTATCAATCCTTTAGGTTTTAATATTTCAAAACCTTTACAATCCCGCACTATAGACACCACCTAAAGATAAAGCTCGCATTTGACCGCTCAATTTCGCACGCTTTAAACGATTTTCTTTTCAGAAGCAATGGGCCCTGCATCAGTGACATCCCAATTAAACTCTGTGGTTGTGTTGTACGCCAGGTTTGGGGTGAGTCTAGCACGATCGCTCGTCTCCACTCACTCTCAATTAACTCGGAGATTTTTTTAAAGAATAAATTTGAATCCTTTCCAGATCCTAATCAACAGGATTTCAAAATGGAACCGTGTGGATTTTATAAAACAGCAATAGTTTTTCTTTAACATTTCACTGAAAAAAACCCCGAAAAAAATCCTCATGATGATAACAAATTTAATTATAATAAAAACAAAAACAAAAACAAAAATTCGAAGGTATTGATTTTGTGTGTTTTTTTTTAAAGACAAGAAACAGAATTTAACACCAGTATTATTTTGTGCCTTTGTCCGTATAATAAAAAAAAAACCTTTTTCAAGCCACAACCCAAAAAATATAAATAAAACTACTTCCATTAACTTTTTCAGAAAAAGTTAAAAGATTTTTTTTTCATACAAGAACAAAAAGTTGTAAAACAAAAAAAACCAACAACCCAGAAACACAACTAAATCCAAAGATTTTATACGGGCATTGGTGGATATCTTTTGCAGGTTCGTTCGTCAAATAATTTTTCAATACCTTGAATTAATAGGTGCACGTTGAGCTTACAACCTGTGTGTGATAAATATTCTATGAGAGTCTATTCACTCTTGCACTTTTCTGCATGACTGATATCTTTCCATAATCATAGTAGTAACGTGACATACATATCACCGTCGACAAGAGAGAGCTGGCACGTGTTGATGTTTCCAGGTGAGCAAATCAACACTGCCCTACAAGTGGTTTGAAAACCATGAGAGATAGCCGCTTTACCTTATTGGTTTTTGTTACATCTTTCTTCGATTTCAATTCAATAATGTGAATTTCTTTGTTTCAAATGCATTTGAATTGACGTGGTTTAAATAATTGGAATAGCAATTTGCAATCTAAATTTTAGATAAAAATAACTAACAGGGAACCAAGAATGATAAAACGACATGCTGCTTTTCTGTTCCAGTATTTGACTTGTTTTGGCGTTAAAAAAGCAATTACCTGAAGTAAAAGATGCGCTAACATTAATCAGGATGACAGATTAGAGGACAAAAACATCGACACGATTTTAACTCTAAAATGTGATCGCCCAATATTCTTAGTGTATGTGTGTGTGTGCGTGTGCGTGGTGGTCTTTTTTGGGAGGAATGGGGGAAGGGACAGCTAGCAAGGGTTATAGATAGTAAGGTTATAACTTGTTTTAAGTCTCTAAATCTATTTCGATGTTGATCTTTGTATCTCGAGTTAATTGGTCACTTATTTTGCTACGCTCACTATCTTTAAATTGATCTATATCTAGGAAGAACAAGTAACATTCACACTCTCAATGGCACTGCACGTGCCTGCCTTCTCATCAAGATTCTAAGTTTTCCGGATTCGGACCGCTGTGAATATCCGTTGGTTGGTTCTTGTCTTGAAAAGTTCACTAACTACAAGCTGAGCTATTCAAAACAACACAACGTGGTTCACACACATACACACACACACACATATATATATATATATATATACACACACACGGCACATACACACACACATATATATATATACACACACACATGCATGCAAGCATGATGGCCCGTTCAAATTAACAAGTGGGGAAGACAACTACATTGAAGAAATGCAAACATACAAAAATAACATACTTATATCCTCCAGGGCCATAAAACTACAAAACAAAACAGTAAACTTCACTACAATAACAGATATATATCCTCCAGAGCCACTGATAGTGCAATTTTAAAATATATAGAACCTTGAGACATTGGAATTCTTCTCACATTGTCATGCAGACATTCTTTAAATGAAGGAGATGTCTCAAGCAAAAAAATAAACTAAATTTCTGGGCAATCTTTAAAGCTAAACTTTATAGCTCCATGGAGACCATAATGTGGTGCTGATGACCCGTTAGAGTTGCTATGATGTGCTCGAGCTGCTGAGGTGAAGTGTGCTCTCCAATACAAAGTCAAAAACGCGCAACTGCTGAGACAATGTGAGAAAGAAAAAAAATCAAGGCCCGGATTTTTAAAAGATTTATGGGGATACCCTCGATTGCTAAAGCTTTTCTATTAGTCTAAAACTAATAGTTTGTTAACAATTAGTGGATCTGGTCGATAACTTATATTTAACACAGTATAGAAGTACAAAACGCGTGCTGAAGAAGCAGAAGTGGTGTTTGCATTCGCAAGAAATGGAGGAGAAGGCGACGATGACAGTTGTTCTTAAAACACTGACAAATTAAATCACTACCACTTTCCTGTACAAAACAGTATGTTTCCTATTATGCTAATGTATATTATTATTATTATTATTATTATTATTATTATTATTATTATTATTATTATTATTATTATTATTATTATTATTATTATTATTATTATTATTCTTATTATTACTATTATTATTATTATCATTATTTTGTTGTTGTTGATGTTGTTGTTGTTGTTGTTGTTGTTGTTGTTGTTGTTGTTGTTGTTGTTGTTATTGTTGTTGTTTTTGTTATTATTATTAATACTGTTGTTATTGATTACTTTAGAAACAAAGTCTTTAGAGAAAGAAAAAAGGAAAGGAGAGGGTTGAGAAGATGGCCAAGTATTTGAAAGACCTTTGCTGATTGGTAAGGTCGAATGCGAAAAAAAAAAAAACAACCGAAATAAAGACAATAAGGAGATGCAAGTGAATTCTTGAGGGAAAAGAATCAATTATAGAACTGTACTTAATTAAGAGTAAAAAAAATCGTATCCCTTATTATTTGTATAAGAGACGGATAAGCGAAATATTAACGAAATTTGTGCATAGATTTACACATTCTTTACATAGCATGGGTTCAAGGCGCATTTCGAGGAAACCGTGATATAAATTAGAACATTAATAACATCCCTCTTATCAACTAAATTAGAAAGAAAATCTCTCTAAACTGGTAGGTTTCCTTGTTCTATATCTTTCAACTGTTATGGTTTACCGTCTAGCACTCCCTCCCTCCTTCACCAAATATCTATCTATCAAGAAGTCCTTCGTGAAACTACTCTGTATCGATCCTGCGACATTAACCCTTTAGCCTCGCCTCCTGCCGCCCTGCAAAATTAACCCTTTAGCCTCGCCTCTTGCCGTCCTGCAACGTTAACCCTTTAGCCTCGACTCTTGCCGTACTGCAACGTTAACCCTTTAGCCTCGCCTCTTGCCGTCCTGCAACGTTAACCCTTTAGCTTCCCTACTGCCGCCCTGCGCCATTAACCCTCCAGCCTCGCCTCTTGCCATTCTGCGCCATTAACCCTCT
The DNA here is from genome assembly GCA_033675545.1 of Elysia crispata. Lineage (NCBI taxonomy): Eukaryota > Metazoa > Mollusca > Gastropoda > Plakobranchidae > Elysia > Elysia crispata. The sequence goes on along the minus strand of JAWDGP010002675.1, from coordinate 268,874 downwards.
CGCTCTATCCAGACTATGGAACGTTACTCTCTCTATCTAATTTACATCTCAGATACATCAATAGTTCTGTGGTCCATCACTCAATCTCGAAGGCCCACAACTCACTCGAGCAACAAACCTAGCTTGCCCTGTCGGACTGACATGCTGTATCCGACTCAACGCGCTCGGTTACCCCGGACATATTGCGACTTCCGAAGAATTCCATGATGTTCAAATAATTTACGGAACCAAATTTGTTCTCTCTCATACCTTCCTCAGTTCATACTGTCCATTGTGATATAATTGTACCAATCTCTGAATCAACCTTTCAAATATTAAATCCATTTTAGATTTATAAAGAAACTCTGGGAACGTAAATCTTACCCTAGAACAAAGTCCTTCAAATTAAAAAAAGAAAATGCCCCACCCCCAACCCCGCAAGTAAAATAACAAAATAAAAAAAAAATAAAATAAAACACCATAAAAACCAACAGGTTTTGGCGTTTTGCTAGAAACATTTAAACCTTAACCAAACATAAGAGTTAAACTTGAATCACTTTTTGAAGCCAGCGCAGAGGATTCGATACCTTTTTAAAATGGCGCTGATAGAAACACTCCGAGGTCTGCACATATCCAAGTCAGAATGAACATTATTTCACACAACACGAACGACAGAAAAAAAAACAACATGAAACAACAAAATACAACTGCGCAGCTTTCCGGTAAATTGCATTCTTCACGGGACAGATGGTTATATATAGAGAAAGAATAAGGGGCAGAAGACTCAGGCAATAATACGCAGAAAGAGAGATTTACGAAAATGAAAGAAGAAAGAGGAAGAAAGAGACGGAGAGACTCAATCATTCATGATGCGAGACAAAAATCAACACAGACAATTGATGACGCAGCGTCTTTGACTCAGCTGTGCGAGGTATTAGTGGCTGGTGAGCAAGTGTTGCGTCCTGTACTCACTGGCAACGTCTTTCCGCTCATGCACCGTTTTGAGCCTGGATCCTGAATAATTGATGTTGACACCCGTGAGAAACATAAATAAAAGAAAAAAACATTTGTCAACGTCATGCCGTGAGTCGACACCTTGCGATGAGGCTGTAGCACGCTGCACCAAATGAACACCCTCACCATAGGGAGTTGTTCAAATAGCGAGCAAGTGTGAACAAAATACAATAACAGCCTCATCGATTCTCTGCATCATTGACAGATCGTTTCATATTGCTCGTCCAATCTTGTGAGGTGCGAAGCTCATTAAAGATTACATTGTGATTGGAGAGGACGAAAAACATCAGAATCAAAATACACCAAGTATAATGGCAACTATTGTGCGAGTTTGAAACGGTTATAGCAGCTCAGTGGATCAAGCTTTTTGTGAGTCAAACACAGGTTACTGCAGTAAAACCACAACGACCAGAACCATGTAACAAACAGAGCATGTAACATTTGCAAACAAAGCACAGTGTGTAACCTTAAGTCAGATGATATTCCGCTGGCCATGAATTGAATTTGAAATATTAAAACAAAATAACATTATGCCAGCAGCGAAAGTGACATGATTAAACCAGATGACATCATACCAGCGATGGAGAGTTACAAACATTAGTCAGATGACATAATATCAGCGATCAACAGTTACAAACATAAGTCAGATGACATCATACCAGCGCTGAACAGTCACAAACGTCAATCGGATGACATCGTACCAGCAGTGAACAGTCACAAACGTCAATCAGATGACATCGTACTAGCGCTGAACAGTCACACACGTCAATCGGATGACATCATATCAGCGCTGAACAGTCACACACGTCAATCGGATGACATCATATCAGCGCTGAACAGTCACATACGTCAATCGGATGACATCAAACCAGCGCTGACCAGTCGCAATCGGAAGTTAGCCTCGCGTATATCTTTTTAGCTCAATAATAATTTTTTTTGCGGCAATATGGCAGGGCGAACCATTTTTCTAATGATTGCTTCATATAAATTTTATTCGACAATTTCAATTTTTCTTTTGGGTGGCAAGTACCTGGAGGCAAACAGTTTGAGAGGTTATAAAGAGCTAAATGATTATTATCTTCTACATATCGAGCTATTTAATACATATTTTCGCTTTTATAGTCCATAATACAACCTATTAACACTCACTAAATCACTCAATGAATCAAGCAATCTACCAATTATCTCTTTAACGTATTATTCCATTCTTTTTTCTCTGCATCCATTTTATATTTATAACTTCTTGACTTCTTCTTCTTCTTCTTCTTCTTCTTCTTCTTCTTCTTCTTCTTCTTCTTCTTCTTCTTCTTCTTCTTCTTCTTCTTCTTCTTCTTCTTCTTCTTCTTCTTCTTCTTCTTCTTCTTCTAAGGTTGCATCTCGTATGCAAATAACATTACTGCAGAACGTGATGCCTTCTATAGATGAGTTTGCACTTTTATTGGCGTCACTGTTACCTCAATTTGGAGAACCCTCACAAGTAATGCTTTCTGAGAAATGTTGTAGTAATAGGAATTCCTGCTCTCTTTCTCTCCCTCTCTATTTCTCTCTCTCTCTCTCTCTCTCTCTCTCTCTCTCTCTCTCTCTCTCTCTCTCTCTCTTTTCTCTCTCTTTTTCTCTGTCTCTCACCATATATATGGGGGGCACGATTCATCTCTCAGATATTTTCATATAATAACGTTTGCTGTCCTTTTTTTTTAACATCGGATGAAGTACACTTTAAGTTTGCCGGGAAGTTCTTAGCAGAAATTACTAAAATGCAGTATGAAATATTCATAGTATTGATTTTTAAAAATTTTAGGCAAAAATTCTCCTACAGTATTATTTTCTTCCTTGCCATTTTGAATGTTTTTGAACATTTCTTGTATTGTCGTCTGCCTTGCCGAATCGACAAAGTCAAGATGTTTAGGCCCAGATGCACATCTTGTAATGAGAGATTGTATTGTCTAAGCCTTGAGTTACCCCTAGGGACAGCTTTGATAAATAACTTCCTTAAAGGCTTCAGTCAGAATGAGGCTTGGTAATATCCCAGGCTTAGGTCTGCCCTAGTCACAGCTCCAAGACTCTCCACCAATACCAGTCAGAATGAGGCTTGGTAATATCCCAGGCTTAGTTCTGCTCTAGTCACAGCTCCAAGACTCTCCACCAATACCAGTCAGAATGAGGCTTGGTAATATCCCAGGCTTAGCTCTGCTCTAGTCACAGCTCCAAGACTCCACCAATACCAGTGACTGTGCAGAAAACTAATTTAGATTTTTTTAAATGGTGTTCTTCTCACAATTGTATTTTACCATAACCGCAACATTACTGCATTTATATTGAAAAGAAGTTGTTATTCTTGAATCATGCATCTTGATTTGGTCAACACCATTGCGCTGATCATGAAACTTCTGTGAAGGCATCACCAGCAACCGACAGTATCTGGTGAGAGTCAGCATTCAAAGATTTTTTTTATTTTATTCCCACACAAAGATTCGTTAAAGCTTGTTTTGTCCTATACTTTATTTAAACTTGTTAAAACAATCTATTATTTGTTTTATGGATGTGTGTGTGTGCATGTCTTCTGATTTCATTCTGTATTTAAATCAATAAACTTTGCTCATCAAACAAAAAACCAACAAATGATAAATATCTCAGCAAGTATTGCCGCTTTTAACCTTTTTTGCTCCTTCCTTTCAGTCGTTCTGTAAAAATTTGGTTCCGTATTTGTTTCAGAGAGCATAAAAACATGACGATGTTGTTGTTCAAATTAAAACTATTTAAAAGCTCATAACAATAGGTCTGATACATGAAATTCTTTTAATACTAAGACTGAGTCAACTAAAGTCGTAAAAATTCTAAGAATAAAGCGAAATAAAAGAAAAGAAAGAACATTAAAATTTTGAAAGAGGACTTTGTTGAGAAGAAAAGAATGTTACATGGCGGATCCTTGTTGATATGAATCAAGATACATTGAGCAGATTTACAAAACAGGTTTTAATTGTTGAAAAGATATCAAAGCATGACAGAAAGAGGAAATAATGCCAGTGTGGATTAGGTTTTTTCTGCTTTTTCGTGAGACACGAAAACTCGTAACAGAAAACTTATTCTACCCAAGATTCTTTATTCCTGAAGCACCAACAAAACTGAAATAGTTTTTTTTTTAAGTTAATTGAGATAAATGAGAAACGGAAACGCCACTAAATCGATGAAGTGACGAGAAATCGAGAGAGAAGGAAGTACCACAGCAAGCAAAAACAGCAACAACAAACATAAATCTAAAGGAATGAGAAAATAAACTGGAGAGAAGAAATAGATATAGAAGATAGAAATGAGAGAGAAAAAAAGTGATGAATTATTGGGATAGAGAGCGAGAGAAAAAAAGACAGAGAGAGAGAGAGAGAGAGAGAGAGAGAGAGAGAGAGAGAGAGAGAGAAAGATAGAAAGAGACAGAGAAAGAGAAAGAGAGAGAGAGAGAGAGAGAGAGAGAGAGAGAGAGAATAAGAGAGAGACCAGAAACATATACACGCAGACGTACATACAAACAAACAATGGAAAGAAGTAGCGGAGATTCAGAATGTGAAGAGAAGAAAGATCGATTTTCCACCTTTGATTGTTTGCCTATGGATTTCTTCCATTGAATAAAGCGCTTCGATAATTCTAATCTGCTCACATTTTTCCCAAAATACGTCTTGCCGGTTTCTGGCCTTAAATGCGCCTTACTCGGAGGATTAACGGTGCTTAATTTCCTAATTTGGATCTCTATTTGTATTGAAAACAAAAGACAAGGGAATAAATCCAAAGTTTGGAATTGACAATCAAAGGTCACTGTGAACGAATCTCGTTAAACCCAAGCTCTGCTAAACTCAAAATTCAAATCCTTGGACTCGATAAATCGCAGTCTTTCTACCAGAAAAATTTTGTCGTAAATCTCGCTGGACCCAGCCACTTCTCTAATGAACTGGACACGGTCAAGCAGAACACTGACCAGTGGTCAGTGACCGACGGCCGGTGATCAGGGACCAGGAAAAGACCGACAACCTCTATGCTCACGGGTCCAACGGGGATCAACGGATTTCACGGGAAGCTCAAACCAAACCTAAAGGTTCATTCCTTCCAATCACTCACACCGATAGGGTCAGTTTCCAATGACCACCATTAGTGGACGGAGATGACCAAAAGGAAATTACTTCCACAGCAATGAATCTCATCTCCGATAGATTAAAAGCTAGCCGAGTGCCGTGAAGAACGGGTGGTAATGTGTAAAGATATCAGGTCTGATACACTACCAATCTTAGACAGAATGGACTTTGATTGGCAACATGTGAGTGGATTGACAAAGGTTTCTTTTGCTTCTTTCTTTGGGAACATATCATAAATTGTGTTAAAAAAAAGGAGATGAACTGTAGCCACAACATGATAACTCACATTTTCTACCCAAATGGCTGAAAAAGAAACTTGTTTCGATAGTGTTAAAACTTCTTGCAAACAGCCAGAAAGCTGAGCATAGTTTTTTCTTGTTAAAAATGCATGGAATGACGTTTATGATTTTCAGTAACCCACTACCCTCCCCCCCCCCCCTTTTCCGGGGTAATATTTGACAATTTTAAGTCACCAAACTTATCTTGTTTGGCCATTATATGAATTTTCGAATGTATTCAATTCTAACATTTTTAAGACACGAATTTTTATTCTCTCAAATCTAATAAATAACTATAAAACATTTAATAAACATATTCTATTCCCTGTAGAAATTGTCAGTAAGCAATAAAAACAAGATAAGAACCAAAATTGATTTCATCTGGGCACTGCCACTCGCCTTGGCAAACAAACTCCGAATTGATTTGGAAGTTTCTCAAAGTCTTACAGTCAACTCAGCAAACAAACTCCGAATTGATTTGGAAGTTTCTCAAAGTCTTACAGTCAACTCAGCAAACAAACTCCGAATTGATTTGGAAGTTTCTCAAAGTCTTACAGTCAACTCAGCAAACAAACTCCGAATTGATTTGGAAGTTTCTCAAAGTCTTACAGTCAACTCAGCAAACAAACTCCGAATTGATTTGGAAGTTTCTCAAAGTCTTACAGTCAACTCAGCAAACAAACTCCGAATTGATTTGGAAGTTTCTCAAAGTCTTACAGTCAACTCAGCAAACAAACTCCGAATTGATTTGGAAGTTTCTCAAAGTCTTACAGTCAACTCAGCAAACAAACTCCGAATTGATTTGGAAGTTTCTCAAAGTCTTACAGTCAACTCAGCAAACAAACTCCGAATTGATTTGGAAGTTTCTCAAAGTCTTACAGTCAACTCAGCAAACAAAGATAATCCTTTCTGGCTCTCTTCTGACGTCAAAATTCAGCCGCCTAAACCACGTGACAAAATCCTTTGGGAAAAACAGAAAACTTGGTTCCTGAAGAACTGGTAAAAGTGGGGACTTTGTAAAAAAAAAATCCTAATGTAGATGTTATCTTTGTTTTGTCACAATAAAGTCAGTGTTTAGTCAATGGACCTCTGTAAGCCAAATAGATCAGCAAGAGCGGAAAGTGCGGTCTGGATAAATTGAAGACGTTGATGAGCCAAATCTGACGCTCTGACGAGGCTCTTTAGGTTCTGGGATAGAAAGCTAGAGAAAGCCCAGCTTTCGCTCATCTTTCTTGATGTGTGAACTTTGTAAATCATAGCACCAGGCTTTCACTGGAGGAAATGGACCAATGCTGATTGTGTAGCCTCACCGACTGGTTTATTTATTGACCAAGGCTGTTCAATGACCAACCGTCAAACTTAAATTATATTCATTTGTTTTAGAGGCCGCAACATTATTTTCTTTCACCGCACTGGACCGTGAATGCGAATCATCCTCATCGACCAAAAAATAAAAAAAAAAACTGAGAAGAAAATAAAAAAACAAAAAAGACATATATATATATATATATATATATATATATATATATATACATAACAACTCAAAGCGCAAGGCTGGAAAACAGCTTTATTCTCTATTCTTATTTGATTTTTCATTAGCTTCCCTCTATCTTAAAAGCTGTCCTAAAAACTAGAACTATGAAGTTTTCATTCTTGTTTAATAAAAATTTTAAAAGGTAATAAGTTCCTTTATAACAGATAGGAAGATTGAGATATTTCAAAGAGCGGTCTAACGTTTGTCTAATCATAAGTGATGTCAAAGTCTATCAGCTTAAAATAAGAGATTGCGATCAAATCATCTTCCGTTGTTCAGGATATCTGCTGTGGCGTAGACCCACTGCACTGTATAGTCAAACTCTCACGTCACAGAAACTTCTGCCGGACGGAGAGCTCAAAATACGCCACAAGTATCGGGCAGATCAGGTGAGGAGATCTGGTTGGGTTCTTCCTTTAACACTACGCCAGGTCAAGAGAGTTATTAAAGAAATTGAAAAATCGGGTTGGGGATATTCAGAGAAACAGCGTGACAAAGCTGTAAATGACGGCATAACGCCATTTTTATCCGTCCGTTAATTGGAATTAATTTTATAAAATATGATATAAATATTATATAAAGACCCTATATTATATTGCTTTCAAATATGCAAATATTCAAATATTCCATTCATGTGAAATATAATAACGTAACTAATGAAAAGATAAGGGCAAAAGATTGTTGACATGAAAAAGAAACGTAGCGAAATAAGCAGTGTGAATGTATATGTGAAGCTGGGAAAATTGATGTCAAGACGGAAGCAATAAATGTATAAGAATATGTAAAAAGAAAAAAAGACGAAAAAAAAAAATAGTAAAAGCTTAATTACCTCCTGGTAGCTTTATGTTCAGTTCACTTCACCGTGTACAGACAACTAACTTCGAGCGACTCAGAAATGGGTTTCTAAAGACAAGGTGTGTATAAATACTTTTTAACCCAATAGTCTCGGTCACAGTTAATCACAAAATAATCCCAGCCACAGAGGGCGCTAATCGAAGGTGAAATTAGAGAGTTCCAAAGGGCAAATCACTCTTTGTACTAATCTGTTATCAAGGGAAGTAATTAGGAGCGCCAAGAAACATTTCTACTGAACAAAGTTTTTGTAAAAGAAAAATTCTTTTCTTAATATTATTATATTAGCACTCGATCTTAGAAAGGTCGTGACTCCATTCTGTTTCAAAGTGTATTTAATTAAGTAGCCGAATACACAATGAAGTGTGAAGGAATCGGCGAATACTCAGCTAAAACATAACCAGAAAGAGTCGGCGACCTGTTGTATTACTAGCCATAGCAGTCCAGATTCCTATCGTCCTCAAACAGAGAAGTAAGGTTGGGCGATACTGTGCTACAGCTGATTCCGTAGAGAAGGTCCCTAACTAACGACACAAGGAAGTGACCAACTAATGAACTTACTGATGATCTTGATAACAGGGCAATGGCCGAAACCGCTATAGACTGTAACATCATTCTCATTCTCTAAAGCATTTGAAATATAACTTAATATTATAAGTCGGGATTGACAAGAAGCAAGAAAAATTCAGTTTTTATCCACCCTTCCGACGCGATGTAACAGGCATCCATTATAAGAGAAAAGGAACAACTAGCAGCAACACATAATGTAACTGTGTTTAACAGATGTCAACACTGCACTTCTCCGATTGAAAATCATTTTTTTTTCTCACGTCCAGTATTAACATCTTTTTGACGACATAATCTCACTTTCCGTAAACGTCTAGGCAATTTTATTCAGTATGAAATCATAAGACCAACAGACATGCAAACGTAAGATTTACCGCTTGAAATTTCAAAGAAAGTGGGATCAAATTTTGTATTTATTTCCAGCCCTGAACTCTAATTTTCTATCATTATGTAATTTCCCACGCTCCTGCACTAAAAAGCTTCGATAGTTGCGTTTGAGAAACCCATTTTGTGTAATGTCCAGGTTGAAGCTAATGGGACAAGTCTACTGACGTCATTATCTTCTGCTCGAGTTACACGAGAAGTCATCGGCAAGACTTTCATTCAGTCGGTATCTGGTTATTATCCGGATAGGGTTCTGTATCTTAGACAGCAATGTTGAAGAGGCGTGAGAACAAACTCATTCAGTCAGTATCCGGTTACTATCCGGTTAGGATTCTGTTTTTTGAGACAGCAATGTTGAAGAGGGATATGAACAAAATTTTTATTCATCGGTATCCGGTTATTAGCCGGTTTGGATTCTGATTCAGAAACAACAATGTTGAGGCTCTTGAACAAAACTGATTCGGTTATTAGCCGGTTTGGATTCTGATTCAGAAACAACAATGTTGAGGCTCTTGAACAAAACTGATTCGGTTATTAGCCGGTTTGGATTCTGATTCTGAAACAACAATGTTGAGGCTCTTGAACAAAACTGATTCGGTCGGTATCTAATTAAAATTCTGTTAATTAGTCAGCAATGTGTAGTGTCTGAACTCTCTTTGAACAAAATAAATTCTTCAACTACGCCACTCACAGTCATAACTGGGACATATTTTCATACGTCTTCATCGCTTTCCCTTTCATTTCTAAACTTAGTCTCATAAGTTAAAAGCCGCGGTTCCCTATTCGCTTCATATCATTGTCGGTGTTCATCTACCCACGGGTCAGCCGCGGTTCCCTATTCGCTTCATATCATTGTCGGTGTTCATCTACCCACGGGTCGTGAAAAAAATACCTCAGACCAGACAATCATATCATTGTCGGTGTTCATCTACCCACGGGTCAGCCGCGGTTCCCTATTCGCTTCATATCATTGTCGGTGTTCATCTACCCACGGGTCGTGAAAAAAATACCTCAGACCAGACAATCATATCATTGTCGGTGTTCATCTACCCACGGGTCAGCCGCGGTTCCCTATTCGCTTCATATCATTGTCGGTGTTCATCTACCCACGGGTCGTGAAAAAAATACCTCAGACCAGACAATCATATCATTGTCGGTGTTCATCTACCCACGGGTCAGCCGCGGTTCCCTATTCGCTTCATATCATTGTCGGTGTTCATCTACCCACGGGTCGTGAAAAAAATACCTCAGACCAGACAATCATATCATTGTCGGTGTTCATCTACCCACGGGTCGTGAAAAAATTACCTCAGACCAGACAATCATATCATTGTCGGTGTTCATCTACCCACGGGTCAGCCGCGGTTCCCTGTTCGCTTCATATCATTGTCGGTGCTCATCTACCCACGGGTCAGCCGCGGTTCCCTGTTCGCTTCATATCATTGTCGGTGTTCATCTACCCACGGGTCAGCCGCGGTTCCCTATTCGCTTCATATCATTGTCGGTGTTCATCTACCCACGGGTCGTGAAAAAATTACCTCTGACCAGACAATCGAATCAAAACTTAATCATCATTTGAGCTTTTTTTTTTTTTTTTTTTACATCTTTTTCATTTCGTTACTGCCGTTTATCGAGAAATCATCATTTTCCCCAAATGCGATTTAAACCTAGGATCAATACCTCATCACCATCAGCTATGTTTGGGAAATTTACGTGACTTCGACTCGTGAAAGCCATATCGCTAGAATTGAAGAAGAGGTACTAATATAAACATAAGGGCAAATTATATAACAGCAGAAATGTTCCATTAAAATTAGAAATCGTTTCCCCTTTAATAGTTTTCAATTTTTTTAATCTCCATGAGAATCTTCTAGAAGGACGAAGGGAGTAGCAACGGGTGTCGAGTGGAGGGAAAATGATATATATATATATCAATGTTGTTGCCATGGCAACTAAAATGATGCTCTGTCGTTGAACGTTTTGATTATTAAAAAGTAGGGATCCAGATTGAACTCAGTCCAAACTAGACTCGATCGTGACAGCTCTCGACCGTATAAGGTTTCGCTTTTACTGGGGCTTAATAGGTTAGAGGTTTACAGAACTTAGAGAACAATTATGAATTAAAAATTTCAATTACAAAAAAATTGCATGGTGCAGTGCGTTTCGATTTCACTTCCTGAATGCTAATTGAATCGAATGTAGCGTTGTAAGAGTGAGAAGTTCGCCCGTCTACATTACGTGTGAATGCAGGGAAGAAACCAGAGGATGTATTCGAATCTTCGCAGCCCAGTGTAAGGTTAGGCCTATTTTTACTGATAGTATAAAAGCTACTGAGAACATCATCCCCACAGCGTTCATGCCAGGAATGGCATAAATTTCTGCAAAATCTTGTAGTTGAAAATGTATCACACAGCTGTGCCCCATACAACAGCGTAGTTGTGACTACAGTTTGTCACTTAGGTTAAAAAAAACCCGAACCTGAACATAGTTTGTATTACTATAACTCCCACCGACTGCTTTCAGAAGCGTTCTTTTTTTTTTTTTTTTGGACTGAATAGAATAAAGCGGAAAATATATTTCTTTGACTTCAGATAATTAGTCAAAGTTAAAATATAAACTTATTAGTCAAAGTTAAAATATAAACTTATTAGTCAAAATTAAAATATAAACTTATTAGTCAAAATTACAATATAAACTTATTAGTCAAAATTACAATATAAACTGATTAGTCAAAATTACAATATAAACTGATTAGTCAAAATTACAATATAAACTTATTAGTCAAAGTTAAAATATAAACTTATTAGTCAAAGTTAAAATATAAACTTATTAGTCAAAGTTAAAATATAAACTTATTAGTCAAAGTTAAAATATAAACTTATTAGTCAAAGTTAAAATATAAACTTATTAGTCAAAGTTAAAATATAAACTTATTAGTCAAAGTTAAAATATAAACTTATTAGTCAAAGTTGAAATATAAACTTATTAGTCAAAGTTAAAATATAAACTTATTAGTCAGAATTACAATATAAACTTACAATAACAGTATGGGTAATCAGCATATCTCGGTACAACAACAAAAGTATTGGAGATGCAAATCGGTAAGTTCCTGGACCTGTTTCTTGTAATTAAGTCAGAGAAAACAATGGAAGTGAATTTTTTTTTAGAAAAGCTGATAATTAAATCTGGAAAACATGATGCTACTGAATTGGTTAGTGATTAGGTTATTGCCTTTCTTAGTGATGATGGTATTATTATTATAACAGGAAATTTAGTAGTTGTTTGGAGCTAATATGAAATTTCTATCACGTAGCCTTAATGATTTATTGCCCAATGTTTCAGTAAAATGATAAATTTCAATTGAATCAACATCCTAGAAATCAGAGCAAAGCACACTGGCTATAACTGAATAGAGACGAAACTGTTTTTCTGTCCCCCGCCTCCACACACACACACACACACACACTCATGGCTCTGATCTGGACACTGTTGGTGCCTGCTTGTTGACATCTCATGACTAGAAACCATCTGACATGTCTATGTCCTGTAGAGCAGCACCTCTCGTCGCGAGATCTAGAGTCTGTCCCAACAGCTAAAGAAATAAGATCAACTTCAATTTTCTCGGCTCTGAGTGCACAACAACCAACTGGGGTGTCAATATTTCCTTCTTCTCATGATTAACATTACAATCATGATTGCGTGAAGGTTGGGGAACTGGAAGAGACACCATCCTACTGACACTCTCAAGTCACACTTAAGATGTTCGCTCAGTGACGTTTCTGCCGCGCGCATGTTCCTGAGATAAACCAAGGATTTCCGGTAATGTTACGGCTGCACGACAGCACCGCCACGCTTGTTTCGGTTGATTTTTTAATTTTTTTTTTTCGAATTTTCTCAAGAACATCATTCTACAACGTTGTTGTCCAAGATGCAGTTAGCCATCGCTGTGAGCGTTTATGTGTGTAGAGGGTTGGGATTTGGGGTTGGGGTTGGGCTGGGTGGGATTTAAAGTCTGTTCACTCGCAGTGGCTAGAGCGTAAGATTCGTAACCAGGCGATTTCGCGTTCAAAGCCAACAACCCATTTTGTTGGGAAACCACGTTTATTTACCCAAGACACCAATGCAGACAGTCTACAGATAACGACTCGCTACATTGGTCTTAGTGATCAGCTGTGAATGGTTAGTTGACATGGGTTGATTTATATCAATTTTTTGTAACAAAAACGACGCAGATTTCGTTCCTTAAAACTGATACGATTGATCATGTGACCACAGCATAAACATAATCTAAACCACAGAGTCACCCAGTTTAGACATTAATAAAACAAAGATTTATTCAAACCCAGTCCACCACTAGCGGTGGTCTCAGGGCTTCCGGCTCTGTGAAAACTGATCATCTAATTTCAGTATAAATCTTTTTTATTTTCTAAACTCACCATACTCCAGTAACAGAAGGATACTAAGACGTCAAAAAATGAAACTGCTGTTTGGATGTAATAACTAAGAAAGTCACGATGTGTAGATATCGCGGTCATCATACGGTTTAGGAGAGGTCTCGCCAAGAATACTCTACTCTGTTATATTGAGCCTCGTGCGAGTCTTGTGGCTCCCGTCAAGATTCCTATGTTTATTGGTATAGGACTTTTTTTTTACTTTAAAGTAGATAACTGTATAAATGTTGTCAGCCACGCGTAAAGAATCAAATAACAGGTAACTTGTAATTTCCAAAAAATTTACCTCTCTGAAAAGTACATGTATGTGGAAGCCACTTGACTTAAAACAAATTTAATCTATTTTTTTTTTTGTATTTAGTAAATCTGCACATCTACCAGTATTTGGTTCATAACGTTACAACAACAAAAAAAAAAAAAAAAAAAAAAATGATGCTTCCTCTTTCTGAGGAGGTGACTGTAACAATGCGTGGCCAATGCGAAATAAGCACATAACAGTTTCGTCTAGACGACTAAATGTTTTTAGTTCAGAATTAGATCTGTCTGAAGTTTGGCTGAAGTTCAAATAATTTGTTTGCAGCTGCAGAATTCCAGCGTTCTTGCCATATAGAATTGATACTATAAAAAGTAAATGGAGGAAATTTAGTTCTGTCGGAGGAAATAGATTCAATCGAGAATCTATTCTCGGGATACAAGGATGAAAACAAGGCTACGTCGAAAGGGTCTTATCTGATGTTTCTGAGGTCAACAACCGCCGCTGTGTCTGTAATGGACTCCCATCGCCACTAGAGTTATGTGTCTGAGATACTATTTACAGAACGACCTGTATTAAAGTGGTGCTAAACAATCGAATTAAAGCGTCATTATATAAGTTCTAGAAGCAGTCCATTATGATCTTTAGATTGAGATGTCATGGCTTTTTGTCGAATGTATAATATTTAATAACTGTTTTTTTTTTTTCTGAATCGGAGTGAGAGAGAGAGAGAGGGAGAGAGAGAGAGAGGGAAAGAGAGGGAGAGAAAGAGAGAGAGAAAGAGAGAGATAGATAGATAGATAGATAGATAGATAGATGGATAGATAGAGAGAGAGAGAGAGAGAGAGAGAGAGAGAGAGAGAGAGAGAGAGAGAGAGAGAGAGAGAGAGAGAGAGAGAATGGACAAGAAAAGGCGTGAGAGAGCCAGAGATGCGAGAGAATCTGAACTAAGGCAGACAAACATACAGACATACATAGAATGTGAGAGAAAGAGAGATGCGAGAGAAACTGAACTAAGGCAGACAATCATACAGACATACATAGAATGTGAGAGAAAGAGAGATGCTTTTTCTTCTCCACTCTGTTACGAAACTTCTATCCAACGGCTACAAATTGTAGTTTCTTCAATTTTCCCCCCTTCATTACACCGACATAAAAAAGTCAACACTTGCATTCTAACCATTCCTCACTTCAAACCCTCGAAAACGAAAAAAAAAAATTATGTCATTTTGTGATTAGTTCCACACTATCACCGCGTCCTACACCAACCAGACTCTCTGAGGGTGTTTTCAACCGTTACATCCACTATAAAATATAGCTCTGAAGGAAAACATTCATAGCTTGACGTTTATGCTCATTCATTTTTCCTAATATTGCCCGACAAAGGTGTTTAGATCTCTATCTAATTTAGTTATCACTAAGTGAATTGGATGTTGTACTATCTAAACCCAAATCTATAATTGAACACCTTCCGAGGTCGATTTTCAGAATATATTTGGAAAATCGTAGTGTCGGTCACAATGACACAAAAAGCTTTCACATTTACAAAATACTGCAGTAAAACTAGATCTACTGGCCAGGTATGCCAAGTGCTGTACAGCAGGAATGAGCGGCCGCTAATATAATATATACATATATATATATATATATATATATATATATATATATTATATGCATGTATAAATATTTATATATATTTATATATATATAAATATATATATATGTATGTATGTGTGTATATATATATTATATGCATGTATAAATATTTATATATATATATATGCCTACGAGAACTCAGACACAATCATACAGATGTACATAGAATGTGAGAGAAAAGAAGATGCTTTGTCTCGTAGCTGCACAACAATTTCGTGAACTGATTTTTCCTATCATAACGAGCTGCTAAGAGTGATACAAAACAACACAGGTTGTTACATAATGGCGTCAACTTGCTTTGTCCACTATCGTTGTGGGTGTGAACAGTTTCGAATCGCTCATCTCACTTGCCAGTTAAAACATTTCCTATCAAAGTATGCAGTGTTGTTACGTCACAGGCAAAACACGACCTTATTATTTTTGCTCGGTGAATCAGAATTTGATGCGCAGAAAGCTCACTAACTAGAGCGTGGGACTCGCGAGGTGGAGATCTCGAGATCAAACTCTGGTTGGTTAGAACCTCTTGTTGTCTGATCTCTCTATGAGTTTCTCGAGGAGGAGATCTCGCGATCAAACTCTGGTTAGAACCTCTTGATGTCTGGTCTGATCTCTTTTGATCGACTTATCGCTCAGTTGATGGAAAGCCACCGATCTCTATATGAGTTTCGCGAGGTGGAGATCTCGAGATCAAACTCTGGTTGGTTAGAACCTCTTGATGTCTGGTCTGATCTCTTTTGATCGACTTATCGCTCAGTTGATGGACAGCCACAGATCATTGGATAAGTTTCTCGAGGGAACCTGCGAGACACCAAACTGGACAAACAATATTGACTCCAAACTAATCAACAAATGGATTAATTCATAACCTGTTGTATTTGGTTTCACTACCTATAAATTTTACCATCTTCGATAATTGTATATTTGTTTAAAAATTAAGTATTTCAGTTTAAGCCTGTGCGATCCAAAAGACAAAAATATATGTCACAGAAAACAATCATTTTCTTTTTAAAGCTTTTGTAAATTTTCTGCAGACCAGGGATACACAATGCTAAAGATTTCCTTCTTAATGAATCCACTGTATACTATAGTAGTTCTGTAATTTAGAAATAATCTTAAATAACAAACCTTATTATTTTGGCAAATTCAAAGAATATTATTACTTCGTTTGAAAAAGCAATTAGTAGAAGTAATTTCAAAATATGTAACTTTCCAACCTATAACATCTCTCTATCTCAAAGTGGAGATTTTTCAACTGCCTATTAGAATAAGTTTTTCATAGCTCTTGGTGAAACGTTATGGGCATTTTCAACTGAAGGAACTCTGAAGCGTATTATCTTTGTCACCCTCTATGAGCAGAACAGGCGTTATTGAGAAAAGTTGTACGTCTCGGCACCACACGCCTTTGGAAGCGGTTTCTAGATAGATTATTTCTACTGTGATAGCACTGCTGTAAAACATGTTGGGTTCCTGAGCTGCAATGGTGCGACAGACAAGATTCATATCATCAATATGTTTTAATTTCAATAAACAATAAAATTTTTCCTACCTATTTACTCCTTTAATTTGGAATCTTAAGATACTTAAAACATTCTGTGTGTGTGTGTGTGTGGTGGGTAGGATGAAGGGCTGATTTTCCAGCCTGACTCATTCACTCAGATTATACTCTTGTACTATACATCTGGAACTGTACGGTATCATTATTTTACTTAACAAATCAATCACTGCCGTAAATTCAAAGAAAAGTAGTAAATAGACAGAATAAATCTATGGCTATTTTATTTCCAACCAGACACATCAGAATACTTCATTCTCTCAACACTGAGGATGTTATGTAAGCTTTAGTTTCTTTCTAAAAGATTTTAATATAATACAAAACTTTCTCATTTTTTTCCTCTGAGTGTTAATAATTAGAGTAGAATGGAAACTAGAAATCTTCTTTCGCGGAAACAATTCGGAGTGCTTGGGGCTAAACATGATGAGAGAGTAGTTGGGTGAGCATTACTATAATCTTCTCTTACTTCAGCTCTGTTTATTCATCTGGCCGTTTGTCGCCTCTCCTCTTTCGTTCACATTTTTTCTGTGTCCTACTCTCTCTCTCTCTCTCTCTCTCTCTCTCTCTCTCTCTCTCTCTCTCTCTCTCTCTCTCTCTCTCTGTCTCTCTCTCTCTATGAGCCTTGCTTCCTAAGTCCCTCTTAGTAACTAATCAAAATTTTCGTCATATGATCCGATCTTTCCTCGACCGTTTACTCTGGACCTTTGTATATAGTTTGAAAACCACCGTCTATATTCTATCTCTTTTTCTTCCTTTTCCTGTTTCTGTGTGTCTTCCTCCCTCTCTCTCTCTCTCTCTCTCGCTCTCTGTCTCTCCCTCTCTCTCTCTGTCTCTCTCTGCCTCTCTCTCGCTCTCTCTGTCTCTCTCTGCCTCTCTCTCTCTCCCTACCCCCCCTCCCCCAACCCCTCATCATTCCCCAGCTCTGCCATCGTTTAATTGAAATAGTTATCCCTGGCCGGAGGCGTCAAATCCTGTCTCTAGGTATCGTTATCTGGCTAGACTTCCGTCGGTAGCTCACGATAGCTCCAGGCGCAGCCCGACACAGCCCGGCACAGCTCCGACACACCGACCCTGATAGATGGCGGACACTTCTCTTTATTATGGTCATCGCTCGCATTAGTCTAAAGTTCTGGGCAAACTCTCCGGGTACGCGCCTATAATCTTCTGTATCATTACTGTTGTTACATATCAGAATCCTCTCATAGAACGTTCACAGACACTGAGGTGAAGAGAAGAGAGTTGAAACAAATTTTGCTACAAAATTATGACATCTAAAAAAAAAATAAGTGAGAGACTTATGTAATCACAGGTTCATCGCGTGATGTGTTAGTATGTTGGTATTTCATCATGTTGCTTGGTTTACTTCCAGCTCGGTGAGCTTGAGTTGCGCAACAACAACTTCCGGTGGTTGTTTTGTTGAGCGGTTGCCGTGAGTTCAGCAGAGTTTTAGCCTCTCCAGAACTTGTCTCGTGAGGTCGTTCTCAGCTATGATGTGAGTCACGCAAGCTTGTTGGATCTTTCACATCAAGCCTGTAATTATATCCACTTTCTCTGAAGATTTAGATTAAAGAAAAAAAATAATAACACAAAGCAGCAGAGTAAAAAAAAGGAACAAAAGAAGAAGCAATAGAAGAGACCAAAAAGAAAAAGAAAGAAGAGAAAATTAGGTGGAAACACGCGATGAGAAAAATCAAAATTTTAAATTTTGTTTATTTTTTGTCACGCACTTGTGTGTTAAATTCGTGCTGAGGACGGTAGAGTTAAACAATGTCACACAGCTGTGTCTGAAGCTGTGCGTCTCGTCCGCGTCACAGTGCAATCAGTCCATACTCGATTAGCTCCCCTTGATTTGGTGCTCCTCTACACGTCATTTCCGGCAACTGTGTAACCCTGGTTGGTCGGACGGCGATGTCTGGATCCTCCTCTGTCTGTCAGCTTGTGTTTAAGTCATACACACACATACACCTAAAATCTCTCTCTCTCTCTCTCTCTCTCTCTCTCTCTCTCTCTCTCTCTCTTTCTTCATCTATCTATCTATCTATCTATATACCTCTCTCTGTCTCTTTCTCATCTATTCCCATCTATTTTCTCCTCAACTCTATCACCATATTATATATGTTCTGCTGTAAGTCTTGATTGACTTTTTCCTTCCCTCTGCCCCGTTTAATCCTTTCCCTTTCACTGAAGCAATTGTAGATATCTCTAAACGGCACTATTTTTGTTTTAGATTTGATGGATCTACCAAATTCATGTATCCTTGTTTACGTTTTCGGAGTTCTAGACTTGCCGTCAAGAAAGCCGTTTCCTTTGCTCTTTCAGATAAAGTCGCCTTAATATTCAGACACCAAGTCTCTCCTTGCAGAGCTCATTGCGATGTCCCATGTGATCTCGCCACAAGGATGATGAACTTTGACCCGAGTTATTCAACACATGGTCACGTCAAATTGATAACGCAAAGAATGTTTCACACGATTATCATAAAATTAAGCAACGTTTGTTTTAATCCGATTACAACATAATTTTTACGTGATGACCACTTGAAGACTACAATTTCGAGTCCCCGCATAATCTACTGAACGAGGCAGTGTATCGAGTGGCAGTGTATCCAATGACAGTGTATCCAATGGCAGTGTATCGAATGACAGTGTATTCAGTGACAGTGTATCGAGTGGCAGTGACTGGTTCTCACAAAATGATGGCTACTGCTGCTCCTGTGGAGACAATAATAGGCTCTGATTGGCTGTTTATCGGGTAGGGAGAGAAAGTGTCAAGATCCCCAGTGATTTACAGGGAGGCACAGATGGCGGATATTGGCTCTCTCTCAATGAGTTTTATTTTCCTTTGTTGTCACATTATGCGTCTATAATCTTCTCAATAGGATTTAGGTCAAACGGCCAACACCAATGTGGGTCACCTCTAATCCAACAATCGTGATTTTCTCCAATTGCAAGTTAATGCAATAAAAAAAAGGGGGCTCTTAGGTTTCGTAGAAAAAGAACAAACATAATTCAATAAAAACTGTGTTCTTTTTGCTATTTTTAAATTTTATCAACCATGTAATCGGATAAATAAGAAAAAACAACAACACCTAATCAGAGGAAATTGTTATATCTTTAGATACGTTTAATATTTGTAAACACCTAAAAGCTTAACTTTTTTTAAATCTGGAGTTCATGGTTCTTAGGTATAATATTGAATGTTCAAAGTCTTTGAGGGATGGGCGACCTGTGTTTCATAGACTGAACATTGTACAGTTAGGTGTTCTGGACAGACCCACTTGGTTTGAAACAGTTCAGAGCTCACATTCTCCTGGTAGAACGGAACAAAATAGTATCAACAAATATTGTAGCCGAGCCTCCTCCTCTTTCAGGACTAGTTTGGGCCCGAGACAGAACGTTGCTCTAGATCACAGGGAGTAAGCGTTTGTAGAACACAACCACCGTGCCTTCTTGAAGCTCATCAGGAACATTACAGCCTTTTCCTGAAATGTTTCTAATTTACCTATTTTTTTTAAAAATAATTCTGTGATCTACTTTTTTGTTTTTAAAGTTATCTTGTGATCATGAAGTGCCGTGCAGGTTGCGTGTAGTCTGAAGCCCCATCTCTCAACCAACTTTCGAGATGTTTTTTACGCACCGCCTGAGAGTTCTGTCAAGCTGGATATGGTGGATCAATGTTAGGGCTGAAAGTAAGAGATATCATCATATGTCTGAATGTTTGAAGGAGACCAAGCTTGTCTCCGAGAGTAAGAAGCTTTAAGAGGATTACCTAAATAACCTTTCTTTTATTGAATAGACAAGAGGCTGTTTCTTCGCAGGTTGTTTTTCCAGTCTGAGCTAGTACCCATTAACACCAGGTCAGCAGGACGAACATCTTGTAAAGTGTCCCACTCAGAGGTTAAGCACCAATTTCAGGTTCCGGCAGAATTCGAAACCAGAGTCTCGTCGTTCTGAATCCCAGATCTAACTAATCTGATAATCCACCGACGTGACACCTATTGATGACACAACAGAATGGATAGTCTAAAGGTCGGTAAGTCGCTCTGAAAATCTCATGCGGGGAGAGAATATACACAAAATACTTCCTGAATTTTAAGTCTATCTTCCCAAAAACTTGAATAAATTAACTCCCACCACCAAAAATTAAATTATAAGAAGGGGAAAAATGAACGATCAAATAAACTAAAACAATGAAAAATCTTAAGTGGTTTAGTTTTTCTCTCTCTTGTTCATTTATTTTCCCATAAGACCTGCCTCGTATTAGAAAAATTAAATAAGATTTGCCGATAGCCTTATCAATTTCTTTAAATCAAAGGTTGTATTTTGCAAACTTTATCGTTTGATTAAGTAAAAAATATTATCATACAAAGAAAAGCCAGGACAATGATTTGTGTTTCCAGATAACAAGCTCAGGGCATACTCTGGAGTCTGAAGAGTACTGGTGAATAGAAACAAGAACACTTCAAATGTCATTATATTCTGACCTGTCAATGATTTTTTAAAAATAAAAATTATTCATTTTTTCTTCAAGGTCGACAAAATAAAAAAAAAATGGATGTTATTTAGCATTTTCAAGGATAAAATTTTGATTGACTTAAAAAAAAAGAAAGATAAAAGCAAAACTTGTCATGTCAATCATATAGCATTCAACGTAGACGGCCCAGTATTGCAAAACTGGTTTGAGTTTCAATTTCTTGCGGCTTCTGTCCCGTTCCAAATTCAAGTTTTTATTGATCAGCCAATCAGCAGCAGCAGTTGGTCTGAGATGGTTCAAACTTGAGTGGGCGTTCAAACCACTCGAGAATCTAATCTTGCCTCTCTTCTCCCTGACCTCTGGCTACTGATGGACCATGGCATCTCTCTGTGTACAGTGCACTTTGTCTGGTCAATTCCAGAGGAGAGGGAAGCGTATTTTTTCTACTTCTATTCCTGCTTAATAAACAGATTTAAATATCAATGACTTTCAACTGTCGAGTGTGTAGGACTTCCAATCGGCTATCTTCACCTGTAACACAATATTCACTGAGTCAGAGACAGAAAAAGTGGGGCATTTGGTTAAAGGTTTGATGTACCATAAAATGACCTTGAAAAAAGTCTAGTAATTTAAGTGTTCCCGACCAAATGGAGGTTTCTGTTTCCCAGATCATTGAGGATCAATAAATTGTTGAGATTTAATTCTGGATTTGTACTTAGTTTTGAAACCCTTAAAATATATAACTTTTTTATCCACTTTTTAAAATGTAAAAGTACCCTAATTAAAATAAAAATGAAATATAGTTTTTCTATATTCGACATATAGATGAAATAAATAACTGAGATAGAGAGTCAAAATTAATACATGTACATCACATTAAGCTTACTATTCTCTATTTATGTCAAGAAAAAAGGACCTGCGACCTTGTGTCTTATACACCACAACAAGTAATTTTTTAAAGATTATTTTATCCTTATCTGGACTTTCTCGCTGGTACACAAGGACTGTCGTTGTTCCTTGTTTCCCTTCATCGCCCGTGGACATCTATTAATTTCACCACAACGCAGTTTATGACTATATTCCTCTCCTGCATGGAAAATAAAACAGCTGCGCTAACATAAATAACACTTATAATGGCAATAATAATAATAATAATAATAATAATAATAATAATAATAATAATAATAATAATAATAATAATAATAATAATAATGATGATGATGATGATGATGATGATGATGATGATGATGATGATGATGATGATGATGATGATGATGATAATAATAATAATAATAATAATAATAATAATAATAATAATAATAATAATAATAATAATAATAACAATAATGGCAATAATAATAACAATAATATTAATCAGGATAATACGAACAACAACAACAACAATAATAATGATAATAATGATAGTAATAATAATAATAATAATAATAATAATAATAATAATAATAATAATAATAATAATAATAATAATAATAATAATAATAATAATGATAATGATGTAATGAAATAAAAACTGCAATGTCATTAATCTCAGCACAATAACAGTTTATTTTCACGCCGCAGCGTGTAACATAGTTACAGAGTTATGAAGCTCTTGACGAATATTTCATTCTGGTCTTCTACCAACAGGCTGGAAGCTCTCACAGGTGAGCATAAATAAAGGTAGCTGGTGAAGATGTTCAAAAGTTCTTCGCAAAAATCTCAGCATTGTGAAAACGACATGGCTGTAGAGGTTTCAATAATGGTTATCTATGTGTCTACTTCAGTTGTCACTTGAACCTGTCAGTTGAAATGCATTGTGTTGTAGTTTGATCTATGGGTCTAACTCAATCCCTCATCCAGAGCGGGTGTGTACTCTTCGGACAACTAATCGATTTACATTTATGTTGATAATGTTTTATCCAGTTATGTAATGTTTGTATAGAAGCCTAAGAACTTAGTCTTGTCTGCTGAACACAGTTTATATAGTGAGAAAATTTCCTTGTACTTCTGTAGTCTCGATTCTTCTCGAATCTTCAACTTAGTCCTAGTAAAATGGTTATTTGATTACTGCTCGATAACCCTATTTTGATTGGATGCTCTAAATAGGAATTGTTACAAACGAAGGTATCGATAATTTCCTACGTCACTACCTTTGTTCTGATTGGTTGCTATTTTTAGCGCATTACCCTTTGCACTTTTCCCATAACATTCTCGTATGAACTATGTATTTCTCTTTTTTTTTGTAGATTAATCGATGAGATTTGATTTAAATAAGAATTGGAATCTAGTGACAGACAATCAACCTCTAGTCAGTTAGTCGTCGGTCAGTCAATCCATTGTTTATGAGTCAATCTCCTGTTTTATGAAAGTCAATCTAGAGTCGAGTAAACAGCATAGAATTTTATTGTCCGGATTAAACACTCTGTGCAGTTCCTACCAGTGCACTTCGGCGTTATTTTCTACAGACGAGTCGTATGACTGACAGTGCGTATTTCATAACTCGTTAAACAGTCCAGGTCCTGAGCTCTGTCAGTGTTTTCTACCCTGTTAACTGACACTGACACTGACATCGTGACAGTTGTTTTCTAGAACTGATAAAATCCGAAAGGCTTTGTTAAAGGCCGCAGAATATTTTCTTGCGTGAAATTATTAACTTTTTTTTTCTCTTTTCTCCCTCACAGCTGAATCAGAATAGTTTGATTGACAGTGTACTCGTCTTGATCAAGCTGCCATGATGTTCCAGAGAGCGGGAACAGAACCACACCGGGAGTTACATCCCCTCACACTTCCCGCTAAAGTCAATTCGAGCTCTCAACACCACGAGAGTTAGATCTGTAACATCTAGATGTCGCTCTTGAGAATATGTTTAAGGTTTTCTGCGTTTAGCCCCTTGCGTCAGCGCAAATTACCAGAATTGATCCCTTGTGGACTGCGTAACTTCCATAATGTGCATCGGAAGTCTGAGAAACCGTGAAGAAAAAGCTCGAGTCCCTTCAGTTTGGCGCGTAAAGAGCCTTGAGGTGGTTTTATCTCACATAAATCCGTCAGCAGAATTAATAGTTATGTTCTGTATAATTAGATTGGGCCGGGAGTTTCCGAAATAGAAGGCACCCATAATGCTACTTTAAGCATCCTATTAAATCAGGATTTTAAATTAAATTTAAGTATGAATATTCCATTCAATTAAAAACACATTTACCACCGCCACCACCATCACCACCATTAAGAACATTGGTAACTGGTAAAATTATACAAACTGAAGATTTCCACCCAAAAACATCTTTTTCGTTCATCTTTCTTCATTCAAATTAATTTGATCACATTCTTTGCATAGTTAACTTTTATGCCACTGCATTGATGGCTACCACATGAAATATACAGGTTTTTCATTGTGTTCATTTATTCAGCTATAATTATACAATCTTCAAATCTTACATTATACAAAAAAAAAAAGATAATTTTCAGAATTCTACTTTATGTAATGTTTTCGCTACAGGAGCTACAAATCAATAATTATAAAGCTCACCACAAGGCAGCCAAGAAATGTTACTTATAATTTAACTACAAAACACTGTATCGCATTTCGCAATATTATGCAGAGAGCGTCCTTAGGGCTAAAATTAAAAAAAAAAAAAACTGTGAAAGGAAGTTTTACGTGTAGAAAAGAAAGTATCAAAATCATAAATTAAAAAAAAAAAAGCCAACTGATCAGCAAACTCACTTAGTGACGTTCATATCTTTCTTGAACAACATTAATATTCACGATGACAAGCAACCCTTTTTCTGTCACTCTGGAGCCGTTCACCTCCAAACTCAGCGTTAATTTTGTTTGAGCCAAAATGTTGGAAGTGGCAGCTCTTGAATTTTCTTCCTTCCTCCAGTTATCTGCATAATGCATTAGCGCGCGTGTATTACACTGAGGAATCATCACAGGATTGGAGGAGATAAACTAACGATCCCCGCCAAGTAAATCTGAAAGATATCCCAGATGGCACTACGCCTGTCATCTCAGGGGCAGAGAATTCTCTTTCTGATTTCTAAAATAAAGATCAACTCCGCATGCGCAGGATATCTTTTGGATCTTAATTTAGCCATCAGCGCCAGCTTTTTTTCTCCTGGTACAAATTCTAGATTTCACATATGAAACCGCACAAGGACAAACGGACTGACACATTTTTGTTTTTTTTCATCGTGACGAAAACCTACAAATATTCGCCCAATAATATAATTATGAATGAATACAAATTTCGTCTATTATCAGAAACAAAGACTAGACTAAGGCCCACCTTAGCTGATTGCGCCTGACTCAGTGACAAGATGCCAAGGTCAAACTAGCTATTTTCTTATCTTCGGAAGAGATTTCCTCGATAACTTAGGTGCACTGAGTTTGGACATTTTTATCCGTCTAGCAAGTTTGTAAAGATTTCTGTAACAGGCAGGCCTAATAATAGATGTGAAGCTAATCACGACCATCTGGCGGTGTTACTGTGCCGATCTCTTTCATTTGGATCATCTCAAGAATGTCCACGCCCTGATCTTCGACTGGTGAAGATTCTAGGTTAACAAGCTGTCGACAACCGGAAGTCACGGACAGTGGGACGTGTCTGTACGCTTCTAGAAAGTTCGTTGACTGAAAGAAAAATTGGCGCGAGTTTGGGACTGATATAGTATTGATTTTTTGCTAATGAATGGGCTGAACAAATATGATGTCAATTAATCAATACATTGTAACAAGTACACCAGTTATAGGGAAGAAAGATAAACAAAAAGCCAGAGTAAAAGTAAGGGAGAGAGAAAGAGAAAGAGAGAGCAAGATTGATAGATAGATAGAGGGAGAGAGAGGGAGAGGGAAAAAGAGAGAGAGAGAGAGAGAGAGAGAGAGAGAGAGAGAGAGAGAGAGAGAGAGAGAGAGAGAGAGAGAGAGAGAGAGAGAGAGAGAGAGAGAGAGAGAGAGAGAGAGAGAGAGAGAGAGAGAGAGAGAAAATCTGAAAAGTACTAAGAAAAAATAATTCTGTTTTATGGTTTTTACTAGCCAATATTAAAATTTAACGTATTAATTTTTTTTTCTTCAATTTTTACCCGGTTAACCGCTCATGGTTCGATTGTAATCTTTCTGGACTTATATCCGCCAAGGGACATAACACAAGATAACAGCTGTATAGACACAGAAAGACGCTGACCTAGAAACCTCGTATATTTATAAAAGAATCCTTAATCCACCCTATTCTCAACCATTCATTAGCATGGGTGACATAACATGAGCTGTGCTGCACATCTCCATCTATCTTCCATAACTCCGGAGAATTCCCAGGATGCCACTGGCTAACAGTTTCCTGTCCCTTAACCTCCTGGCCTGGATGTCTACTCCGTTTCACATCTGAGACACAGCTCGATGGGGTTCATCCTCTCTCTTGACAAGGGAGAGAAGCAGATAACCTCGCAATCGAAGAGTTCTCTCCCCTGACAGGGGGCTCTCCGGGCCTGAAGATAAGAGAAACCATTCCTTGGGTTAGATTATTTATGCACTGCCAAACGGTTAGATTTTTTAAACAAGTTAGCCTTAAAATTTCTGTTGTAAAAAAAAAGGGAGAGAGAATGAGAGAGAATAGTTAAAATTTGCAATATTTCGTACCAAATTAAGTACAAAACAACCAAAAAAAAAAGTTTCATGTGCGTTTCACAGTCAATAGTTCTTTTCTGCTAAAACTGTTCTATTTCGCTACATTATTAGATCCAATGAGAAAAACCAAGCATTCTTGCCAATGTATGTTTGTGGAAATCTTTAAAACATCTGACAGAATCTGCATCTCAAACTTTGTCCTGTGTTTGCACTCACAAACACGAGACAGCTTTCCGCTGATGTCTTACACAGGCCTAACTGCAGGTCCCACTACACATTTCCCCACATTTCCTCCTCTTCCGCGTTGTAAATTTTATCGCTTCCAATTAAAAAAATAAAGACACATTAGAGCTCCGAAGTAGTTCTTTCCACGCCCTCCTTGGCTTCGATCTGGAAACATTTACCGCGCTGAGAGACCAAGCCCGGCTAATTGAAGTGTCCGTTCCAGACGGGATCTCTGAAGTGCTCTCTTGAGACACGGTAGAGCTGTACTGGTGTGACACTTGTTTTCTTCCGCTCCTTGGGTTTCTTGCATGCTGCACACCTGATCTACCCTTGGCCGGAAACACCAGTTCATGCTGTAGAATGCATCATTAGCTTCGTCTAAGTTTTTCTCACACTCTCTCTCTCCGTGCCGCGCCTCGCTCAAACCTGTCCAAGCCTTTATCTTTTCCCCTCCTCAACAAACAAACTTTCTTTCAACGTTCTCTCTATATTTCTGCCTATTTTCACAATCCCGCCTACATGTTTTCGTTGGATGCATGTAGCAAGAACACGAAAAATTTTACAGTAACTAACAGATGTTACACCTACTTTTGTCGCTTTCAAACTAAATGACATCTTTTTACCTTTATGTCTATCGATCTATCTATATATATTTCTCTCTCTCTCTCTCTCTCTCTCTCTCTCTCTCTCTCTCTGTATGTATATATATATATATATATATATATATATATATATATATGTTATAAATATATCTTTCTATCTTTCTTTTTATCTATGATCTGTCTGTCTATTTATTTATGATTTATCTCCCTCTCTATCTATATTATCTATATATCTATGTGTCTATTCTTTTGTATTCTATATATCTTTCTGTTTTGCTGCCTGTGCATCAATCAATTTTTTTATTTATCTACTTGTCTGACTGTCTCTTTTTTGGTCTTTTTTTTTCTAGCCGCTTAACTCCTTTTCGCAATCCCAATTACTCCTGATCTAATGACCTAATCACATTTAATTTACCTCCCTGCCTCTATATTGATCCCTCCTAACACTTGCAGTGCAGGTTATCGTTCCTTGCGTCGCCGGTTGAAACATGTCAAAACAAGCACACAGAAAATCGAAGTTGTGATTCAAAAAACAGAGCAACTCGCAGGAGACAAAACAATTAATTTCTCCACAACGCCCGTCACCGTAGGCAAAACCTGCTATATGTGAGAAAATTTCCAGTATCACTGGATTGTCTGCCCATCTCAAACCGGCATGGAAAAACAATCATTGAATTAACCCTCTTGATTCTGGTCTAAGTTGATGTGACAATCATGGCCAAATTGGGTTCACATATCTCGACTTACAATTGGCTGTCACCTGCTTTGGTCGATTCACCTCTAATCTTCAGAAAAATTCGAAAATTCTTTTTGTTTTACTAAAAAACATATAGAACCACGGAGTCTATATCATTGTTTTCCGTTGAGAATAACAAGGTTCTATCATAAAATAAAGAAGGAGATAGCACCTTTTTATTCTCATTTCGCACTTTATGGACTAAGCTTTCTCCTCAAGTGAATGAATATTGCTCTGACAACAGTGTCTCACCACTTGATGTGGTTGTTTATCCCAAATACGCGAGTGGATTCCCTGCCTTCTCCACAGTGCAGTGTGGTACACCGCCAAACCTGCACAATAAGCTTCGTGTTTTCCTCGATTCGCTTCTATCAGGTAAAGATGATCATCACAGCTTGATGGGAACACATACAGTATTTATCTAAGTTTCTCTTTCCACATATTATAGATTTAATTTAAAGTTTGTGGTTTACGCTGCTATTTATGATGCCTTTACCTCATTCTTTTTCTCTATTTGTCTATCTGTCTGTTTATCTGTCTGCCTCCCTCTTTGTCTGTCTTGTGTGAGAGTCCGCCTTTCTGTCAGTGTGTTAGTCTGTCTGCCTGTCTGCATTGTTTTATGTTGTATCTTTAAATTTGAAAAACAAACTCCCTGAATATTTGCTATCCCAGCTTTCCTTTTTTCAATTTACTTAATATTCAGGCCATTGAATATCTTTAAGATGCTGTTTTTCTTCAGACTCATCTCTCGATGTGCTTTTTAACAGGAGGCTCATTTAGTCGACTTGCAGCAATACGGACACTATACGATTTATAAATCTTTTTTGTTCAAATGATCAGTGATAATCTATAGTCGAAAGTCAATCTTCTTTGACTGGTTCTCTGTCCTTAAACTTCAGTCAACGATAGGGTTGGTTGGGTGGGATCTAACCCCAGCATTTGACCGCCCAGCGGGGTATGGAATCCAAGATCTACTTATTTTCCGTCTAATCAACCTGTCTTCCTAGTTTATCATTTTATTTTTTTTGCTACCCATCTATACTTTTTGCACTACGAACCGGAACATGGAGGTGCATGAGAAATCAATGAAGAATATTTTGTTCCTTCATCAAACATGAAACAGTTTTTGACTCACGTTACGTTTTAAACGCAAACTTCTAGACTGAGCTGGTTACACAATCCCTATATTCTAAAAATAGGCATCATGGTGTAACATTGCTCTTCTTCAGTGATGGTAAACTGCGAGACAACATACCTTGAAAACCTGGTAGAGGAGTAAGTTGTCTCCTCCGACACCGAGGTTCACTGAGGTTTGGGAGATTTCTGAAGTGTCTTCTCTCACAGCTACGTCACTATAACGGTGGACAGTCACTTAGAATGCTACCACAGAATGTTAACATTGTACAGATTAAGACTTCTCTTGGGAGTTATTCAATACAGTAAAGAAAAATGGCATTATATTTGATTAGGAGAAAAAACACAAATGTTTGAAAGTAAATGTCCCACCATCAATCTGAACCAAAGACTGGTTTTAAATTTTTAAATTTTTTTGTCAAAGCAGGAAAACCCTCGGACTTTTTAAGACTGCTAAAAATCGTTATATTCCAAATTTTGATTGTTAATCCTGCTATCGATAAAAAGAGTGGAATAAATCAGTACAGCTTTACAAAAGCAAAAAACAGCGTTGTCTCAGTAGAGATAATTTTTTTCAGCGTGTGAAGTGATTTTATGTTTTCGTTGTGTATTTTCTGAGAGTGTTTTCGGTGACAACGTTAGTTTAAAGCTTTATCACCGAGGCAATAACTCAATTTGTGAGATTTTTTTTTAGATCTGTATGATTTTATCCTTATGCCAAATTTCTAGAATCTAAGCCTCTAATTCTTTTTTTCCGACCAGACTTCCACTTTTCCAATTCTAGAAACATGTGTAATGAAGAGCTCGTAAATCTCTCTTCAGGCTGAGTTAGTAAGGACACGATTTCCCGAAGACTAAGAAAGTTCAACTCTAGACAGTCTTCTCTAAGTAAATGGAATTTGCAGCTAAAACGTCTTTTCACGCATTAAAATGAATGAATGTTCGTGTTACTAGAGCTTGCTTACATATTTTTATGAATCAATCACCCCCCGCCCGCTCTATGCTTATGACTGGGCTTAGATATAAAAAGAAAACGAAGGAGAACATTCTAGCTGCGGACTTTATGTCTATAAGTTCGTATCTAATCTAGTGTGGTTTGATCTCGGATCGCTCAAACCTTCTTGCGGTCCGCGAGAGACTCGATATTTTCTCTCTGAGGAAAGCCTGGTTTTGTCTTCTACCAGGGAGGGATACGTGAAACAGTAAAGGTAAGATCAACGCTGAGTTCTTTGATTAAAACAACTCGTCTGTCTCATACCTTAGGTTTTACAAAGTGTAATTTATATAAGCCTCAGACTGCCCTAGACTGCAAACTCAAGCAAGCTGTCATGACAGGGGTGGAAATCATCTTGCCGTTAAAAAATAATTCTAAAATTTATTATTTATAAGACTTTAACCCCGCATATGTTCATAAACTATTGAGGAAGTAAAATTTGGCTGTTTCTATAACGAAAGCCAGACTAAAAGATAAAAATAAAAATCGATACAAGTGGAAAGTTTGTATATGTACCTAAAGAAGGAAAATGGAGAAAAAGAGCGTGGATGTCACACAACATTCTTGTCTCATGTACCCTTCTCTGTCAACATGTCTGCCTGTCTATTCGCCTGCTGTCTCTCTCTCTCTCTCTCTCTCTCTCTCTCTCTCTCTCTCTCTCTCTCTCTCTCTCTCTCTTGCTCTCTGACTCTGTTTCTCATATTTCTCCTAAATCAAGTAAACTGTATGCTCTTTAATGGAAAGTCTGCAGGCAGCAGTTATGGCGTAAATTTGTTGCATAACCATAAGAAATTTAACAATGGAATTAGGACTGATGGCAGAACTAGTTATGGAAGTAGTAGCAGCAGCAGCAGCAGCAGCAATAGCAGAAGCAGCAGAAGTAGCAGAGTAGTTGTATTGAGAGGACTAGCAGTAGAAGTAGAAGTAGTAGTGGTAGTAGTAGTAGTAGTAG
>JAWDGP010002675.1:122500-235000 GCA_033675545.1 Elysia crispata | reverse complement strand
TTTCTCTTTATTTTATCATTTATTTTTTACGATTCCCACAGTTTTATATCATGTATATCCTTAGCGGGGGTTCAATCCAGGATTCGAACCCGCCTCATTGTTTACCCCTTACGCTGCCATACTGCAGCGGTTCTGAACTACCAGATCAGTATCTACACTGTATTTTCATATCTTAGAACTTTATCAAATAAACTGTTGGCCTGTATCTATCTCTCTCCCTCTCTCTTTCTTTTTCATTCTGAGAATCTTTAAATTTCCATATCTTTCTTTCAAACTTTAAAAACATAAAATTGATGACGTACATAACATGTTGCAAAAATAATAATTCGACTGTAAATAATCAATAAAGTTCTTAGGTAAAAAGATGATATGATATCTCTTTCACCCTATTGAAATGAAGAGCTATGCATTTCTAATCAGTGTTTTTAATTGGCCACTCTGCATGTATTGGCTCACCGCACACCCACACCCACACTTGTTGTGTAAACCGAACTCTGATACAATGACAGTTCGAGTCAACGATCCGAAGTCTGCAGACCTTAAGAAGAACATCAGAGGGGAACGTCGGGAAACAAAACTCTCAAAAACTCTCAATCACTTAAAGATAGAAGTGGATAAAACGAATTGAAACAATTTAGAGAAGGAAATTAGATTGAAAAGTATACATGCTGTTTCTTTTCAAACTGTTTTTCCAATTTCTTTAAGAGCAAGGGACCGGGAAAGATTGATGAATCCTTCTGAAGTTCTGTGTACATAATTATCAATCAGCTCCGTGATCGTAAATACTTTACAACGTGATTAGCTTAAAAGAGGAACCAGTTTTTAAATCTTAATTACGTATTAAGCAATAAAGTTCCAGCCCAAAATAACAAAAGCATTGGAACTAAACGTTCCTCTCTCTTCCACATTCTACCTCTGCCTTTCTTGTCTGTTTCTGTTTATCTTTCTCTCTGAATGTCTTGTTGCGCCACTCTTCATTTCTCCCACTTTAGAAAAACAAGAAGCACGCAAGTCTATCCAGCATACATCAGAAACATCTTCTTGAAGGTATTTCCACCCTCATTCCTTCCCCATGATCTAAGAGCTCCAGTATTCCAGGTGACAGTCTGGGGCGGTTAGAGTTTGTGGCAACTCTCTCCGCTCAGGGAAGACGCCCTCGCCTCCCTCAACTACAACATCAATATCTGATTGATTGTGGCAAAAGCGTGCACACCTTGTGTCACGATGGCCGAGGGATAGAGCTCTGAAATCTGCACCACTGTCTGTCGTGGGTTTGAGTCTGAGTCCCCACTCATCATCCCCACTCTATCAACAGAAAACGATGTTTTCATAGAAATACTAACAGGTAATGCGGATGCACAAAACTACACAGAAAAGTGGGGGCTTGTTATTCAGCACGTGAAAATAAGCATGCATATTTGCAGTGTAAGAGGGGGGGACTTTGGTAAATTGTTTATGACTTTCTTGTTTACTTTCTGGGTCAGTGAATTTGTTTTAACCACATCAGGTTCAAGTGGAGACATCAATTTGCTGCATGTGGTGTCAGACGGTGCTGCTGCTGCTGACGTTAATCTCTGCAGCGGAAGAGGCATGGCTGAGAGGGAGAAGGTGGATTTCCCCTCTCGCTATTTCTATCTCTCTGCCTGTCTTTTTCTCTCTTTCTCTCTCTCTGCCCCTACTACTTGATCTTGTCTGTTGGATTCGTTATTCTTCTTTCAATCTGGTTTTGTGATTTGAGCCTGTCTGTATGGCTGTCAATCTACTTAATATGTGATTATCTGTGTCATGACTTTTTGTCTCTCTGTCTTTCTCTCTAACTCAGTCTTCTCTTCTCTATCTGTCGCTCACTGTCTTCCATATTCACACTCTCTCTTTCAATGTCTCTATCTTTTTTTTTTCTGAAACTTTCATGTAAACGATTCCATTTGTCTGTAAAAAGTATACATTCAGAAGTGCAATATCTCTTTATTTTTCTTCTTTTCTCTCTCTTTCTCTGCATCTCCTTCATCCTCAGTTTCTCTCTCTCTCTCTCTCTCTCTCTCTCTCTCTCTCTCTCTCTCTCTCTCTCTTTCGCCCTCTATGTCTCCCACTCTCTCTCTCCTTGTGCCTGTCTCTCTGAATCTGTCCCTAGGCCTATTTCTCTCCAACTTTGTTTCTCTCCAAGCACAGAATAAAACTAGGCAAGAAACTATCACATAGCTCTGGTTTGCTCTGCAGCTCACAAGCCATTATTTCTATTTCTATGGATGCGCTGTAGTTATGACGAGGTAAACAATATTTACAAAACAAAAAGATTAAACAAAAGTCTCGACTTAAAAGCGCAGCCTATGACTGATTTACGATAAGAATAAATTACCGGTAGCTAATTAAATAAAACCCTATCCCTCCACAGATCCTCATAAACGCTAACATCAAGTCGATACAAAATTAATTACATGAATTTCCGAAAGATAGTGCACCTTTTGGCACTTTATTGCTCCAATTATTAGCCTTTATTATGAGCGTTTGGAGAGATATTTCAAAACTATACTGCCCCCACCTCACACATGCACACCGACCTCTACGAAAAGAAGAAAGAATAAAACAAAGAAATATAATGGGTATTCGTAGTAGCCCCACACTCCCACCGCAATAACTTTCACCACAAACATTATTATTATTATTATTATTATTATTATTATTATTATTATTATTATTATTATTATTATTATTATTATTATTATTATTATTATTATTATTATAATTATTATTATTATTATTATTATTATTATTATTATTATTATTATTATTATTATTATTATTATTATTATTATTATTATTATTATTATTATTATTATAATTTCCTCTGAGTGGATTCACTTTGTAGTATTTTGTTTTTCTTGAGGCAGAGGTCGTTCATCTTCATTTTTCACGACTCACATGCGCACATCTGCATTCTAGCTGTCCATAAATGTTAGGCTTGGTTTTCATTACTTCCCCATAAATCAGTGTTGTTTTCCTTGCCATACATTTTGTTTTCATAAGTATCTCAAAACAGAAAAAATAGACCTGATAAAAGGAAATGAATAAAGTACATCTCCATTAAGCATTCTCTGTAGGTTGGATATTCACTTGCTTCTGTCCCTAAAACGTTTCCAGCATGCATGTTCACCAAGGGGAACTTCCGGACAGAAAGATTTTTGTCCCTCCCTGTACACGATAATAAATCAAGCACTACAAACACGTGAATAATAAAAAAAAAATAATAAAAGCTTTTTCGGGGATTTCCGGACACGGGTTTTTTCTACGGCTTCCACTCATACTGCAACTCAACGAAGCTCATCCCTGCTTGTTGTCCACAGAGATGGCCCGTAGATTTTGAATCTAATGCTGTGATTCTTCTCAATTTTCAGAACAAAGCACTAAAAGAAAGTTAAGAATAAAATAGTAAAAAAAAAAAAAGGAAAAAAGTAACGGAGAAAAAAAAAGAAACACCATGAATAAAATATTGCAAAAATTAAAAGAGAAAGTTTGGCAGATATAAATGTCTGTGAAGACTCTCGCTCCCATTATCGTAGCAGAAAACAGATGTGGATCAGACTTGTGGTAGAACATTGCAGACAGCATGTATCACATACCTCAAAACGTCAAGTTTTCTGTTCAATTTATGAAACAGAGCCATGACTTGAATTGTTTTTCTTCAGGTTAGTTGCCACAATTTCGCAAATTTTAAACAGATCTCCTCTACTCTCTACTCTCTCTCTCTCTCTCTCTCTCTCTCTCTCTCTCTCTCTCTCTCTCTCTTCTCTTCTCTTCTCTCCTCCTCTTCTATTTCCCTCTCCCAGTCTCTGCCTCTGCATTTCTACATATATTTGGATCTCTCTTGTCTCTTTTTATCATAGTTGTTACTCTTTCTCCCAGTCTGGTTGCTTTTCTATCTGTCTATTCTTCTACTTCTCCGCCTCTCTCGCTCTCTCTCTCTCTCTCTCTCTCTCTCTCTCTCTCTCTCTCTCTCTCTCTCTCCTTTTCTCCCTCCCTCTGCTTCTCTCTCTCTCTCTCTCTCTCTCTCTCTCTCTCTCTCTCTCTCTCTCTCTCTCTCACCCACTCTCTGTAGAACTTTCGATGGTCTTATCCTAACACATCCACCCTAAATCTTGCGAATCCTTATTGCAAATCTTTGAATGTATATTTTTTTACCCTCCAGAACGCGCGTCTCTTCTCCTCTGTTTCTATTGTGTTCCTTGTCAGAGAGCTTGTGTAGCTTGTGTCGCCCATGTGAGAACACCTGGCGTGTTCCGAACTGGCCTTCTCTCTAGTGTCTCCCATGGAGGGTTTTCGATACATGCCTTGGGTTCGCAACACTACACCGCCTTAAGGTTTTAATCTTCATGAAAACGGCTGCTCGTCTTTTCTCATGGTGCAGTCGCGACCAGTCGGAATCAACCGCGACCCACTGAAAACTTCACAAAAGCATAATTTTGTCAAAATCCTCTCATGCATGTCGTAATATCCGATTGGGGAAAGAGATTTATTTCGAACGTCATGAGTCATGGACGATTTAGACTGCCCTTGATGTTTTCACCCAGCATGAGATGAAGACAATGTGACCTTCCATAACGTTTCCCAGCATGCCGGCAATACTTAATGTCATCTTGACTCAGAGTAAAGACAATTGTACTAGCTCCACGCTTGGCTTAGCAAGTCACACATGATGAGAAAGAGAGTAAGAGAGAGAGAGAGAGAGAGAGAGAGAGAGAGAGAGAGAGAGAGAGAGAGAGAGAGAGAGAGAGAGAGAGAGAGAGAGAGAGAGGTGGCAGCACTTCGACAACTCCTGTTTTATGGGTTTTTTTTAAGTTTGTCTGTTAAAACTGAAATATCTGTTAAAATCCTGGCCTCTGAGAGTATAAAGCCTGGGTGGAGGTAGCCCAAACTGCGATTGTTCTAACAGAGAGTTGGATATCATGAGATGGAATAATTATTTTTATTTCGATGTGGTTTCTATAGCATGTGCTAAAGGATATCAACATCGGAGGTTTGATGGCTTGGTGCTTGGATCTACTTCAATAATCCTAACAAAGCAAGTATTTTTTTTTTAATTGCTTCATTTTTCTGTATTGCGAACTGAGAGCTAAAATACTTCAAAACTTTCCTCATATATTAACAGTTGTGGATAGTTTTGCCAGATACTGGCCAGATGTTTGGGCTGTGTAAAAAGATTGTTTGGTTCGTATAGTAAAAAAAAAGACAAGAGGAAAAAAACCTGCTTCACTTTAATAACGACTTGTAGGGATGGAATCTTTTCCTCATTCTACCAGGATTGTCGGGCGCGCTTTTGAGGTTAGGACAGCATCTAAGTACACATCTCCTCAGCTGGACATACACTATATTTATAGTATTGACCAGGGGTCAACTGGCAGTAGACTGACCATGTGTAAAATCCCATCAGTTGCGGCAAGGTAAAATTACTCTTTTAACTGTATTTATTTGCTTCGAGATCTTGCAATATGGACAGGACAATCTGACAAGAACATATACTGCAATCCGGTCAGTCATTTATAAATTTATAACAAATCAAAAAGTCAAACTAAAGTGCGAATTAAAACCAAGCAAAGAATGACGGATATAAATAACGAAACATATAAATGAATGCGACATTAATTTTGATTAACAATAACATGACATGGACAAGAATAAAACATGCATCTAAATATACATCACAAAAACACTCCGAGGAAAAAACTTCTACACATGTGAATCGATAATTTAGATGTATCTTAAACAAAGGGAAATAATTTATTCCTCATTTCTAAAAAAAAAATAACTTATTATCTATATTATGAAGCTTTTTTCTAAAATTCACTGACGTGTGACCACGCTGATAATAGCTTAGCCAACAAGAAACAATACAAGTTTTGAAAACCTGGCCGATACGTTGTGTGTAAAGTCAAGGGTTTGCATCGGTCACTTACACATTGCGGGGCGAGAAATAATTCTATATTTTACCTTTACTTATTGACAGAGCAAAACTAGATTGTTTAGAACGACTTCAAGGTGTTTCTCTGACACAAATCCCAATCAGGAAGGTTAAAGCTCTGAACCCACGTGAGAGGACTCCGATCCTTTGCCGACACTCTGGTTCTGGTGTGAGGACAGGACTGGCGAAATACAAAACGGTCTTACCTCCCCTCTAAACACAGTCTTATCTATATCATTCTTTTATTTCTTTAGGTTTATATCCATAAAAGTACGAGCTATATGATTGAGTCTTACCTTTCTGGAATATTAACTGAGACGTATCACAGTTTTTCTCATTTCTAATTTTTTCTTCCATTCTTTTCATGACTTTCAAATTTAGGCTAGGATCTTAAAAATCCTTTGAAATGTTGCGGCTGTTTGTTTTGGAACCACTAGCAATGGAATTAAATACTCACCAGACTTCTTAAGAGGTGGTTCAGAATCACTGGCAACTGAATAAAATACTCAACACAGTTCTTGAAAGATGGTTCAGAGTCACTGGCAATAGAGTTCAATACTCATCCATAATTCTTAAAAGGTGGTTCACAACCACTAGCAATAGAATAAAATACTCACTAGAGTTCTTAAGAGGTGGTTCAGAACCGTTAGTAACAGAGTAAAATCTGGCACATAGTTCTTTAGAGGTGATTCAGAACCACTAGTAATAGAGTAAAACATTCACACATAGTTCTTTAGAGGTGATTCAGAACCACTAGTAATAGAGTAAAACATTCACACATAGTTCTTTAGAGGTGATTCAGAACCACTAGTAATAGAGTAAAACATTCACACATAGTTCTTTAGAGGTGATTCAGAACCACTAGTAATAGAGTAAAACATTCACACATAGTTCTTTAGACGTGGTTCAGAATCAGAAAAACTAGCAATACGG
Source organism: Elysia crispata (assembly GCA_033675545.1). NCBI lineage: Eukaryota > Metazoa > Mollusca > Gastropoda > Plakobranchidae > Elysia > Elysia crispata. The sequence goes on along the minus strand of JAWDGP010002675.1, from coordinate 228,114 downwards.
AAAAATACTCATTCACAGTTCTTAAGAGATTATTCAGAATCACTAGTAATAGTGTACGAGTTATACTCACCCAGAATTTTTAAGGATAATTCAGAATCACTAGCAATAGTGTAAAAATACTCACCCAGAATTTTTAAGGATAATTCAGAAACACTAGCAATAGAGTAAAATACTCAACCACAGTTCTTAAGAGATTATTCAGAATCACTAGCAATAGTGTAAAATACTCATCCACAGTTCTTAAGAGATTATTCAGAACCACTAACAATAGAGTAAAATACTCACCCAGAGTCTTAAGCACAATAGTAAATTACTTACAAAAGTTCTTTAGACGTGGTTCAGAACCTCTAGCAATAGAGTAATATACTCATCCAAAGTTTCTTTAAAGGAATGAGCGCCCTGAAAGCCTGATAAAAATTTCAAAAAGAACATAACATATATTGAAACAACAAACGGTCGAAATGGGCTCTAAAACATTCAGAAAAGAGCTCCTTGACTTTATTATGTCTCTAGTCTGTATGCTTTACTTTTTCTGCAGTTTTCTGGTTAACAGCTCGTAGCTCTATCAGTCTGTCTGTCTGTCTGTCTGACTATCTGACTCTCTGTTTCTGAGTTGACACCGTCAATTAACTTCATGATATAATAAAAGATCGATTCGCATTTCTTTTCCATCTATCTGACATTCCATCTTTCTCTATTTATTATTTTAATCTCTCTATCTATTCTTAGCTCTCTCCCTCTCTATTGCATCTCAAGTAGATTTCATCATACGCTGAAATTTGCCCCATTGCTTGCTCAATATAAGCTTTTTCAACGAGAAATTTTCGGTCTGTTTTGCATGTTTAGAAAATAACTTTGAGTTGAAAAGGCGAGTCTCTTAGCTAAAGCAATACATGCCTTAGCTTTGAACTCTCCCCAAATGATTTCTGCATGGGAAGACTTTCATGATTAATAGTCAAGGTAGCATAAATTTGATCAAGAGTTTTTCATGATTAATAGTCAAGGTAGCATTAATTTGATCAAGAGTTTTTCGTGATTAATAGTCAAGGTAGCATTAATTTGATCAAGAGTTTTTCATGATTAATAGTCAAGGTAGCATTAATTTGATCAAGAGTTTTCCATGATTAGTAGTCAAGGTAGCATTAATTTGATCAAGAGTTTTTCGTGATTAATAGTCAAGGTGGCATTAATTTAATCAAGAGTTTTTCATGATTAATAGACAAGGTAGCATTAATTTGATCAAGAGTTTTTCGTGATTAATAGTCAAGGTAGCATTAACTTGATCAACAGTTTTTCATGATTAAAAGACAAGGTAGCATTAATTTGCTCAAGAGTTTTTCATGATTAGTAGTCAAGGTAGCATTAACTTGATCAACAGTTTTTCATGATTAAAAGACAAGGTAGCATTAATTTGATCAAGAGTTTTCCATGATTAGTAGTCAAGGTAGCATTAATTTGATCAAGAGTTTTTCATGATTAATAGTCAAGGTAGCATTAACTTGATCAAGAGTTTTTCATGATTAATAGTCAAGGTAGCATTAACTTGATCAACAGTTTTTCATGATTAATAGTCAAGGTAGCATTAACTTGATCAAGAGTTTTTCATGATTAATAGTCAAGGTAGCATTAACTTGATCAAGAGTTTTTCATGATTAGTAGTCAAGGTAGCATTAACTTGATCAACAGTTTTTCATGATTAATAGTCAAGGTAGCATTAACTTGATCAACAGTTTTTCATGATTAATAGTCAAGGTAGCATTAACTTGATCAACAGTTTTTCATGATTAATAGTCAAGGTAGCATTAACTTGATCAACAGTTTTTCATGATTAATAGACAAGGTAGCATTAACTTGATCAAGAGTTTTTCATGATTAATAGACAAGGTAGCATTAACTTGATCAAGAGTTTTTCATGATTAGTAGTCAAGGTAGCATTAACTTGATCAAGAGTTTTTCATGATTAGTAGTCAAGGTAGCATTAACTTGATCAAGAGTTTTTCATGATTAGTAGTCAAGGTAGCATTAACTTGCTCAAGAGCTTTGCACATAAAACAGAAATACATGGATGCGCTTTCATACCGACCGAAAGTGAAACAAATTTCAGTTCCATCTGATGCGTGTTTATTAGCACCCACTTTCGATCTCGGCATGCAGCAATAAATGTTTCTGTGAGTGGAGTCCATGCAGTGCTTGAGCTGCCGGCATTTGGTCACCATGGTCTGTTGAGTTACGCCTCAATCCATCATGCGTCCATCAGTAACCAAGGCAACATTGATATTTTTGTACTTAAAATAGCCATATATGTGTTTACTTTCAATAAAAAGTTCTATCCGACCGAATCTAAAACAATTTACAAGTCAACGTTATGCATTTCTATGAGTTGACACTTAATACCAGCCCTTTACTATCGGCATGCATTTTCTAACGGTAAAAAAATAACAGAGAAATGGTCGATTGCTTGTGTGTACAAAGTTGTGGATTTCCATTGTTTCCAGAAGAGATGCTTTCAGCACAAGGCGTCGCGTCTTGAAAATCTTTCCAGTCATTAGCTTTGAAAATCGTTTGTCTCCAGCGCGTGTGTTTAGACATCACAGGTGAACGCAGTGCAACTCACAAACAAGTTATTAATTTTTAAAACCAGCTGTTGTTGGGAATAACCCGTCCACAATGTGTTCTCTGTAGTAAATTGTTAGTATTGTGGGTTTTTCAACTCTATGGCGCGAGAAGAGGGCAAGACTTGAAAATCGGAATCCTCTCAGATTTGTTATCAACTCTCAAGTCAACAGTTTTACTTACAAATCTTTAAAATTTCCTTCAAGATTATTCATTAAGTTTTGCTCATGCAAGGAATCTTAAAATGATCTGAGGAAAATAAAACAAACATAAAAACAACAACAACAAAAAAAAATAAAAATAAAAAAAGAAGAAACGAGCTTTAAGAAAACAACCCCCCTCTCCCCCCCCCCCCCCCTACAAAACCAGAACCAACAACAAATCAAACCGAAGCGTCTTGGATCTGCACCAAAACCATCTCTCCAGATTCCAATCAAACTACGCGGTAAGCAGATCAAGCCTAGAGAGGTTTTATCAAAAATTATCGTAAGATTTGAGCTATAAATAATTCCTAGTGACCTTCAGGATTGACCTTGTTAGACATACGTGCACGTTAAACGTCGTGTCTCCTGAAGCTTTGTGTAAGATCTTCACACACACACACACACACACACAAACAAAATGTTACCTCCATATTGTTTTTCTTCAAGAACATATTTTTAACCCCAAACCGTATTGGATTAAGAATTGCTGTAGTTCTACTTGCGTTTTTGTTGTCTCGCGGGCAACGTGAGTGATGCTAGTGCAGTGAATGAATTTTGTTACAGAAAACTAATTTCGGTAAAAGCATTCTCTTCATCTCGACATTATTTCAAGCTTCACAGCTTAAAAACTTAAAAGCTTAACTTAGGATTTGCTAATGCAGAGTATGTGTAAGACAGTAGAAAAAAAGTAAACAGAAGGAAATCATTATAATTATCTTAATTAAAGAGCTAGTCTTATCAAGTTAAGAAGTTTTGAAGAAATAAATTCTTTATTGCTGTAAATGGAAAGCTTGATTATTTGCCAAGGTGAAACAAGAAAGAAATTTCCCAAACAACAGACCGCTTGCTTTGGTGATTAACCTTACACGATATCGCTTTGTATTTACTTGGAACAGTTTAAATCGTCTTAGAAATATTTTTGTGGTGTATTATCTAAAACATCTGAATAACTTTGCCTTTCTCTCTCTCTCTCTCTCTCTCTCTCTCTCTCTCTTCTTCTTCTTCTTCTTCTTCTCTCTCTCTCTCGCTCTCTCTCTCTCCTAATCTTTAAAAATGATAAATATTTTATTAATCACTCCACTGAAAAAGCAAGAGAAAGATACAGGAAGATGTAAGAGACTGAGATAGAGAAAGGCCGAATATATATAAAGAAATTTGCGATAAGGAGGAGAGGGACGTGGTAGCAGATAAGAAGAGGAGAGAAGTAGAGACGAGGTAAGAGGGGAAATAAAAATAAGGGAAGAAGAAAGAAAAGGAAAAAAGTCCCAATGTAAAAAAGAAATAGTAAGATCAATGAGATGAGGAGATAGAGACAGACAGATAGATAGATAGATAGATAGAGAGAGAGAGAGAGAGAGAGAGAGAGAGAGAGAGAGAGAGAGAGAGATGAAAGAGATTGAAAGAAGAGACTGACAGTGAGCGAATTGCCATTAGACTCAGCGAAACATGAAGAAGAGCGAAAAAACGATCTATAAAAACGATTATTTATAAAATTACAGCTCTTTGGAAAATTACCAAATAAAAGATTTTTTTATTCACATTTACACAGAAAACGAATTCATATAATGCAAATATTAAGGGATTTGATCGTTTATTGGAACAAAGCAATTTTAGTTTGGCTGGGTTCTCTGCTTTCCCAAACTAATGTAACGCGAGACGGTTTGTGTCAGCTCATAACTTCTCATATGATTTACCTTGTATTAGAACCGTAATTAGCTGATTTGTCTGTACGTGTTTGCTTTTGCCAAACCAAGCTAAAAGAAAAGCAAGAAAAACCACCTCTTCTTTCTTATTGCCGAAATTATGTTCCCAAAAGTACATCATGATGTCAATTATTTTTTTTTAATCGTTATGGATTTGAAATTGCCAAAACCTTTTAGCTGCTTCTCCCTTGAGTGCAGTTTTGTTAAAGCTATTGCTGCTATAAAGACAAAAATTCTCTTTCAAATTGTTCTGAACTAGCTGGAACCCATAAGAATTATTATTATTATTATTATTATTATTATTATTATTATTATTATTATTATTATTATTATTATTATTATTATTATTATTTAACACTCAAAGACAACTATTTCAATCTAAATCTTAATAGGTCCAGTAATATATTTTATATTAAATCGAAACAAATTCATTTTTTTTACCAAACAAATCCCAATTCTTCTTTATTCTGCCGAAGAAATTCCAACCTCGAAAGTTTCAGCATGGACTAAACTTGGAATCGTCAAAGTTAGATGTAGGCCTCAAATGATCGCGAAATAGTCAATATTGCAAAAATAATTTTCAAAAAATTAGAACATTTTATAAAATCGTATGCGCTCTTTATGACAACAAAGAATATAAAAAGTTTCAAAATTGAAGGTGGTCATTTGTAACTGAGAATATTGGTGGCCTACTGAAAATCGGGGTAACCCAATAATATTATTATTTATTATAAAAAATACAAAATAGCTCCTAATAAGAATGATAAGCTCACTTTGTAAAATCGCAATCTATTTCCGAAACTTTTCCTGCGCCCATTGCCGAATTTCTGCCAATAACTGGGTTTCTTTAATTTTCCACAAAGCAGTGAAGATCTAAGCACCGTTACTTAAGACCGTCGTAAAGTTATTTCACGTTTCAAAAATTGGCCTTGATCCCAGAGATCTTTCAGGGCGTCACTTCATGGTGTCGGAAGAACAAATCATTTTATACAGTTAAGAAAGCTTTTCCAGGGATTCTCATTTCATAAGATTGCATCATAAACTGTCGTATTTGGAAACACGGCGACTGATAGGTGCTACTTGTTTGATTTTGTCTTATGATAGGTCTGATAGCTGTCGCTCTTGGAAACAAGGCGAATGATAGCCGTTACTTGTTTGATGTTGTCTCATGATAGGTCTGATAGCTGTCGCTCTTGGAAACAAGGCGAATGATAGCCGTTACTTGTTTGATGTTGTCTCATGATAGGTCTGATAGCTGTCGCTCTTGGAAACAAGGCGAATGATAGGCGTTACTTGTTTGATGTTGAAGTAAGTTATCAAAAATAATCCCCAAACAAAAAAATTATCAAGTTTTAATAGCTTTGGGAAAGTTAATAGAATTTCGTTCCAATCCTAAGAAAACAAAGTTCTGTACTCAGAAAATTTTCTATCCATCTCAATGACATTATGGAAGTACACAGATCAGGGTAAAAATTCCTTCTTGTGATGGCGATGGGAGAAACCTGTAAGTGAGTTCTGCAATATAACAGAAATCGCTCTCAGACCTTCCAAGAAAGATCTCGACCTAACTCAAATTAGGCTTACGTTCTAAATGTTGCCTGAGGTCAAAGAGAGACCAGGCTGTTATGGATATCCCCTTAGGTAAAACAGAAATAGCATTAGTGGGTCCACCAGCCGCCACAGACTTCCAGCAAAAACAAGTAATGACGCCAATTATTGTAGAGCAAGAGTCTGGCCAAAAAAGAATAATTCTAATTAGACTTCTTGAGTCGCTCTCACCTGGGTGAGCACGATTTCCATAACACGATTAGCCTTAACCGCCAAGCTTCCGTTCACTCAAAAAAGACTTGCGTTTTCCTGGCCCTTTCTCTCATCCTCTCTCGTCTCTCTTTGTCTCTCTATCTCTCTATCTCTCTGTCTGTCTCTGTCTGCCTGTCTGTCTGTCTGTCTGTCTGTCTGTCTGTCTCTCTCTCTCTCTCTCTCTCTCTCTCTCTCTCTCTCTCTCTCTCTCTCTCTTCTATAATTAATACGCATTATGTATGGTTATATCTTTCTATCTATCTATCGATTGATGTATCCATCTTATTCTCGTGATATCTCTCTGCCTCTCTCTGGCTCCCCCTTTGTCTTCTCTAACTTTAATCATTCATTATCACTAATAGAAGCAACAAGGGCAACAACCTCTTGTTATCTGTTGACATGTTTGACTTGGTTATATCATCTCGGAATCAATCGAAAAACAAAATATATGTGGTGATATCCACTTACAGTGGATGTGGAATGTGGCTTGACGCAAGCTTAACTCTCTTGGTTTATGGTTCTAACGCGGATTACCTATAGCCGTCCTGGACATGTAAAGTAATGTTGAGAAAATGGTTTACTGTAATATCGAGAAACCAGCTTTTGCTTACATCGCCCAGAAACAGCCCAACTTATATCCTCTTGTTATTGAAATAAGACAAACAAAAATTTGCTGGTACTTTATCTATTGATGGGTTGATTTTTCAAGCAAAATTTCGAGCTCAGGCCACCAAATCTTGTTCCAGCACAGAAAAGCTGTTAACCTAAGGCATGGCAGAGAAGTGAAGTTAAGACCCCACTCTCATTCATGAATGACGGTGTGGTTCGAGTCCGTGACAGCAGGTATAAACAGATATATAATGATTGATCTATCCCTCGGCCACGGGGGCTACAGCTTTCAAGGGTAATAAAGAGATAAAACATGACATCAGCACAAAGAGAAAAAAAAATGACGGAGAAATCGCAGCGAAAATAAGGAAAAAAAAACACAAGGCAAATACATGTAGTTCGTATGACATAGAACATAAAACAAACGGTACACAATAAAGATTCTATCTCCCCGCGTTACTTTCTTCATGTAAGACAAGAAAAAGATAAATCTTGGCTATAAAACTGTACCGTTCATCGAGTCATTTCATTCCCAGTTTAAAGACAGTGGCTAGAGCGCTATAAAACTGTACCGTTTATCGAGTCAATCATTCCCAGTCCAAAGACAGTGGCTAGAGCGCTATAAAACTGTACCATTTATCGAGTCAATCATTCCCAGTCCAAAGACAGTGGCTAGAGCGCTATAAAACTGTACCATTTATCGAGTCAATCATTCCCAGTCCAAAGACAGTGGCTAGAGCGATATAAAACTGTATCGTTTATCGAGTCATTTCATTCCCAGTCCAAAGACAGTGGCTAGAGCGCTATAAAACTGTACCGTTTATCGAGTCATTTCATTCCCAGTCCAAAGACAGTGGCTAGAGCGCTATAAAACTGTACCATTTATCGAGTCAATCATTCCCAGTCCAAAGACAGTGGTTAGAGCGCTATAAAACTGTATCGTTTATCGACTCAATCATTCCCAGTCCAAAGACAGCGGCTAGAGCGCTATAAAACTGTACCTTTCATCGAGTCATTTCATTCCCAGTTCAAAGACAGTGCCTAGAGCGCTATAAAACTGTACCGTTTATCGAGTTATTTCATTCCCAGTCCAAAGACAGTGGCTAGAGCGCTATAAAACTGTACCGTTTATCGACTCAATCATTCCCAGTCCAAAGACAGTGGCTAGAGCGCTATAAAACTGTACAGTTTATCGAGTTATTTCATTCCCAGTCCAAAGACAGTGGCTAGAGCGCTATAAAACTGTACCGTTTATCGAGTCATTTCATTCCCAGTCCAAAGACAGTGGCTAGAGCGCTATAAAACTGTACCGTTTATCGACTCAATCATTCCCAGTCCAAAGACAGTGGCTAGAGCGCTATAAAACTGTACCGTTTATCGAGTCATTTCATTCCCAGTCCAAAGACAGTGGCTAGAGCGCTATAAAACTGTACCGTTCATCGAGTCATTTCATTCCCAGTCCAAAGACAGTGGCTAGAGCGCTATAAAACTGTACCGTTTATCGATTCAATCATTCCCAGTCCAAAGACAGTGGCTAGAGCGCTATAAAACTGTACCGTTTATCGAGTCATTTCATTCCCAGTCCAAAGACAGTGGCTAGAGCGCTATAAAACTGTACCGTTCATCGAGTCATTTCATTCCCAGTCCAAAGACAGTGGCTAGAGCGCTATAAAACTGTACCGTTTATCGAGTCATTTCATTCCCAGTCCAAAGACAGTGGCTAGAGCGCTATAAAACTGTACCGTTTATCGAGTCATTTCATTCCCAGTCCAAAGACAGTGGCTAGAGCGCTATAAAACTGTACCGTTTATCGAGTCATTTCATTCCCAGTCCAAAGACAGTGGCTAGAGCGATATAAAACTGTACCGTTTATCGAGTCATTTCATTCCCAGTCCAAAGACAGTGGCTAGAGCGCTATAAAACTGTACCGTTTATCGAGTCATTTCATTCCCAGTCCAAAGACAGTGGCTAGAGCGCTATAAAACTGTACCGTTTATCGAGTCATTTCATTCCCAGTCCAAAGACAGTGGCTAGAGCGCTATAAAACTGTACCGTTTATCGAGTCATTTCATTCCCAGTCCAAAGACAGTGGCTAGAGCGCTATAAAAGTATAAAATCTTCACTTTACCTGTTTGGATCGATTCATGAAAGCCTTAAGTGGTTTGAACTTTAGAAAGTGACTAGAAAGGGGATGTCAACTTGTTTTGTTGCCAGCAGTCATCCTTCAGTTGAACAATTCGGTGAACATTTAGCGCAATATCTGACAACATGATGAACCAAAGCACAGCTCCTAACCGCTTGAGTCTATAGAAATATGAACTTTTATTTGTCTGATCTTGGGAAAGGAGACAAGAATATAGTTCTGGCGTAAAAAATCTAGACTTCATTAAAACCCAATTAGTGCTGTGATTTTAACAACACCCTCCACCAATTCCAAATTTTATGCTTTTTGAAATATTTTTAAATTGAATGCAATGGTGGCTAAATATAAAACGTATTCTAACAGTGTTTAATTAACAACGGCACAGAAAAATAAGATAAAATGAACAATCTAATGAAGGGCAATATTGCAACACGTCATTACATTCGTTTTAAGGTCTTTGAACTGTCCTCAGGACCTGTTTATTATTCCTGCTGAGATAAATGACAAGACAACTCTGTCGGAGAATCCCCTCTCGTAGACCCCGCAACACGCTGCAACTGTTTGTGGTCTATTCTCTCTACTGCATGAGACTCACGTCACCATTGCCGAAATTGCACGTACAGACTACATGTCTGTGGCCATCTTAATAACACTCATTAAAGGATGATTAGGGAGAAATTGTCCCGGTTTTTTTTTCATTTTCAAAAATTCAGATTCTATATCCAACTGAATATAGAGCTAAACGTTACTTCGCACACTTACTTTTTTTTAATCGACGGAATAATAATAGTAGGGGTGGTGCCCTCTCCTGTTGTATTAATCGGCGGTGCGAACTGATCGCGATTCGAGGCTTTAAACATCAGAAATAAATGCAAGCACTGCTAGAATGTTTATCTACACGATAAGACTACACGAATTACTGAACAATGATTTTATCGAGAAAACCCAGAAACGCGTTGTAAACTAAGATTGCGGGCCCTGTCACTAACAGAGTTTCTCTCCTTGTGCCTGACATATCTGTTATAATTTGCTAAGTTTTGACTCGGTGCTGTAAATGGTGGATCAATTGACTTCTTAACGGACTCTCATAACAAGTAAGCAACATAATTATATAATACCAAGGAATAAGAGCGGTGAATATATGAAACATAATAGAAATTTGTTTTCTGTCTTTCACATGGTGCACTTGTATTTGGACAGTAAAAGTTTAGAAATTAACTCCTTATAAATCGTGTGCTCTCTGCTAGATCCAGAATGTTGGTGACTAATGGCAAGAAATTAGATCTAAAATAAATGTTAAAAAGTTATGAAATTTAAATAAAACGAAAACGATTGAGAGTGTTGGTCTGAGGACAGGCTAGATTACCTTCAGATTCTGTTTTGACATTAATTTTGCATCCTGTTGGACATGCGCAGTCTATGCTGACAACCAACAAAACATGATGCCAAATTAAGAAAGAGCACTGTAGTATTTGTTACATCGGGTAGCTCTAGCTGCACGCTGCTGAGTCGAGGTCTAATCTTTCTTGGTTTACACTGCTGTTTGACTATCTAAGAGGGTTGACATTCCAAGTTCGATGTTTGAGGATCAACACCGAGTACCTCGCGCCTTTGATTAGGAGGAGGCGATGAGGGCTTTCCTATTGTGAGATAGAGGTGTCCAGATGTCTTCACTCTTTATCCTTCGGTCAGTGTATTGACTTTTATCAAGCACTTTCATAATCGAGATCCATTTCGTCCCTTTAAAATCATATCTTCCTCTCGCTATCACTCTTTGTCTTAATTTGGTTCTTTGTCTTTCTGTAGTTTTCCAACACTGCCATTCTCTTTGCCTTTGTTCTCTATTTTTCCATTCGACCGTCTTCATCACTCTCTCTCTCTCTCCCTCTCTCTCTCTCTCTCTCCCTCTCTCTCTCTCCCCCTCTCTCTTTCTGGGTCTGTCTGTCTGTCTGTCTGTCTCTCTCTCTCTCTCTCTCTCTCTCTCTCTCTATATATATATATATATATATATATATATATCTTTCTCTCTCTCTCTCTGTCTGTCTGTCTGTCTGTCTGTCTCTGTCTCTGTCTGTCTGTCTGTCTGTCTGTCTGTCTGTCTGTCTGTCTGTCTGTCTGTCTGTCTCTCTCTCTCTCTCTCTTTCTCTCTCTCGCTCTCTGTTTGTCTGTCTGTCTGTCTGCCTGTCTCTCTCTCTCTGTCTCTCTCTTTCTTAGCCTCTCATTAGACCTACACGTTTCCTAGCCCCCCCAAATCCCCCATTCCACCCTGAAGAGCCAGCGATGATATCTCACTAAGTGAGTTACCGGCTGCCCAGACTCAAGGTCGCCGTATCTCCAATAATCCCATCAAACCCCCACATTTAGATGCAGCCCGTCCTGGCTGTACGTTCTTCTGCTGAATCTCAGGGGTTTGGGAGTTCGGGCTGCCGGTTTGGGAGCATTTTGATCGCCGTGTCAAAGAAGATTAAGGAATTACTGTATACAAAGACCAGAAAATAAGGAAACTAAAAAAAATGCTTTTGAATACTCTGAAAACTATAGAGCAAGGATCATAGATATGTGCTTTAATACAATTATCGGGAGGAATTTATTATTGTAAGCCATGGACAAAGAACGACACGCCCTGCCCTTGCGATAATAAAAACCGCTTGGTTCAGTCCGTCTTGCCATGGCCGTGATATTATCCTAGAGGCTGTGGAGTGACAAGGGCATTGAATTATGCACTTTTACTTTTTTGTTTTTGTTTGAGGTTCAATAATCTTATCTCTTCTATAAAAGCTGACAATAGAGTAGAGGTTGAGGTAATCTATGTGAAATCTAAACCTTTGCTAAAATAAACGCGCTGCTTATTACCATCGGACATAGAGCAGGGTTTTAAGTCTTTGTTAACACATATCTGGTTCCTTTCACAATAACGGCTAACTTTTTTTTTATTATGGTTTGTTGATTTCTGCATATTGTCACACTAGTGACATTTCTCATTCTGTTAAAATTTCCAGTCCTTTTGAACGCAAATTAAAAAATTGAAAAGCTATATTTTCATTGAAATGGGGTAAAGAAAAATGGACATATTTGGGGGAGTAGGTTTTTTTTTTTTAAAGCAAGATAAGTTTTTGGAGTAGGAAAGATCGTGGAAATTAAAATAGGAACAGAAGAGAAGCAAAGAGGCCCGCTTTCCTGGTTCAATCAGGTCATTAACATCTAGTCGCGGTAGATCTGACCCAAGCAGTATGCGGCTCTGATCAGGATGACACAGGAAAAACTTTCCAAAAACATAAGAATGAAGATGCCGTAAGGTCAAGCATTAGTGTAGCTGGGCACAGAGTTACCTCTATAGGTTCTGTGTGAACACGTTGAGTTAACCTCACATTAGTAGAACAAGTTTGTATCTTGTGGCCTCGTTTGTATGTCGGACTGGTTTATAAAAATTAAAACTGTTGCTTGATCTTCACGCACTCAGCGTAGTAACATGGTTACCCTGTACAGCACATTATGTGTAAACCATTCAATAATTTATTAGATGATTGAGCAACCGTTCTATCAACCGATTAATCAACCTGTTACAAGATGAATCAATGATTCCACCTAAAACGAATCCTTGCAGCAATTTCTGTGTAGAAATTGTGTTCTAACTGAACCTCGTCAGTGACGTCCCTCACTCTGCCTCCTCCCGAAGAGAACCGAATCGGAACCTGTCAAGGGTCACCAGTGAGACCCAGTGGCGAGTGAGGGTCTAGCGAGCAGAATTAGTTCTTGTCTACTGCTAGCATCTATTTTTCCAAAAGGTAACAGATGCTGTTCCGCCATTATCGAAATCGAATTTAAGATTCATATCAGTTGTATCTATTCTCCACAGTGATGAGCAGTGACTACCCCACAAATCATTAGAACTTGTGCATTATTTTCCTTTCCGTCTTGTGTAACCGTTAAATATGACAGTAAAACAAACCATTGTTTTTGATCATCAGATCATCAATCAACACAACCAGTTTTTCTTGAACATCAGTTATTGACATGATTTAAGACTTGGAGACCCAAACAAATATTGATTTATTGAATGTCATAATGTAGTTCGCTATTAAAGATTAGCATAGAGGAAATACATAACTTTCAGATTTTTAAAGCACCCCCCCCCAAAAAAAAAAAAAAAAAAAAAAAATTATTAAGGGACGACAATAAAAAAGCTGCCATTGTTTATGTGTTCTTACTGCACTAGTTTTATCTGGAGCAGCTCGATAAAACTTACACGACTTTTGTTGAAATGAAGTTAAGTTTTGCTTTGAAACTCAAAGTTTAGACTTAGTGGGTGCTGAAAAAAAGCGAAAAGCGGGGGGGGGGGGAGTTGCGTTTTAACCCATCTGGTGATGTTGTGTGCGATTAGATTAAAAATAAAGCTCGACACATGTCATTGAACTGCATGTATATTGTGTATTGCAAACAGAAAAAAAAACAAGATAAACAACCACTACTGCTTTCTCTCGCAGAAGGATATGTTTTTCACCATTCGCGGTGTTTATGTAGAATTAAAGTCTTGTTTTAATTCGAATTTGCTCATCTCCGAGCATTGCTTAAAGCTACAGTACAGCAGTTTTGTGACTCGCTGCAGAAGTTGTTGCTTCATAACAATCACAGAGATCAGCTATCAACTGTTTTGGAAGGATAATTGAATAATTCTAATGGAGGGCAGTATTGTTATTTTGTTCTTTTTTCTTTTTTTCTCCGCCTATCTCATTTACTGTGCCCACACTTCAATACGCTATGTCAACTTTTTGAAGTTTGATTCTAACTACAGCTGACCACGACACTAAGCGCATGAATTTATTTTAAATCCACCTCAATCTTAAATAAATACGTGAATTTGACACGTTGATTTATAGATCAGCCAACGACTTCATGAAGTATTTAGAATCACCTGGCATGCACCTTACCATCTATATCATGTTTTACCATTGCATTGCCGAAACATGTGGAACGTGAAATTGGAATTTTCTTTGATATGAACGATAAGGTAAATTCAATCTATGTGGTGTTAAGCAAAGCTCAGCGAGAGGCTGTCTCCACGTAGATCGCCAGGTTTCCACCACACGGCAAGGAAGGGTGGCAGACGGTGGGGGCCACATACTGATGCTAGCCACATCCACTCACTCAGTACTCTACAGGAATTATAAGATCATGAGCAGTAAATCGGATTGCCCTAGAGTGGGAACATTATTGTAGATATGTTTTGTCGGAACTTGTCCATAGGGAAGAAATGATTAAAGCTTTAAACTGAACCATATTCACTCTGGCCTTAATTTTGATTCAAACTTAAAATTTAAAAAAAAAAAAAATGAGATGTTTTAAACCAGGGTTGTTCTGAAGGGGCTCCTCCATTCCCCCACTCTTCTTGATTAAAGGTAATTTGCCACCTGCATCAGCAAAGCTTGAGAGTAAATCAAGAGAGGATAAGAATTGTTGCCAGGATGGAGCTAACAGACAACAGTTGCAGTCCCTGGCCGGCTGTTCACGCCTGCGCCAACTTGAACGGTCACATCCATTCTGCTCTGCCCCAGGTGAGCCATTCTGCTCTGCTCCAGGTGAACCATTGTGCTCAGCGCCAGGTGAGCCATTCTGCTCTGCTCCAGGTGAGCCATTCTGCTCTGCTCCAGGTGAGCCATTCTGCTCTGCTCCAGGTGAGCCATTCTGCTCTGCCCCAGGTGAGCCATTCTGCTCTGCCCCAGGTGAGCCATTCTGCTCTGCCCCAGGTGAGCCATTCTGCTCTGCTCCAGGTGAACCATTGTGCTCAGCGCCAGGTGCGGGTAAGGTGCGGGCAAGGTGCGGAATTGGCCGCCTCACTTGACACTCGCCTGGTGCGTTGAGCTGTTGAGAATCCCCCAAAGTTGGCTCTTCACCTGGTGAAAAACGAGAACCCTGTGTTACTTCAAAACAGTCGAAAAATGGAACCCACAGCTACCTCGGCGCCGTACTGAAATGATTGACTAATCATAGGGAGTGTAATTTTATAGTTCCATCATATAAAGTGTCGTAGAAAGTGATTGTTATCATGTATTACAGCTATGAGAGCGGTTCGGCACCTGGAGGCTAGCTGAGTTCATTTGTCTTCTCTTTCTCTCTTTAAATGCATCACTGTTGTACGCATTTAGGAGCAGATCCGTAATTTGGTGAAGGAAGACAGAAAGGAAGACAACTTCACAGACAGTCCTGGGTTGTTGAACTTTACTTCTGTAGATCCTCTCTGTACCTACTTTAGGTAGATCATGTGCTGTACTCACTCTTAATTATATAATCGACAAGTCTCTGTTACGTTACCGGCTTACCTGCACTAAATTGCCTTTATAAAGATCATCACAGCAAAGTCTTCCCTTAAACTCCCCCCACCCCTCCCCTCTTCCGCCTCAGGGTAAGATACGATAAAATCGTTTTCAGTTTCCGATTTAACGAGAGACATCTAGTGCAACTCAAGTACAAATCTCTTAGAGATCTTTTCAGGAAGAGATCATAAAAGGTAGATTTGGCTATTTATGTTCCTTTATAATCCCCACTGAATTATTTTCATAGGTGCATCTAATTTACTTCGACATCTTATAGTTTACACCTTAAAACCATACGGTTTTCTTATTTTTTTTTTCGCTTTCTAGTATTTTTCTTAAACTTATGCTTATTTACAATCAATTATTGTATAATGAGATCTGACTAATTTCAACGCTGCATCTTCAACTTTTAATAGACCTTTCATGACATCTTGGTGTACAATCTGCCTCCATGTTGTTAAAGTTGCTTATGTTTGTTTTGAAAATAGTTTTGAAAACTGGTAAAGTAATTTATGTCATAAATTTTAACGTGTCTCTAGAACTTAATATATTGAAGTCAATATCACGCTGGGGTAAAAATTTGCCAAGAAATTTTTTCTAACCTCAAAGATGGCTGTAAAACCACGTTTTTACGGCATCAGAGACGGAATATGTCAAAATTTACGCTTACTTGGATAATTTACGAGTCTGTTCTGTCTGTCATTACATTCTTTAAAAAATTGACATTTGAAACCTTCATTCATTTCCTGCTTCTTCTTTTTTTTTTTTTTATTTTGCTGTGATCTAACATTTTACTCCTCATCTCGACCATGTATCCATCTCGGCAAGGCTAAGCATGTTATATAAACTTCCTTCACATCTGCCCCTCCGACCTGCATCCTCCCCCCCCCCTCCCCCCTTCCTGCCCACCTGCTGTGTCTGTTGTTTCAATACGCGGTTCTTGATGAGTAAGGTGAGATGATTGCTCTCAAAGATAAAGATTTACCGTCTTGGAAGCAAATCAAAATGAAAGTCAGATTTTTTTGTTCAGCTTTGGATTTATCTTCCTATGCCTTTTCTTCACTTTTTTCTGGACAGCAGATAATATTTTACAGAACATTAACATTTGAAATTTTGTTTTCCACAATTTCTCAAGGTCTAAGGGTGTTACAAAACGAAAGGTGATAGCAAGTTATGTAACGCCGTCTTAATGCATCGTTACTGAAATATTTAGGGAGTGAAGCCAAACAGTGATATCAGTTATGATACACAATATGCTTCAATAAAATGGACTGCTGTCCCGTCAATCATATTTGGTTATCTTGTGTTTAACAAGCAGAGCTAACCAAAGCGAAATTAACCAATTAAAAAATCCCAGTCCAATGAAAGTGACAAGTAGTGAAGGAGGTTTTTTTTTATGTCTACCTTTCCCTGTAATATTTTAAAGGTAATTTAAAATATAACACTTACGACTCTAAACACCTTTCTGAGCTCACGGTGGAGCAGGTGTAAGGAACATCGCGTTAATTTAACAGACTGACAGATCATCCATTGCGTCCATCAAGAGCTCATTTACACCTGAGTGACTGACAGATCATCCATTGCGTCCATCAAGAGCTCATTTACACCTTAGTGGGGTGGGGAAAGGTGTGGAAAGAATCTCTCTTTACTCTTCAGCATCACAGGTGACTGAGCCTGGATTCGAACCCCGCTCCTCCTAATCCAAGGTTATATTACACTCATGCCGCCACGTGGAGGGTAAAAAAACTGTTGATAACATGCACGTGAGGCGAGAGTGAAGATGGAAAGCAAGATTGTCTTTGGGTAAAATTAATTTTTATGTGAATGTCCAGATTCCAAATTCAGTTCTGCTGTTTGCAATTAATTTATTTTTATCTTCATGCTAGGATTTTCGAAAAACGTTTAGTTTTCTGGCAATCAAAGTAGTTATGTTCACATATGGTAACTCGAGATTTTGAGTAGTTGATAATTTGAAAGAAAATATCCAGAACTGCGGGCACATGATGAAATCATGACCAGTCTCTCTCTCTCTCTCTCTCTCTCTCTCTCTCTCTCTCTCTCTCTCTCTCTCTCTCTCTCTCTCTCTCTCTCTCTCTCTCTCTCTCCCTCTCTCTCTCTCTCTCCCTCTCTCTCTCTGTTTGCCTGTCTGTCCCTCAATATCTCAGTCTCTCTCTATCTCTGTTTGACTCTCCTTCTATTTGTCTGTCTGTCTGTCTGTCTGTCTGTCTGTCTGTCTGTTTGTCTGTCTCTCTCTCTCTCTCTCTCTCTCTCTCTCTCTCTCTCTCTCTCTCTCTCTCTCTCTCTGTTTGCCTGTCTGTCCCTCTATATCTCAGTCTCTTTCTATCTCTTTCTATCGGTCTGTCTGTCTGTCTGTCTGTCTGTCTGTCTGTCTGTCTCTCTCTCTCTCTCTATCTCTATCTATCTATCTATCTATCTCTCTCTCTCTCTCTCTCTCTCTCTCTCTCTCTCTCTCTCTCTCTCTCTCTCTCTCTCTCACTGGCATTTGTTTTTTTAAATATGCGAATTTTAAAACATGCGACCAGTTATCTGAGCTTACATTGGAGACGAAGATTTTATACATAGTGCCGGAAACTGGTATTTCTTATTCAATTAGTTAGAGTATTTATATACCTATCGGTTAAAAATTTATTGAAGAGAATTGAAGTTTTGATAAAATGGGGATTATAGAATATCTGTTTCAAGTTCAAAGATCAATATGATTAAAATATTTTAATTACATAGCATTTATGAATAGTCATTAGAAACCGAATTCTGATTTTGGACTTTTGTCCGTGCCAAAATATTTGATCTGTGTATTTTATTTTTTTGGACCACATTTTGCCCCCGACTATAACAGAATATTATTTTTTAAAGAAATCCTTGAAGCTTAAATTTGCACAACTCTTGCTCATTCACGATGAAATTTCTTCTTTAGCTTGAAAGCTGCGTACAATAAGTCCTAACACGCACCCTGCTCAAACCTTACTGCATTTTGGGAAGATTCGTGAAAATCAGAAAACTTTTTTTTCAAAGCGGCACATTTATCGTCTTTTTTTTCTTTTCTTTTTTTTTTTTGCTTTTCTTCCGAAATTCTCAAAAATCTAGAATGAGAGAGAGAGATAGGGAGAGAGGGAGAGAGCAACAGAGAGAGAGAGCGAGAGAGAGAGAGAGAGAGAGAGAGAGAGAGAGAGAGAGAGAGAGAGAAGAGAGAGGAAGACAGACACACATATAAACGCTAAATAGGGACAGGCACATATTTTTATAACTGCAGGATAAAAAAAAAGAAACAGTACAGCTAACAATGCAACTTATAAACTTTCTTTCGTTCACACAGCTGAATCAGAATCACGACCAAGTTATCCTCCAAGTGATGTGTTTTTGTTATTATACTTAGGTAGTCAAAAAAAAAAACAAAAACAAAAAAAACCCAAGAACACAGACAAATTAAATTAATGAAAGAGGAGGGACAGACAGAAGAATTTAGATTGAGATTGAGAGAGAGAGAAGGAGAGATAGAGAGAAAGAGGGAGATAGAGAAGTCGATAAAACTGGTCAGAGGAAATTATTTCATCTTATCAGGCCAACATGATCTCGGTCAGCGCCTTTTGGCCCATCAGTTTCCTCCGATCTGATCCACAAGGATCTCTGATCCGTTCTATCTGCTCATAACCACAGTCCGTACACAGTTTAGGTTCGATTTTTCTTCTCTCCTCCCCCCCCCGCCCCACTGAATGTTTTATGTTAATCTTTTCCTCCTTCTAACTTACCCTCTCTCTTATTCTCTGTCTCTGTCTGTCTTCTGCTTGTCTGCCTTTCTCTCTCTCTCTCTCTCTCTCTCTCTCTCTCTGAAAATGTCTTTGCTTCTCTTTTTTGTGTATCTTTTTGTTTGCCATAATCTCTCTCTCTCTCTCTCTCTCTCTCTCTCTCTCTCTCTTTCTTTCTCTGTCTATGTGTCTGTCTGTCTGTATGTTTCTCTGTCTAAAGGCCTATCTGATCGCCCCTCCCTCTCTCTCTCTCTCTCTCTCTCTCTCTCTCTGTCTCTCTGTCTCTCTGTCTCTCTTTCCCCTCTCTCGCCACCAGTTCCACATGATCACCGGTATGTTAACCAGTCTACACATGCCAACAGTCTCATTAGGTGCCTCCAGCCAGAGCGGTTTTGGAACACCCCCAGATTTCAGTGTATAGTCACAATGTAGTGGACGGGCTGTTTCAAACGATCAATCGAAAAGGAAGATTATGGAATCGTACTAAGAGTTCCATAATTGTGTTTCCTGCTTTTCTTCCAATTTCTCATCATAACAGATGGCTTAGAAGCCGACCAACTCCCGATATTTAACAGTACACTAAGTAGCGGCAGTGAATGAAGGTTCAAATATCTGTATATATCCATTTATTTCTAATTAAAGATTAGTATTCCTGTTGGAAATTACATCTTCTATGTAGACATGTAGCTTCAGTTTCAGTAAGGCTAAGTTCAGTAGCAATAGAAAGTTACAAGTTTAGCACTAAAACTTATAGCTTGGAATCAGACAGGTCACTTTGATGGATTGGATGTGAATGTGTGCACATTTCTTAATTTTGTGGAGAGAAGGTGTGTTTGTGTGTGAGGTGGGTAAGTGTAAGGGGGGGGGGGGTATAGTAGTAGTTATTAGCCGTTGCAGATAATTTCACAGCTTAACAGCTGCAGCAGGTGGAACGTGATCGACACGCGCTTACCTTGCATCAGCTTCAAACCGTGACGAATTCTTTTTTAAACGAGTCTATGTTGTATGCATAAGTTCCACTGTATGCATGCAGCAACAAAAGCTTTAGAATCTATGTGTGTGGTTGTGTGGGTGTGTGTGTGGATGTTTGAAAAAAAAAAAAGGGGGGGGGGGATAAAATGCACTGCTCTGAGTGAGAAAATCACCCGATCACTGGGTAACAACTTGTGTGTTCTAATAATTATTTGATAAGATTTTGATTGTACAGTTGTTGCCTGGATGATTGGAGTTCTAATCGTCATGAAAATCGGCAATCTCAAAAACGTGCAGCCTAAGCAAGTCCACACCTCTGGCAAAGCTTAGCTCAAATCTGCAACCACGGGCGAGGTCCACGGTGAATTTAAAAATAAACAAAAAGTCACGTGTCAGGCTAGAAAGGGAAGTGAATAATTTATGAAAACTATTGAGAGTCAGGTGGTTTTCCACGCAGAGGGATTCACTGTGACGCAGTTAAAACGGTCTGTGGTACAACGAAACAAAACAAATAGCTTCAATTTTTGATTTGAGAGAGAAGCAAGTTTGTTGAGAATTAGAAAAACGATTGTCTTTATTGATAATAATCTTACCATAAAGTATCAAAAACAAATAGCGGAACATTTCCCTCCTTTACAAAAAATGTCACAAGCTTACTCATAGCAAACTGTAAATCTGAATCACAGCACATCTGTTATATTTGAATGCGGCCACATTGTAAGAAATCTTGTAACTGTCAGCTGCACGATCTAACGAAAAGCTATTACTTGGAGAGAAAGATGAAAGGGATGTTTGTGGCGAACCCTCCAGCACAATTTCCTGAGGTAAACAAGAGAAGACTAGGAATAAACCTGGCATTTCTCACAGTGAGTGTGGTCGACGAATGATACCTTTGAAAAAAGCCTGGACGTCAAGTCCCAGGGTCTTACAAGTAACCCTATAGCTTTAATTATAAAGGTTATTTTGTCGTTTCTGTCAGAATATCTGACACACCTTGCCATGATTTTATGACCTGGAGGGAGGAAATCCCCAAGATCTTACTTGGTGTTAACCCATGTGGAATCCAGGATTTACCACCTTGCGCTAGTGCCATGTCTCCAGGCTAGAAACCACCTTGTTCTTCTACTGCCACATCCCATACAGTCATTATGGTGGTATGGTTTCCCTTTTTAGCCTTAGCGTTATTCACCTCAAAGTTTGTAGTCTTAGTTCAGCTGTTGACTACAGGAGGCAAAGTCTTGTAATCACCTCTCATGGTGACCAGGGCTGGTAAGATATGCAATCAATCGATCAATCAACTTTATTCCCACCAACATATTTGGTGTCCAATTCACTTTACCAGTTACCTCTAAATCAGCACGATTGAGTCTAATGTTTTACTCTACCACCAGGAGACGAAAATCATTTTCTGACAAAACTGCTGATTGAGACTGTGTAGCCGCTCTATCGCAATTTGTGGTCAAAACAAAGCTACTAGTTATTTCTCATAGTACCGAATAATTTTTTTGGTAAGTATAACGTTTACCAACGGGTGTGTTAATAGAACTCTTTGTTTCTATCAGCCTCAGAGCTTAGCTAACGAGTCAAAAGAATCATTCGCCTTTTGCTTAGAGAACCGCACCTCCCTCCTCACCGCTCTAGCTGTCTTTAGAAACTCGTAGAAACATCTCTCATGCACTCCCATCCGCCCTTCCTTCTCTCTCTCTCTCTCTCTCTCTCTCTCTCTCTCTCTCTCTCTCTCTCTCTCTCTCTCTCTCTCTCTCTCTCTCTCTCTCCCTCTCTCAACCCTACCCCTCCGTTCTAAGATAAATAGCCTGATTGACCTGCAGCTAGTGAGACCTGACCTACATCTCCTGACCAGAAACTGTCAAATGTCCAAGTAGGCCAGAAATCTCGTTACTCACCCACATTCTTCCGACCTCACCATTCTTGACCTGGTCAGAACTGACCAGCTCAAGGCGAGATCTATTTCACTGACTCAACTCAGCAGTTTGGCATCTTGTTGCAGTGAAAACCACTTGATTCGGGCATGTTCTGAGATGGAATCAGCAACTCGGATGTTCAGTGATCAGCAACTATTTTCCTCACACACCGTTTAAGGATCGCCATACTCGAAACCTAACGATCACAGTGACTGTCTCAACATCGGTTGATCGAGTCAGCAACCTGAGCTTGAGCATCGCGCTGCTTCTATAGTTCAGTTCACTCCGACTTGCATTTCTGAATCGATGTGATAACTCCAGCGAAAATGGTGTTGGAAAACGACATAAGATTTTCTTGCATATGGCGCTTGGCAAATAAAAACAAAATACTCAGCCCCGTTTCATAAACAGTCGCAATTCGAGTCATTTGAGCTGGAACTTTACTTGTGGTACAAGTTAACAGTTGTGAAACATGAGCAGTTTAATTTGAAACATCTTCACAACAGGCAAGCTGAATCCATCACAAGGTCGGAGGTCGATGGGTCACGTGATAAGCACAGTGCATCAGATCTCTCGGGACTACTAGCGGAAGGTCGATATGAGTTCGTGAACTGACAGGAAACCCTTCATTTTTTCTCTATCGATGTCCGAGGATTTATAGAATTCTATGAAACCCTTCATTTTTTCTCTATCGATTTCCGAGGATTTATAGAATTCTATGAAACTCTTCATTTTTTCTCTATCGATTTCCGAGGATTTATAGAATTTTATGAAACCCTTCATTTTACCTCTATTGATTTCCGAGGATTTATAGAATTCTATGAAACCCTTCATTTTTTCTCTATCGATTTCCGAGGAATTATAGAATTCTATGAAACCCTTCATTTTTTCTCTATCGATTTCCGAGGATTTATAGAATTTTATGAAACCCTTCATTTTTTATCTATCGATTTCCGAGGATTTATAGAATTCTATGAAACCCTTCATTTTTTCTCTATCGATTTCCGAGGATTTATAGAATTCTATGAAACTCTTCATTTTTTCTCTATCGATTTCCGAGGATTTATAGAATTCTATGAAACCCTTCATTTTTTCTCTATCGATTTCCGAGGATTTATAGAATTCTATGAAACCCTTCATTTTTTATCTATCGATTTCCGAGGATTTATAGAATTCTATGAAACCCTTCATTTTTTTCTCTATCGATTTCCGAGGATTTATTGAATTCTATGAAACCCTTCATTTTTTCTCTATCGATTTCCGAGGATTTATAGAATTCTATGAAACCCTTCTTTTTTTCTCTATCGATTTACGAGGATTTATAGAATTCTATGAAACCCTTCATTTTTTCTCTATCGATTTCCGAGGATTTATAGAATGCTAGAGATCAGTCTTGAAATTACTTTGCAATGGATGAGCTATATCAGAAAGATGTTACGAAGCACCTATCTAGCCTGTCACATGGGTCTGGCTTATCACACATCATGATGGTAGTGAATGTGACAGTTATACTATCTGTACCAGCATCAAGCAGAGAAAGCTGCTACACATCTCACATAATAGCTGCTTTCCCTTACGGTTGCTTTGTATTGGTGCTGACTACAATGTCCCAATTTGACACAGCTGTAAATTTGTGGCTTTCTTTAATACGGACTTGTTCACTGCAGTAGAGATTTAGAAGACCTTTCTAGGTATTCCAACAAACCCAGTTCAGTAGAGGCAGAATTACAGAGATGAGCCCCTGAACTCATTAAAAGGAAAAGTTGGTTAATTATGCAGAATCAAAACTTATTCATATATCTTTTTTAAAGTCCATTATCATATAGGTTTAAATATATCAGCAGCTATGAATTCCCGAAAGACAGAGCACCATTTTGCACTTTTTGTGGTAATCGCAAGTCTTCTTTTACAGTTTAAAAAGATCTTAAAATAGAGTTGAAAGAAAAAAAAAAAACAGAATTAGGCGATTGTCCCTATTGTAAAGTTAAGACAGAAATCATTATAGATGATAACAAGACCATAAAGTGCAACACAACATTCTTCCAATCATTGTCACAGATTTTGAGAGGGTATTTAGTACTCTGATAAACAGGGCGCATCACAGATTTTGACTATGTGAAATCACTGAGCATTCAACTCAAATACAATGGCCCCACTACGTATAGGTCTAGGCTCTGCTCTACTTCACAAAGCAAACTCTCATACCGTTGTTTAACTTATGAGTGACTTTCAATAACATAAAAATGTGCATCAAAATGAGGCGAGATAAAATTCTTTTGAAGGATTTTGAGGAAACTCTCAAGTTTTTAGTCGTTTGACGAACGATAAACAGAAACAATGAAAGAAAGATTAAAGCTCTTCAATGGCCTATTACAGTAACAGTTTGATCATCTGACGTTAAAATTAAAAAAAAACAAAAAACTTAGATATAGGCCTTTACCAAAGCAAAATAGTCACTCAACCTCGATGTTTTAATCCAGCAGTAGAAAGCGCAATATTTCCACCAGTTTTCTGTGTGTGTTTTTATGTATTGAATTCATGCTATGTGAGGCAACTGTTTCTAAAACCGATACAAACAAAGATCACTGCCTCGTTCAGCACATTTTTCAAAATTTAATGAAGTTCTGTGATCGAAGCACTCGACCCGTTTTTAAATGCTTGAATTATTTTTTTATACAATTATCCTGGCGTGAACGTTTAATTTGATGAAAACAAATAATTAACAGAGATGCAATCAAATTCTCTTTAGGTATGAAATCCTATTGCTAAGAGTATTGTCAATTTCTGCTCAGATAGAAATACAAAAATACATGTTGCCACAGTTTGCCATGCCTCTATTATTAGCAGCATCGAGCTCTCTGTTAATAGGTCGCTCTGATCCTAGACCCAGTCCCCCAGGATAACTGACCACCAGAGTGGTACTAGTATTGACCATGTTACCTGGCATCTATGACGAGCGTTCCTTCGTATTAAATTGAAATTCATTAAAGAATTTAGTACAGACACTATTTGCACTATTCAACATTTCAAAGTTTGATGGTTGTCAAAGCTTTCATAATTTGTGCTTGTTTGAAACTAATGGTTCCAGTAGCGGTATTAAGTTTTATATTAACACTTTTAAGATGATGGTAAACTTAATAATCGTGCTAACCTTAACAGTCCCAAAAGCATTAGCTTAAAATGTTAATGTAGAGAATCCACAGTAAATTATACCGGTATCTGAAGGAAATTAACTGTTTAGAGAATGGAGTCTCAGTTATTGGGTCTTACCAAGAATTTTGACCTGCCAAGAGAGTTTGTTCCCCTTCACGTAGTTAAACCGGATACTGTGAACATGAGAGAAGAGCAGATGTGGCGCAGGCGCACCAGCTGGGGCCCTGACAGGGATTGGTGTCCTCGGAGCTGGTCTCCTTAAAGTACAGGCGACAAATCGATGTTGAAATTAGTCGAGACCGGTCTGTGTAGACTTCTAGAGAATCTATATTTTAGTTGAACTCTTGCGAAATGGACAAATGTCATAGGCCTCATTTGCAAGCACAAAAATGTTAAACTCTCTAAAGCAAAGAAGAGAGACGAAATAGAAAAACCATGGAACTAATTATATAGACGAAAAAGGCCATAAAGCTAAATTTTAAGTGCTGAAATTTTCTTAATAAGTTACGCTTCTTTTTGCATGAGGTTTCTGAGAGAAAATCATCACACAAGCTGTTCCTGCTATAAGAATAATGTGACCTCATCCCCAGATTGATTCAGCTGAGAATTTCTCGCCTCTTGTGTTGAGACTTGCACTACCGACCTGACTCTGGAGTTCCTACTCTTGTGTTTTCCAAGAAGCTAAAAAGCCTCTGTGCCCCACATGTCTCTTCTACCGGTTTTTTTTTCAGTTCTGTGGCTAGGCTTTTTTTTAAACAATTTCTTTCCACTTTACATCAATAATTCTCTGCCCAATAACTGATTATTAAATTTTGCCGTCTGCTTTTTTAACACTTTCCGTTGAGTCGTCTCTAACTTTCCGTGACATCCAAACAGCCATAGATATTCCTGGACACGCAGCCGCTGCTATCTTGAGCCAAACAGGTTCTTGATACCGAGTCCAAATCGTTCTGACCTCGTCATATAACCATCTGATCTCTGAACTCGCGCTTCCATTCGTGTAAAACTTACACTTTTTTTTAATCACAAGACAAAATTTTCCATTGTAGCATTATTTTCCTATCGCAGCATCTTACGCGATCCAAGGCCAGTGCTAGGACCGCACTTTTGCTTGCTAACTTGTCTTGTTTTGATATATTTAATACATTTCTCCTTTTTAGATCATTTCGGTAGGATTTAATGAATCCTTGTAGTGGACTGTATTTAAAATGCCTATATTAGTGAGCAATCACTTTCGTATCATTTATACCATATTTATCATTTCAGAAAATATCTTTATGCATTATGTAAAGGTAATAATTGATAAAAGTGAAATTGAAGTCAAGTCCCTGCTGCGTTATTCGTCTCTAAAAAAAAAGAAAACAGTATGTGTGGTCAATGATAAGAATTTGTGATACAGCGATAGTTATCCTAAGATTTCTCCAAGAGAAAAGGTTCATGGACCTTAGAACTCTGTCTTAATGCTTCTTATGTAGTGGGTTGCATCCTGTTTATATTCTATTTACTGCACCCTTGTCTCGTTGATTTCGGAGCATACCACGCACTAACATATCAAACTCATGTAGCGTACATAACGTCAACACGCATTCTCGTTTTTGCATCGTGATTCTCCACCCAGCACACCCCATAAAAGACACCCCCATCGAATTTATTTAGCTTTTCGAAGCAACATCTACCTTGATAGGGTTATTTCGTGTTTACTTCTCTGTTGGACATGGGGCTCACACATGATTTTCCACACGGAATGACGTGATAACAATGTCACTATATGTATGATCTATGAAAAATGCTGGCATCAAGAGTTTCATATGGCTGCGATGCACTTTTATTCGAAACATGGACATAACATTGCACAACTTGGTCTCGCGTAGGAGAATTACGTTATCTGAAAGTTCGTTGCCATATTTATGCTAGGAAAAATTTATTCCCATCCACTCAAAATGTTAATATATGTTATGCCGTGGTATTACATTTTTCACACCTTGATCTGTGAAAATTCCGAGAGAGTTTGTCCCAGATTGTGACGTCAATAACGCCAGGGGTCGGAACTTTCTGAGCTTAGTTAAATTCAAGGTCAGGCTGATTTTTGACCCGCCCTATGTGCTGTGAATTCCGCTATCTTCATTGGAAACATTGAACCCTCAGGATATGCGAGCGATGAGCTCTCGAATTGTTTTCAGTTTTTCTATCACGGCCTGACATGAGAGTGAAGATCTACAAGGCAAATGAGGATTCGCCGCTGCACAGCATCTGCAAAACACTTTCTCAAGCTAAGAGCAGGAGCTAAAAACTTTTGGAATACGGGAGATAAAGAGGCAAAGCTTGGGCCTGAATTTTGGATGTTGAAGATCATTGAACTTTGGAGCTTTGCCGCGGGGCATGAAGTTCTCAAAATTGTTGATGTTTGCTTAAACCTCGTTATTGTGTTTGAATTCTGGCATAGCGAGATATTTTCAGGTTTTTGGGATGTCCTGTAAACTGAGATACAGCCAAGACGATAATGTCTTATATTTCGCTCCAATATCAGGGCGTCCGATTGCAACAAAAAATCCTAACGAAGAGTAGGCGGAGTATGCCTTATTACTAATTCTAGATGAAAAGTACAATAGTAAGATTGTGTATACCTCTACGCTCCTTCATATTAGAAGAATCACAATGCACTTACCAAAATATATAACTTTTCTTCTCCATCGATAAAATTGTTCGGCTTTCTATCTTAAAAATAGTTCCTAAAACAGTACTTAAAACTTGTTCTTTCTGTGAAAATGTTTCCCTGCTTTTCAACACTCTGATTTGCTGCTCTCTCCACAACCGACCGATTAACCGCCCAGTCCACAACAGTCCAATTTGATGCCTTCATCAACGCATCCTGACTTGCTGCCCTCTCCACCACTCAACGATTAAACTCCCAATCCACCAGTCCAATTTGCTGTCCTCTATACTACCCACCGATTGACCACCCAATCCACCAGTCAAATTTGCTGCCCTGTCCAGCAACCACCGATTAACCGCCTAATCCACCAGTCCAATTTGCTGCCCTCTATACTACCCACCGATTAACCGCCCAATCCACCAGACCAATTTGCTGCCCTCTATACTACCCACCTATTAACGGCCCAATCCACCGCAGACGAATTTGCTGCCCTCTCCACCACACTCCTCTGAGATCTCCACCGTTTCTGCTTCCATGTAATCAGGCCATGTCGGTAAGGTCTCCGAATGACAAGCAGTCGAGCGATTTGTTCTCTTCAAAGTTTGGTGGCTCTAATTGGTACACAGGGAATGTACTCTGTCTTGTGACAAGTCTATTCTGTTAATACATCCTCCCGCATCATACTAAAAAAGATGTGAATCTATATTGTAGCTGAAAAAAAAAAAAGGGGGGGGGGGGCAACTCAATTTTATCATTTGATGCAAAAAAAAGGCTCATATAAGCAACAAAAGATAATACAAATACTATAAGACTAGTATTGTTAACCTTCATATCTAGCAAAATATACAATTCTTTGATTCGGTAATGTGGTAGTCTATCCTATGCACAATGGGCTTAATCACATAACAAAAATAGATAAAGATATAGGCTGCGACATGGCAACGAATCTATGCGGGCTGATACATGCATTAGATCTAAAAAAAAACAACAAAAAAAAACAAATGGAAGAACTTGTTTCTTTATGTATCGAGTATCAACAAAAGTTAATTATTGAAACTTTACATTTACTATCGCACGGTGTAAAAGCCTTACTATTTGGTTGCTTGAAAATCATTGAAACGTGAGTATCTATGTATATACTTAGTGTGTTTCGTGTGTTGCTTAAAATTGGGTTTATCTAGATTTTGTAATGATTTGCAACCATTAATGCGCTTACAGTCATTGTTTCTATTGAATAAACAGTTAATATACATGCTATGCATGGATCGGGCGATTTCATTACATTATATATCAACAAATAAATAAAGACATGGAATATAGAAAACCATACAGATTGATAGAATATAGATATAGATAGATAGACAAGTAGATAGATAATTAGATCTAGATACAAGTTTAACTGGTGTGACAACAAGCTGACCTGAAGACAGGTAAGAGATGCTTAGCTAGGAACACAAATGTTTTTTTATCAAAATTACTCTGAAGTCGCAAAAATGATCACTTGATCAGACAATAACTAAAGTTTCCGTCCAACAGTAAACCAGTGTTAAGAGGAATACAACACACGTCAGTAAAGAAAGAAGCAAAAGATGAAAACCATATCCTCTTATCAGATTATTTTAATATTCAAAACAACGCGTAAACAAAATATTAACAAATTTATAAGTAAGAAAAGAAAAATCAAAATCGTAGTATACCTCCAAGAAAAAAAACGACCATAATAAAATAAAAACTTATAAAAGATAAATTTTAACCTCACGTGCTGTACAGACACAGCCAATTCCATACTTTCTTCCCTCCCCTAATTCCCCTTCGCTTCCACGATTTGCTCACTTTTATTTCATTTCACTTTTTAAATGCTCTACATCTTTGATTTAGTTAAGAAATATTTATTGTTTTCATAAAAAATTTTCCTAGTAGTATTATTTAGGGCACCAAGATGAAAAAAAAATAGTGACAAAAACATGAGTATCTTAATGTGATACAAGAGACTTTTAAGATTTAATCTATCAGAAAATTTGAAATTTTTGTCTCACTCCAAACGTAATGTACATAACTAAAAATGAATATAGAGGTGAAAACTTAACTCCGAACCTCTGAGCAACTGTGTGCTCAACATACACCAGAACTAATACTAGATGGATTCGTTTCATTTTTATTCTGTTGTAAAATACAATGTGTTGACCAATCATAGAAGAATTATCATGTTCCAAACACAGCAGCCGTGCAAATTCCGAAATGCTGTTCAGTTTGCAAAAACGTGCGGGAAAAAATAAATTAAAACCGGAAGCTGTTAACATGCAGCGGAAGCAGCAGCGGTTGTTGACTGAGCAAACACCAGGCTGAAGTTGAGTCAGGTCCAAGTTGAGTCACTCATTCTTGTCCTAATTAGGGCAGCATTAGAACAGGCACGCTGCTGACGGCTAGAATTTACAAAAAACAAAACACAAAAAAAAATAAATAAATAAATAAAAAACCACAAAATCACAAAAAACCACACACAAAAAAATAACAACATCTAAACGAAAAGCAACTGAATTTCGAACGGCTATTAAAAAATAGTCATGAATCTTACAAGTACCTGATGTAGAATTCTTGACCCTTGAATATATTCACTCTTTAAGAGCCGATTAATTCAGTAATTGTAATGAATATTATATTGACGTCTGGACATCATTCCGTAGTGTTTTGCTATCATCCATCAAACTCTTGAGCTAAAGCGTTCAATCTTTCTTTAATTATGTCAACCTCTTTTTTTCATGATAGTTGGTGACATTTCTCTCACAGTCTTGTGAGGTAGAAGTTTATCAGCTCATAATATTTTTACAAGAAGACATAGAGGCCGGTTTTCTTTATATAATAAAATACTTGATCAGGCTGAACTCCACCCACGGTCAGAGAGAAGCAGCGCTTCATGGTATCAGGAAGATAAGACCAACAAAAAAAAAAAAAAACAACTGAATACTTTTTTATTTTCAGAGAAAGAAAAATTGCGTTCAAAAACAGATTTATGCCTCTCTTACAACACTTTCAATTTAAAACGTACAGTAAAGTTCATCATATGCTAAGACAGCCGTACATAGAAGCCCTGATTGAAACAGTAAATTTACAAACCTCTTTTTTGTTTCGATATATTATGATGTGGAAAACTGTGTTCAAAAAGCATAGTTTGTTCGTCCATGGCTCAAGCAATACTTTGACATGTAGGTGGGGAAAGTTGTATCGGAAATAGCTTTTATTAATGAATGTAGATGTCACAAAGTGACAAAGCTTAATGACATTGCTAGCATTCCCGCTGACGATAGAAGAATCTCTCTAAATGGCCGCTGACGGTGCCTTAGGCTTAACATGACAAACTGTTAATATTTACGAAATATAAAAAGAGCGCCTGAATGCAAGGTAATCTACTTGCTTTTTTGTTCCTATCTTTGCAGGGGAAAACACCAAAATTAAAGTCACTACCACCCATAAACCTGTAACAGGTGCTGAGTTCTAATGTTGTGTAAAATCTACTCTAAAATGAGTCAGAGTAAAGTTGCTTTGTTTCTACTTGATGTAAAGGAGTTCACCTTTTTCCTCTGACAGACACCTGTGAAAGGAACAAACATAGCATAAGAAGGACAAGCTGACCGCTAGAGAAATAGTACACAATATTTCCATCAGTTTACTCACCCACATAACAGCCATGTGCATTGGATTATTGCTGAAGGTGAAAATAAAATAATTTAGATTTAAGGCAAACTAGTTTTTAATGGTCATGATTCAGAATTTGGAACGTGTTTACTCTAGAGACGGATTATCGCAACCTTGAATATCTCGATAGCATGAAGCTTATTTCCTATGGCAAGCAAAAATTGTATAAACAATAACACCACTAGAGCCATGGAACAATAATGAGAAAAGTATATACAGCACCATGGTTTTTTCTTTCTTTGGAAAATGAATATTTAGGACACCGTTTTAGTAATTCCATCAATATGAATTATTAAAGAGACCAGAGGTCTTTAATAATAAGTCAAATCAATGGTTGCTAACAATTTTATTAAAATCTCACCTACCGTGGCGCTATTGAGCTTTTCGGCTGTGCCTGGGAAAGAGAGATTTTGATAGCCGCTCTATACTGTGGGATATTTAACATACAAGGTCAGGACATAAACCGCAACTGGAAGCTAGGACAAGTCTACATTAGGCGGATCCATAGCCATTACGTTTGGCCAACCTCTGGGGTCGCTTTGGTCTCGCCCAGGTTGTAGATCTTTCTCCGATGTTAACATCCCAAGAGACCTGATAACTTTGATGTAATAAAATGATATTGTTCGTGTATGGTGGTATATTTACAGCTGTCGTCCCATTTATGACTCTTAATATCACACAATTGTCACATTATTATATTTTATTATCCGTTCCTTACAGCAATATAGGCTTTTTTTTTCTAAAACATCAAGTAGATTTTAAACGTTAAAAAATATGAGCTGCAATAACGTGTAACAATCGGCGTGGTTTCAACAATGGATTTAACTATTACTATTTTATGGCGCTCTCCCCACTGGCTCCACGGGGAAGAGATCAGCTAATCATGACCAGCTTTTGTCGGCAGGCGGAAGAGACACGCTTGGCTGGGTTTATAGTCGCACAGCCATAGATTGTTTTCTGTGGAAGAGCGAAACTTTTTCACCTAATTGTTTCCTTTATGAGAGAAGTGGTGGTGACCGCTGATGCGGCACTTGTTACTCGCAAAACACGGATCTTTAATGATATACAGAGGCGTTGCTTTGATCGCAACACGGCCTGGGTGATCTCCGAAGTGCGTCGAAGTTATCTTAGAGACAGTGACGGATAATATGAGTATGTGGGGGAGGGGCTTGTGTTAGAGTTTAGAAGATGATCCAGTGATTAGTGATTAAAAGTTAATCAGTCGATAGAGTCCTTGACCTTGACAAGCGTAAATCAATGTATCCTTTCTTTGTTGTGGGTCCGCTCATTTTGTTTATGAAATAAACCGACTTCTCAATCTACAACTAACGCCGCTATTCAAGATAGAGGTTGCTTTGTCAAGTAATTGTTTTATATAATGATAAAATAATCTGATTTAAAAATCTGATTTAAAATTTTAGCTAATGTGCGAGTGTGGTTAACAGTCATTGTAATCCATTCTCTAAATGGAACACAAACATTATTTTTAAAGTGGATACAAAATTCGTAACCTTTTTGTAAACAAATACGCATTGGATAAATTATACTTTTCTCAATCTCCGATTTTTTTTTCATCAGAGAAGTAAAATGTATCTATCTAAACCTCGCCAGACCTGAGCCACACCAGGTCCAGTCGTACTGTAGTGCTTTCTTCGACCTGCCACACACAGGTGTAGCCACGAGCGTCCAGACTGGACCTGCGCTTGGCACACAGCAGGACCAGGACCTGAACACAGACAAAAAGGTTGGGCTGACCGCATAGATAGATAGATAGCTTAAATAGAAAAAGAAAATATATTGTCTTCTTGGTAATCCAATCTTGAAAACCTGTACTACTTTTGGGAAAAAATACAAAAAGATTAAAAAAAAGCTCATATTAACGGGATTTTCAAATAATTGGTCATTCGGTTTGCTATATAGAGACTGGGATATGGTGAAGGACAGGGGCAGAACGGTTAAGGTAGAGAAAAAAAGAGAGAGAGGATGGAAAGAGAGAGAGAGAGAGAGAGAGAGAGAGAGAGAGAGAGAGAGAGAGAGAGAGAGAGAGAGAGAGAGAGAGAGAGATTGCTAAAAGAAAATTCTGTGTAAGACATATATACAAGAGAATGAGAGAAAAAATGCCTCTCAAAACTAGAAACTGCAAGGCGAATAGGCATAAAAAGCATCAAATATTACCCAGAACGGTTTGAGAACGTGTAAGTTGCTGAGAGAACCTTACTAAACCTATTCTCCTGATAATTAATGTATGTTTGTTACTTAACATTTTCTAACTTTGAATAGTTTATAATTCCTCTTTTCTGACCTAAATCAAGAGTTCGTATTTTACCGTTTTAGATTTTCTGAATAATTTATATTTGATCGTCACTGGACTAGATCAGATGTCATAGTTTATATTTCTTCGTTACTTAAGTAGATCAATAGTTTATTTCATTTATCGTTTCTGAACTAGATCAAAAGTTCATATTATATAGTTATTAACCTAGAATTTAATGCTAGCAAGCATATGTGATATACTTACAGAATTTCTTCTAGCTTCCTTAAGCAAGCTTTTTCTATAATGTGTACGTTTTATTGTTATATCGCCTGTACATTGTCGCCTCTCTCTCTCTCTCTCTCTCTCTCTCTCTCTCTCTCTCTCTCTCTCTCTCTCTCTCTCTCTCTCTCTCTCTCTCTCTCTCTCTCTCTCTCTCTCTCTCTCTCTCTCTCTCTCTCTCTCTCTTTTTCGCCTGCTCCCTCACTATTCTCAGCCTCTCTCTACTCTTATGCTATATATGTTTTGTCCTCCCCCTTCAACCCCCCCACCCCCCTCTCCGTCGTTTTTTTCCCTTAAAAATATGAAACC
The DNA here is from genome assembly GCA_033675545.1 of Elysia crispata. Classification (NCBI taxonomy): domain Eukaryota; kingdom Metazoa; phylum Mollusca; class Gastropoda; family Plakobranchidae; genus Elysia; species Elysia crispata. The sequence continues at coordinate 193,733 of JAWDGP010002675.1, read as the reverse complement.
AAAGATTATGACTAAAGTAAGTCAGCCCTAGAGGCTTAAAATATGAATCACTGTAGAGAAACATTGATTATAAAGTACATAGCTTGGTTATTTTCTCGTAAAATGTAAACACTGGTACAGCTATTGCGATGTTATTATCCCTTAAAATCAGTCCTGGATTGGGAAAAGTGGAATGAAAACCGATGGTAAAGCGATAAGAAATGGAAGTTGATTGCGTTATGAGCTGGAGTAAATTATTCCAATCATTCTCGGTTGTTTCACACTGTGAACTCCTCGCAGTGACTCACAGCGGGGAAATGCAACTTTTGTTTTAGTGTTACACGCAATAAAGTGTGTGAGGTCAATATAAAATAATGATCTAATCCCTTCTCTAAAGATAATAACAAAGTAAGAGATTAAACCAAAGATAAGGAAACTCTAAGATGACAAGCACGATCGCCCGTTCAAATGAACAGGCAGGGAAGACTACAACAATAAAAAAAAAGGAAATTTTACAACAATACCAGTTATATCTCCTCAAGAGCCATACAACTACATTAAAGAAGAGCAAATTTTACAACAGTACCAGTTGTATCTCCCCCAGAGTCACACAGCTACATTAAAGAAAAGCAAACTTTACAATACTAGTTGTATCTCCCCCAGAGTCATACAACTACATTAAAGAAAAGCAAACTTTACAACAATACCAGTTGTATCTTCCCCAGAGTCATACAGCTACATTAAAGAAGAGCAAATTTTACAACAGTACCAATTGTATCTCCCTCAGAGCCATACAGCTTCATTAAAGAAAAGCAAATTTTACAACAATACCAGTTGTATCTCCCCCAGAGTCATACAGCTACATTAAAGAAAAGCAAATTTTACAACAATACCAGTTACATCTACCCACTCACAGTACACTTTGATAATGTGGAACCTTGAGATATTAGAATTCTTCTCACGTTGTCATGAAGACGTTCTTTAAACGCAGGAGAGATCTGGAGCACTAAGTAAACTAAGTTCTTTAAACGCAGGAGAGATCTGGAGCATTAAGTAAACTAAGTTCTTTAAACGCAGGAGAGATCTGAAGCACTAAGTAAACTAAGTTCTTTAAACGCAGGAGAGATCTGGAGCATTAAGTAAACTAAGTTCTTTAAACGCAGGAGAGATCTGAAGCACTAAGTAAACTAAGTTCTTTAAACGCAGGAGAGATCTGAAGCACTAAGTAAACTAAGTTCTTTAAACGCAGGAGAGATCTGAAGCACTAAGTAAACTAAGTTCTTTAAACGCAGGAGAGATCTGAAGCACTAAGTAAACTAAGCTCTTTAAACGCAGGAAAGATCTGGAGCACTAAGTAAACTAAGTTCTTTCAACGCAGGAGAGATCTGAAGCACTAAGTAAACTAAGCTCTTTAAACGCAGGAAAGATCTGGAGCACTAAGTAAACTAAGTTCTTTCAACGCAGGAGAGATCTGAAGCACTAAGTAAACTAAGTTTAAAATGTGCAACTGCTCAGTCTCACACAATGTTATAGAGATAAAATATTTTATGGTCCAGGATTTGGAGAAAATCAATGTGGGAATTGCTAAAGCTTATAATTATTCTAGACCTAGTCATGCAAGACAAAATAAAAGAGGCAAGTTAATCAAATTGCTTAACTTGAATGTTTTTAGGGTTCCTTGTTGACAGGTAGTGGATATGATGGTCTATATTTTAGATATAAAACAGTATAGAAGTACGAAACGCGTGCTACAGAAGCAGAAGTGATGTTTACATTCGCAACCGCCGCTCCGTACGAAAAGGCAACGATGACAGTTGTTATAAAATACTGACCAATCAAATAACAACAACTTTCCTGTACAGAACGGCATGTATACCATGACTCTTTTGACTTAAAGCTGGAGATGGTCAAATTCCATGAAAATTTTTGTTTTCAATTTTTCACTTCATTTAAGTAAAATAACATGATTTTATATATTTATTTTAACAAACTAACACCATTCTCTTTGAAAATTGTAAACCGCTGAGAACAGTCTTTTAAATGATATTTTATTCATCATTAGAAAAAAAAATTGGCCAAAATTTTGATGAGTTGATTACAATAAAAATATAATGAACTTTCAAGAGCTTTTTTTGGCCTAAATCCAAAACTTTTCTTTAATATTTTGTATCGCGTGAGACACAGATCTTTGTGGATAAAAATCAGTTAACTTCACCACTGTACTTTGAGTGGTTTTGGAAGAGATAGCGGAGAATGTAATCGAGTTGCCTTTTATAAAAAGATAAACATTTTGACTGCTATTAATTGTTCTTTAAAATGTGCACAGCCCGACTGAACTGAGATTGGACCTTCAAGTCTTTTGGAAACTCTCTCAGCCACATGGACTGCTTTGATACTCCGTCAATGCTTGATCTCATGAGAAATCATTGTTATAATTATTACTTTAACGTCTACCCTAAAACAAAAGCTAAATTTGTGCGTAATAAAACGTCAGTTTAAGGCTTATCTTAAACCAATGCTGTTTGCAGCAATGTTCAAACCCTCCTAACAGCGTCCTAGAGTTGGACTGATGATCCAGGGCTGGGTGTGGCTTGTGTTAGTAGGAAGAACGCTGAACTGGTCCAACATCAAACAGACAACTTGTCTAAGTTGTACTTCCGTTAATAAAGCTTTCAAGCGCACTGTGTGCCAGCACAATCACAGTAGATCAATCAGAAGATTAATGGTTCACAGAGATGTGCTTAAATTCCAGGTGACAAATGCATGTTTAATTCAACCAATCTTTCCCCCTTGAGGCTGAAAACTTTTTTTTTCAGTCCAGTTTTTTTAATGTTTAGATTATTTTTTCCTCATAAGTGGAACTTTTCTTCTTTTTAATGATAAATCAGACAGCATTCTCTCAGTAGTCAGCAGTTTTCATTCCTGACAGTAGGATCAAACTATAAAGGTAATAAAATACCTCCAGATGGTTTACTTCGACCCAAACCTCAAACAATAAGTTTTCATGAGAACAATTTCCCGGGCTCTGTCTAAGTGGATCTTCTCGGTCACAGCTGCCTTTGTTTATTCTTTGTTTCTCGTTCAGGTCAAGCCCTACTCTGCTTCATGACTTTGATAGATCAATCTGAAATCTATCAACTCTGTACAATTCGTAGCAGATTGAATCGGTTCCTCGGGAGAACAAGAAAACGAGTGAGCTAATTTTGTGAAATCCAAGTTTTATCATAGATCCTCTAAAATATTAGCTACCGTGAAGATTCAACGCGCAGCTATAAATTATCGAAAGGCACCGAATCTTCAGGTTCGTTTTGCGGGAATTTGTTGATTAATTCTCTGATACTCTCTCAAACCTTTTATAAACATATAATGACCGTAGTCAAACGGGGCACGGCTAATTATGCGGGACTCAAACCCCGCTCAACAGAGACTGACTGGCTGGAGCCACGGAGAAAAGTCGGTGGGTATGTTTGAGTGTATGGCTCTCTCTCCCAGCGCAAGGATGTTGCTCTGTTTGAGGAAACTGTCAGAGTGTGAGTATCAAAAACTTCATTCTTATTAAGGAACTCTCCAGATTGCATTCTTGGGTTTATTATAGGTTTCTGTCTCAAACAAGTTTATTTGCCTCAATTTTTTTGTATCACTTCACTAACTCTGACTAGATTTCTCCTGAACCAGCCAGGAATGCGCGCTGACACCATAATCAGTTTAGTAATATAACAGAAATAAGGAGGGAGGCGAGAGCAAAGTTGATAAACGCCGCCCACTTTACTACAATTTCATGTTGAATATGGGAGAAACTGAACTCAGTCACATAGAATAGTTGCCACGGTGAAATAATTCGGTCACAATTCTTCTTCTCAGTTCATATTACCAAAGAAACCTTTTGTCACGTCACCCCAGGAGGGAACTGAAATAATTATTGTGTTGGTTCATTATATATCGACTAACGCGGTTCAAGTTTCAAACAATGTTCACATCGTATAGATGGCTCGAAAAAAATCTCTCGAGATAATAGACTTTAAGAAATCACGATTTCTAGAGACACGTGACTTCAGTATACACGAGGATTTTCAGTTAATTGATGCTGTAACTCACACGGCGTTTTTTTATTTTATTTTAATAAAACTTGTGCTTTTCTGGAAAAAATAAGACCAGTGCCTTATTTGGTTAAATAAACCAGGGATCGCATAAAGTTAAGTCTGATTAAAAGTTGAAATGTTATGGGATAAAACAAATATGAACTAAAGAAATTCGGTTCTGTTGTATAGTGCAGCTCATTAGAGACGCCATACTCTGTCTTCAAGCTTTCCAGCTTGTTATTAAGCTAATAAACAAATATATCTTACGATTCTATAGGTCAACGATAGAATTTGAAAGTTTCTAGAAAGACAGTAATCAGAGAATATGCAGAGACATGATAAGAAGTTACTGTAACCTTTGAAACTTCTCTTCTAAAGAAACATGACCTCTAGAAGAAAATGAATCCTTCTTGGGCTATGGAGAAATTACACTTAATTAGAAATAATTGATACGTGTACATTCTATCCTCTATAAATCCTAGAAGGAAAAAAAAACCTATGTAGTGAGGATTGCCTAGTCATAAACTTAACAAGAGCTTCCTTTAACCTGTTAGTACACCTCTGGTGAAATAATTGACGTTGGTTTTAAATATTGGCTTAAATATAAGAGCTTTAAAATCGATTGCTGAACAGATAAAACAGTAGAGCCTCATTCGACTGATACTTCAAAGTAGGCGCTGATATTCCATCATATTATTTTTAGAACGGTCTTTCGAGAAGGTCTAGTTTGTATTCACTTGAAGGCTCTCCAACAATTGTGTGAATAAGATCTTTTCAATCAAACACATCTTGGAAAAGGCTCTCCAACAATTGTGTGAATAAGATCTTTTCAATCAAACACATCTTGGAAAAGGCTCTCCAACAATTGTGTGAATAAGATCTTTTCAATCAAACACATCTTGGAAAAGGCTCTCCAACAATTGTGTGAATAAGATCTTTTCAATCAAACACATCTTGGAAAAGGCTCTCCAACAATTGTGTGAATAAGATCTTTTCAATCAAACACATCTTGGGAAAGGCTCTCCAACAATTGTGTGAATAAGATCTTTTCAATCAAACACATCTTGGGAAAGGCTCTCCAACAATTGTGTGAATAAGATCTTTTCAATCAAACACATCTTGGGAAAGGCTCTCCAACAATTGTGTGAATAAGATCTTTTCAATCAAACACATCTTGGGAAAGGCTCTCCAACAATTGTGTGAATAAGATCTTTTCAATCAAACACATCTTGGGAAAGGCTCTCCAACAATTGTGTGAATAAGATCTTTTCAATCAAACACATCTTGGGAAAGGCTCTCCAACAATTGTGTGAATAAGATCTTTTCAATCAAACACATCTTGGGAATTCAGTAAACTCACCAGGAGTGAGATACATAAGGGCAAGGTGACAAAGATAGAGAGAGAGAGGGGTGGGGGGGGGGGGAGAGACACAAGAAGGCAATAAAGAATTAAAAGAAAAAGAAAAGAGTGGGGTAGAAGGAAAGAAGGTGCAGGGGAAGAAATGGAAGGGGCAATGGAAAAAGAGAGATTACTGAGACAGAGTGAGTGAGAGAAAGAACCAGAGAGAGAGAGAGAGAGAGAGAGAGAGAGAGAGACAGACAGACAGACAGACAGACAGACAGACAGACAGAGAAAGAGATAGAGAGATTGTGTGAGTGTGTGTGTTACAACCATGATTTCTGTTGCAGATGTAAAAACACCGACATTTATCTTGCTACTGGACTAACATTTTTTTCTGAAATATTTTAGATGCTCTCAATCCGTATCACTGGAGGTGGGAAAAAAAAACCGTGTGACCCCTCAAACCGCAACCGTATTTGGGTGATAACATGAGAAATATTTGAAAATTGTGATATCATGAAAAAGATTTAAAAACTGTGATATCATGAAAAAGATTTGAAAATTGTGACAGTATGTCTTGAGAAAGATTTGAAAATTGTTGAAAAGAGAAAACGATATATACATTCTCTTTGATTTTCAGAAAACTTCCCCTTCAAATGAGGATAATTTTAAGTCTTTTTCTCTGCCGTGCATGGTGGAGGCCTGTTTTCCATCTGGTTCAAATGAACGGGCTGTACGAGCCAACCCGTCTCTGTAACAGCGTAAGCAAGTGGAGCTTGACGTCACCACAAGCCTGTCGTGTGACCTCACCACGCCTGAGTGCCCCGGCGCCAGCTGATAACCCCCGGTAATGTTCGCGATTAGCTGGCGAGCTGTATCGTGTTTTCCGATGATCAATGAACCGATAGACACTGCCTCTGTGCACGGTTCATTTCACAGAAACTACATGAAATAAATGTCAACAAATTGAACCTGAAGGGCCGTGTATTGACTTAGTTGTGCTTATTTTGATAACGCTCTCAGCTATCAAAGAAATCCGTGAGTTTAACCTGTAAATCAGACTCGTTATCTTCCAGGAAAAAATTATGCCTTTTAGATTATAATCTGATTCTAATTTTCCTTTAGCATCATAAACATATACATCTTCAGCTACCGCGATTCACTTTCCCATGTAGCTCGGCAGGGAACCACAAACCATCCCTTGAGTATTATTACCGCCATTATTCCATGGTGTCGGGTGGAGTAGCAACAGGCTGTATTGGAAATCAAAGTCGGCAGTCGGTCATTACTCGCGATTTCATATAATCTCTACGCTCTGCCACCTCTCAACTCCACCGTTGTCTTTTCTTAGCCTAAACTTATAAATTATAGTGTCTGCTCTATCAGAGCTTTGTTGACTCTTGCCTTGCCCTGAGTTTTTGTCGCTTACTTGAAAACGCCCATTACTAGATCTGACAGGTTTTGATCAGTGGTGGGTCAGAGGCGAGAGAGTCGTGTCCTCATTGCCCCGAGATTGAAACACAAGGTGAGAATCTAGTCTCGTCAACAGTTACATCATCGGATAAATATATGTGTCTGGAAGAAAAGAAGATAATTTAAGATAGAGAGCGAGATACAAAGAGATACAGACGGATGGGTAGAGAGTGAGTATGAGAGAGAAATAGAGAAAAAGATTAAGAGGAGAGACAGACAGACAGACAGACAGACAGACAGACAGAGAGACAGATAAAGAGGATGGGACAGAAACAGGTACAAGGAGACACAGACTGACGAAAAGAGAGAAAGAAAGGTAAAGGGGAAAGAGATCAAAAGAGAAAAAAAGAGAGAAGAAGGAGAAATTTGGGGATACAGCATGTAGATAGAGAATGTATCTTGTAATAAAACTTGCATTGATGGGGAAGACAATAATTAAAGAGTGCAAGGTCATAACAATTATCATTTCTATCTGGTATCTTATTGTTCAAAGGAATAATTATAGCTTGATTCCTTAATTAGTATTTCTACAAGTCCCTTCTCCACTTAGCGAACACATTGGACAGACACACAATCTGTGGAAGCGTATTACTCTTATTGTTATGTGACGATGATGTGTTCTGCTTCCATACATCACTGTCACATCATGAACCGGAAGAAATCGGTGTTTTGCGTTTTTATGTGAGCCACCAGGACCCATCAACAGGACATCGACACTCACTTCCAACCTGGTAGTGTCAAAGTTTCATCTCGATCTCGCATCACTGATCACATTGATCCAGTGCCATGTTTTTATTTCCTCAGAGTAGAAACCTCAGCCTCCAGTGCACTGCTAGCTTGACATCAAACTGTAGAAACCTAATTAGAGCTTTGCACACTATGTCTACGGCATCACGGCTGGATCCAGTGTGATGTGAACATTTATAGTGCCATACTGTGGACGCTGTCAGGCTCTGGACAGGAAAAAATAGTTCAGTCATGATTAGGGGATTGTAAAATGATGGTATCTCTTATCTTGTTGAAAAATTAGGCTACAAAACTATATAATAAATCCCAGACCACTCGTGATGATTGGGTTAAAGGGCAATAATATCGGATGTTTCAAGAGTTTTATATAAAGATTTAACACTAAAGTACTTGATATGCTTCACTGAAGTTCGTGGACTATTTCCGATTTATGAACATTTCTCAGCTCACAAAGAATCAGATAGTAGGTAAAGAAGGCCTTTATTTTCATGTATTGCCACGGGTTCTCAGTTTAGATTTTAGAGCATGACGTAACTTGGGTAAACAACTTTCCGAACAACTCGATACTTTAGCAGTCCGAACAGGATTTGAACTTTAGACTTTCTGAAAGCAAAAACAAATTGTTTAACCTCTAGACGATGACGATCTAAGATGGGTTTTTTTTCCGCATACTTAGAGCATTTTGTCATCAGTAACGAGTGTTGGGTCTCACTCTGCACGCTCTGCCCTGCCTCGCCTCTCTGGGTTGTGTTTGTTATGATGGAGATCCACATGCTATGCTATTCTTATCACTGACTTAATGAACTTATCACAAATGAATGAAAGGTTAGTTTGACCTGTACAGGTCCTGTTAAGATAGGCTGATGTAACGGATCTTATTAAAGAGTTTAGATCTGTATTTGCACTTAAAACTTTAAAAACATTAATAATGGACACGGGATAACCGATTTTAATCTGTTATCATTATTTCGCTGAGCCATCATTCCATTGCTTCATAGTTCTGAACCTGTACTTTGCACTCTGAGGTCAAGGTTATTGAAACCTCCGCCGCGTCTTTTCCTCTCAGACCCAGTTTTTTTTTTTTCCTCGAGAATAACGTATCGGTGTCAGGCACAGTACTGTCTGGCCAACAAGGAACGGTCCAGCCTCCCAGTCTAACACCTCGGACCATTAGCGAGTTTCACCTTCCCGCACTCACCCTGGTGGGTCTATGTGAGGAGGGGAGAGGACGGGTTGGGGGGGGAGGGAGATAAAGTTATGGCCAAACCAAACATTTCATTAGAGAGGCTAGCTCACGCCGCTCCTATTGCCAGGAAGATCTATCTACCTAGGCTGCGAGTAGGTTTCTACCTGAGTGGGCCGCCACTGGGACAGGGAGCTCACTGGAGCCTCTCGTGCCAACTGAGTAATGACCACACCTGGTTCTGCTTCTCGCTTCTCTAAAGTCCGGCAAGGCTGATCGAAACTGGAGGTCAGCGCTTGACCTTCCAAGTGGCCGCATTCCTCAAACTCCTGTCTACGGACTGTGACTTACAAGGGGGGAAAAAGTGGGATAGAGAGAGAGAGAGATAGGAAAGAGAGATCAAGAGAGAGAGGGAGAGAGAGAGAGAGAGAGGAGAGATAGAGAGAAAGAGAAAGAGAGGGAGAGAGATATTAATAGAGAGTTCGTTGCAGGCGTTTTCTTTATCTCGGAGCACCGGCGAGTTGTGAAAGTTATTTACATTACACTATCATGGGATTTCTATCGGGCTTTGGAATTAGATTATGGTCTGAATGTTTTTATTCACAGACCCTCCCAGCACTCCTAATCAAAAAAAAAAAAAAGAAAAGAAAAATGAAAATAAATAAATAAAGACGTTAAAAAAAATTGCCTTTTGCCATGAGATTAATCAAACTCTTTACTACAACAATCAAACTGAAAGCAGAAACTGAACGTGTCACTAGTCTAGGAGGTGTTTCCGAGATCCGAGCTGCCTCCCCACTGAACGTGTCACTAGTCTAGGAGGTGTTTCCGAGATCCGAGCTGCCTCCCCACTGAACGTGTCACTAGTCTAGGAGGTGTTTCCGAGATCCGAGCTGCCTCCCCACTGAACGTGTCACTAGTCTAGGAAGTGTTTCCGAGATCCGAGCTGCCTCCCCACTAAACGTGTCACTAGTCTAGGAGGTGTTTCCGAGATCCAGCCGAGCTGCCTCCTCTCTAAGTTCACCATGCAGAGCTATGAGGAGAGTTGAAGCTGAAGCAGCAAAATTAAAGCGTCAAGTAAGTTCTGGCTGAGAGTAAGGTCATGTGACTCTTGCTACGTGACGGACTACCCAGCATGCAACGTGCAGAAAATCTCTGTCGAAAATCAAGTTTCTATAGGTATTAAGTTAGGATCTCAATTCTCCAGAGCTGGCGTGCTGGCGTGATGGGGAAGTTATTTGTTACTCATCTTAAAACTTGTATTTATTGACAAATAAATTTTCTGATCGACCGATTCCACAGCCATATCCATGCGCAAGACTATAATTATTGCTTACTTCTAAATCATTGTCAGTTTCGGAGATGTTTAGACCAACAGAGAGGCTCAGGTTTATCGTTATCATTTGGTTTCTGTGGGAGCCAGCACTCAGATTCTGTGTCAAGTCGAGGTAGAAAAGAAAGTACCACTTTTCTCTCTCTTAAACGCTTTCTCTGCCTCACGTCACACAATAGCTCCCTCGGGCTGGACTTCAGTCACGTGATTGATGATGATGGAGACAGCGGATACATAAGCTATGGTGCGCCATGGGTCTGCTTCTCTTAAAAATGTTTTTGAATTGTAGATGAACATTAAAACCATTGCGATAACGTCCCAAAAAGTGTTGTAGATGAAACACTGTTAATGTTTCCCGGGTTAATTAAACCAATAGAAATAAATATAAACGCTATTCAACTGCTTTTTGCACACATGCGTACACGTCATTCGGTAGTTTTAGCATTTTGTACTTTTATATTTTATCTGGCTTGTTTTATTGTGCCTCTAATGTCGTTAGTTTTGTCCATATCAGTTTAATAAAAGCCTCGCGATAAAACACAACGATTTTCATTGAATTTTGGAGACGGCGCAAGTTTTTGTCTGGACAGTAACTATGTATGAAGATTATTTAACAACGATGTTACAGAGCCTGGTGGTTGTGAGAACAGGTTGAGCTTATTCAAAAAGCTGATTAGATTCGAGTAGCGCAAGAAATACCACGACAAAACTTACATATTTAAATAACCTCCACGCGGAATTTTTTCAGAAACAAACAATCAAAAACAAGCACCACAGCACAACAATGATAACAACAACAAAAACAATAACAACGAAAAGAAACGAACAAGAATGATATGGCACACATAGAAATAAAGCAAAGCAGAGTAAAACAAAACAAAAGAGGACCTGAAAAGGTTGATAATATCAGTTGACATTGTTATGTCGAAATTGCTTCCATTTTTTTGTAGAAACTGTAACAAATCAAATCTAAAGGTTACACTTAGCTTACAGTCCGGATTGCGTGTCAACAATAAGAGCGTTGGTCACGTCTTTCTCAGGCTGGGTCGGCCAACACGAGAACATGTAAGAACAATATGATTAATATAATTATATTACCAGTTAGAAAATTATTTCTTTCGGTCTGTCAACTGCTTCACGTTTGAATACATGAAGTCTCTTTTCAAATGAAACCGTGGAAGCATATGTTGGAATTGCCACTTTGTTATTTGCCCTGAACTTCTATGTCAAATGTCTTTAAAAAATGAAAAAAGAAGAAGAAAATATTCAAAAAAAACAGGCACACATGCTTTTAAATTTGAATGCGTTATTATTTGGTGTGTTGCATATATATACATATATATATATATATATATATATATATATATATATATATATATATGTGTGTGTGTGTGTGTGTGCAACCTAGACCTGCATGAAAGTCAGAATAAAACATTCTATGATCTACGCCTGCACGCGATCAGTTCAACTTTTGTCTTGTCTCAGAATTAGAAAAAAAAAAAAAAAGCAAAGGTGAAGCTGATCCACATTCAGTTGTTTCAATCTACTTGACAATCAATGTGCTGTCTCAAGTTAGCCTTTCAACAATTGTGTATAGGTACCACACCTAGATACACAGTTCACTTATAATTCAGATCTAAATTTTATCAATGAAATGGAAAATATTGGTTTATATGTCAAAAATTTTCCTTTCGCAAAAATGTAGCTCATCTAGAATCAATTTCAGAGCCGCTTGAAAGTTTGTGAATCAAGGTCCTTTATATCTTTTTTATTTTGAAGAGTAACATAGAGGGAGAGAGAGAAGAAAAGAGAGAGAGGGGGGGGGGGTGCAGGGAAAGAGAGGGAGAGGGAGAGTAAGGAAGGGAATAGGAGGGGGGGGGGGGAAGAAGGGAAGAAGCCACTGGGTGAGAGTCAGAAGTAACAGTTCGTGACGGGGTCAAGAGAGCCGTTACTTGTTAAAAACTGAATTGGATTCATCGCCCTATACAGCAACTAGTTTGATACGCAACGAAGACCTGATAAAATATAGTTATAGTGTTTTATCAAGTCTCACTGCATAAATGTTAAATGTTAAGTTAAAACGATTCAAATGCTATTTGTTATATCTTAATGGGAGTTGATAAGTTTTGCCAAACAGTAACCGATCTTTATTTAATAACTTATTGATAGATCCAGATCTCTTCCCAAAGGTTATTGTTACAGGTTACAGCAACGTCGGCGTCAGGTTGGCTGGATCTAGATATCAATAATTGCGAGGGAACATTTCGATGTATCGTAGCTAATGTTAAAAGCATCAGCTTACGATCGTCGGAAAGTCGTTTAGCGTTTATTAAATCGGTCGCTAATTTGGGTGAGCCAGTCTGAAGCTGGAAAACCCTGAATAGAAAGATTTTTCTTTAGTGTATATTTCTTTAAGATTTACTATCACATGCATCTTTCGATCCTTAGGTCTAGCTCCATCTGTCCTAGCCTCTATGATCTATCGTTTGTTTGACTACCCTCTTTATTTCTATATGAAAACTAACAAGTAGGTAAGAGCGACTTTTTATCAAACCCAAGTTCCTCTGTCGACTCACTCCGAGCTGCACGGTGCGGTGAGTGAGTCTGCTCACGCGCGCTGGGAGCCCCTCACTGCTCGCGCTGGTGTAGCAGCGCCGGGTGCTGGGACGGTCCAACAAGTTGGACGCGGGTGAGGTGATAAAACTTGGGCAGCCTCGTGCACGCCAGTTTATTAGGACATGTTAGCAGTAGGTAGAGAGTGGTCTATATCACCTGGTCAGAGGATCAGTTGATTTGATTATTATCGCGGGCATTAATGTTATCATAGAATAGTTTGATGTTTCTTGTCGACAGTATCTTATAGTAGTGACTCGTCCCTTAGCACGGTTTGTATTTCCAAGAACCATAGCTTCACAAGTTGAAACATGGAACATAAGCAAAGTGCGCCTGACATGGGTGGTCTAGTCTAAATTCGTTGAGACTACGTAGAAGTAGATGACTAAAACTTTAAAAACTCTCTAAATTTTTGTGATAAACACAATTATGATCTTTTACTAGAAAATATAAAACATGTCTGTTCTTAAAAGTAAAGAATGCACATTAGTAAACATTTATCTAAACAGTCTGAATAAATTTCCGCTAAAAATTAGTTGGTAGCTATCATGATTTTATAAACCCATTTGTTTTAAAATGATAAAAATACAGTTGGGAAATCCTTACAAGGAATTTGACTCGAATTACCGCAAAACCTGCCTCGATTCTGGATAAAATAGCATCCAACCTTACACACTGTTAGGTCAGACTTCTTAACAATAATTGTCAAACGTTGCTGAGTAAAGTTGTATAATATCATACACATGTAGATCAAACGTGTTCAAGATACGCTAGCAACTTTGTTGAGTTTGTGGATAAATAGGGCGCACGGCGCTTGGTAAAAGAATTTAACCATCAAGAGAGATAATTTCTAGATATCATAACTTGTATGGTTTCATTAGCTCTCCTGGTATGGGGAAAGCAACTTTTTTTCCCGATAAATAAAATATTAGATACGTGACTTATCTGTGTAGCACTGATTTCTTTCGTAACACCCCACCTCACTAGTCTTATTTCTCAATATTTTTAGCGGCTTACTTTCTGACCTGTTTTGTTTCGGAGACCCATCGAGTAAAAGTTCTGTGATAAAACTAGATCTCTCTCTATATATGACAGCCGCTCAAGCCCCCGCTGTAACACAAAACAGTATGGACGGCGACTGGGCCTTTTGAGTCTGATGTGAACTAAAATTCCAGTGACAATCATGTGTGATTGATAAATGGTTTAGTGACATTTCCTGTATGTAGGCTATCCTAGATTTACAAGCAATCCCGAGGCTGATATACAGAAACAAACCAAAAAAGTAAGTCAAAATATTTATTATATGTAAATATCTTTTTTAAACACCATGTGAAGCAAATTTGATATCCTACTCTGATATTAAAAAAAAAAAAACAACGTTTCCTCTATTTCCTAAAACACGTCGGGTAACGGACACCAAGTCAAGTGTTACACCTCGTGGTTTTGGTTTGTCGCTGGGAGACTTATCTAACACTTTTTTTCAACGAATTATGAACACAAAATTTCTGCGAGTTGTGAAATTTGAGGCGTTGGGTGGTCTTTTTAGTTGATCGTCGCCGGAGATGTGTCATGTTTTAGGTTCGATTCTGGATTAGAGGCATCTCAATCAATGACATAATTATAATTCCGGATGGATGTGGATAGATTGATACAGTAGGTTAATTGAACTTTCAAAGAGTTAAAAACAGACTGTTTTCAGTTTCTTAGCACAGATATGTGGCAACTTTATGCATCATTCATTTGAATTTTCTTATTTAAAGTTCGGAAATTTTTATATGTCTCGTGTAATCAATCTAGGAGTAAGGTGGAGAAAATATAAACTATTTTTTATATATTTTTTTTTAAGCAATGAATAAAAAAGTGATAAAAAGCATTGCCTAGTTTAAAAAAAAATATAAAAAATAGTTTATATTTTCTCCACCTTACTCCTAGATTGATTACATGAGACATATATATGTCTCGATATATATGTCTCGTGTAATCAATCTAGGAGTAAGGTGGAGAAAATATAAACTATTTTTTATATTTTTTTTTAAACTAGGCAATGCTTTTTATCCCTTTTTTATTCATTGCTGATCTTGTGAATCTAAAAAAACTACATGCGCTATCTTATTAAAAAAACGTTAAGTTACTGATAATTAGATAAGCATTTTTAAGCTATCAAGGTGAAAGTTTTGATATGATTTTGGTTTTGAGTCAGCAACCCTGCACTGCTGAATTACTCTGTTACTGCTGGTGTCTGGTCTCTCTCCCAGTCCTGTAGTACTTAATCTGCTATGTCTATTGCCCAGTCTGTCTCCATAACTCTCGGGAGTCTAGTTTGTTATGGCTGTTGTCCAGCCTCTTTCCTAGATCTGTGGTGTCTAGGTCCCCATCAAGCTGGCCCCTCTGGTTCTGTTGTTTTCAATGATTTGCGTCTCTTAACGTGACCAGAATATTATAGTTCAGGGTTCTCTAACCGCGCCTGTAGTTAGGGAATTATTAGATCCAATATTGTTTCTGTTGTCTTCATTAATAACCATGTAGCCCTCTAGCCTGAAGCGTGTCACGAAAAGATCAGTTGAAATAACACCAATCTTTGATGAGACTTGTCAGGTGGATTCGTGCTTGCCTCTATCGAAGTGAACGCCAAGTATACAATGTTTTCAAGAGTTTTTTAAATTGATTTGGATCAAATGTTCAGATTGTCTGTGGTTTCGCGGTATGTGTTTGGCTGTTTCTAGATTTCCTTGAAATATCCTCAAAGTTCCACAGGTATGTCGCTCCCAGTCACTCGAAATGTGTTTAGTTCTTTTCTTCTCCGCCTATTGCAATGGTCACTTTCATGACCCAAGCAGTTTTATATTCAGAATGCACTGTTTTTCTTGACATTTTATTAGCTTTATTTATTTTTATTTTTCATGCAAAGTGAAGATTTCGTTGAAAGAGCAACAAAAGTATTCGAATTCAAAATGAATATACGTACACGCATATTGGTCCTTACATGGTTTTTTAAAACACCTAGAATATCTGCTTTCCTGCCGCAGACATATTGATAACCCGACATCTTGTGCTGCCGCAGACATATTGATAACCCGACATCTTGTGCTGCCGCAGACATATTGATAACCCGACATCTTGTGCTGCCGCAGACATATTGATAACCCGACATCTTGTGCTGCCGCAGACATATTGATAACCCGACATCTTGTGCTGCCGCAGACATATTGATAACCCGACATCTTGTGCTGCCGCAGACATATTGATAACCCGACATCTTGTGCTGCCGCAGACATATTGATAACCCGACATCTTGTGCTGCCGCAGACATACTGATAACCCGACATCTTGTGCTGCCGCAGACATATTGATAACCCGACATCTTGTGCTGCCGCAGACATATTGATAACCCGACATCTTGGGCTGCCGCAGACATACTGATAACCCGACATCTTGTGCTGCCGCAGACATATTGATAACCCGACATCTTGTGCTGCCGCAGACATATTGATAACCCGACATCTTGTGCTGCCGCAGACATACTGATAACCCGACATCTTGTGCCGCCGCAGACATATTGATAACCCGACATCTTGTGCTGCCCTTTTTGGTCCAGTTAGGAGATTTCTTTATCGTCCACCCGCAGCAGCTACAGGTGATAAATTGAAAGAAGGCATATTGCTCGTAAATCATATTCCGAGAATATAGTGAGCACAAACTATCTCAATTCTTCCAAATAGTTGCGCCGCAGGGAGCTGAATCGAGAAGATTCGATTCTCAGTTATCAAAACAAATCCTCTTGTGTTAGGTTTCACTTTCTAGACCAAAGGAGTGAGTGAGTCGGAGCTGAATCGAGAAGATTCGATTCTCAGTTAGCAAAACAAATCCTCTTGTGTTAGGTTTCACTTCGGTTGCACCAAAGGAGTGAGTGAGACACATATTGTTTTCTACCTGTCTATTTGTCTGTCTGTGTTTCTCTCTTTTTATCCGTCTACAAATCTGACTTCCTATTTAGCTTCCTATTTATAAGTCTTTCGATCGAGCTGTCCATCTCTTTTGTCTAAGTGCTTATCTACTCTTCAATTTATCCATCGCTCTTGCTATATATATTTTTAATCTCCTTTCTTTGTTACTATAATCAAACTTTCTGACTGTCCATCTATTCATTTGTCTACCAGCGTATCATTCTAACTGTCTGACTAACTGCTTGTTCACTCTTTAATTTATCCATTGTTCATTCTATACTTTTTGCCTCCTGTCTATGTTTGTATATTTCAATCAATCTTTCTGACTATCCATCTATTTAGCTACCTTCATATCTATCTGTCTATCTCTCCTGTCGGCCCTTCATTCAACAGGATTGTGTTTTACTTTTTTAATTTGTTGTTGTTGACTGATGATAAGCGGTATCTGGTGGTTAGAACTACCGCCATGGGTTCGAAACCCAAATAAGCCGTAGACTAATTTTAGGGTCTTTTCCTTTCAACGCCTTCCTACTGAGCTCGGGCTTATTTGTACTTTCGATACAAATGAAACTGCGCTAGAGTGCGGAGATCGACTGTCAAACACCATAGAATAATCACCGCCGCTACATGTATGACATTAACAACTGCCATAAAGCTGTCGCAAGATTACGGTGCATGTATAAAGGCTGTGACAGTAACGATGTGTCTACTGACCTACTCACTAGCCATAAATCTTAACATTGATAAGGACACATTAAATTTTAGGTCACACACGTGACCTGAAACCCTAGCAGACAGCCATGACGAATAAGACCTGTTTCCTGTAATCTAAGAGTTATCTCACATGCAGTGTGCAGATGTTATCCTGTTGGAGAAGTTCCTGGGTCTTTTTTCCCTTTTGATTCTTTCCCAACCATTAATTTGTCTGACATACTTATAAGTGACACATGCAACAACTAAGGCGCTGGTCTGGTTTATGTTCAGATTGAACCACGCCCCCACCCCCACTCCTGTACACTATCATTTTTACTTGTTTGTATCACTCTGGTCGAATATATCGAGGTTTTTATGCTTCGAATACATAGCAAGCAGTGACTAAAACAACAGTTTCGCCTGTGATTACATGTATTACCATAATGTGATCTTACTATGCCATCATGCAGTCATTTCCCGCCAGCTAATGACTGGCCAACCCGTTAATTGTTTTCTATATGTGTGTCTGGGACAACCACAAACATATATGTTAACATATTTTCTATTCTGTCGCACGCAAGTGGTAAGTTATGTTTTGTTTTAGATAATTTTCTTAGACATGTACATTTCATGAGGATTTAAAAACTTTACGATACATATAGTAATGATGATAAGCAGTAAAGAAATTACAATAAATTAATCTTCTGAATAAGATTGTTTTCAAAAACTGAATGCTCTCTGTCTCTCTCTGTCTCTCTCTCTGTCTCTGTCTCTGTCTCTGTCTCTCTCTCTCTCTCTCTCTCTCTCTATCTATCTCTCTCTCTCTCTTTCTCTCTCTACATATCTATTTATCTGTCTGTCTATCTATCTATCTCTATCTCTCTCTCTCTTTCTCTCATCTTTCTTCCTATCTTTATCTTTCTCTCTCTCCCTCTTTATGCCTAGCCTCTTTATGTTTCTCCGACTCCTCTCTCTCTTTCTCCCTCTCTCTCTCTCAGTCTAATTCGACAGGTACGTTATCTCCATTGTTCATACACAAACATCATTTTCCTATGGACAATCGTTCGATCAGAGCTATGTCTCTCCCTGGAAAACAGATGTGTGTGACTGTGTGCGGAGATCTATCTGCCCGTACGGGTCAATCTAACCGTAGAGGAAACAAATCCGAAACTTTCATTATCAACATGCGACAACATCCTATCTTAGTCACACAACATTAGATTCACGTACTACACGATTCGGACGCATCGTGAGATGGGAAGAATTCATGCTCACCATTTTAGTTAAACCAACCATTAATAAGTTGCATTGATCATTAAATTAACAACTTCTCATTATAGGGAATGTAAGCTGATAGCAATCTTGCTCTTCTTGATATAGCATTGAATTCGTATTATGAAGACGTTTTATCGATTACTTTTTACATACATTATTACATAACTTCGATTATTTTTGGTGAAATGTTCGATCACTTTTGTATCTATGTTATCTGAATGCTCAAGTATAGAATACAAGCCTGATTGCCCGTTCAAATGAACAGGTGGGGAAGACAACTACATTGAAGAAGTTCAAATTTTACAACAATAACAGACAATAAGACACATAACATTATCCCACCCAGAGTCCTACAACTACATTAAAGAAAAGCAATTTTTACATTGAGGACAGACAATATATCTCCTCCAGCTCCACTCACAGTACAGTAAATAAATAGAACCTTGACACTTTGTAATTCTTCTCATGTTGTCACGTAGAAATTCTTTAAACGAAGGAGAGTCTCAAGAAAAAATTGTAAGTTAAATTTGAGTGCAGCTTTATAAGCAGCCTTTTTTTCCCATTTAGCTCTCCACCCAGACCATAATGTGGAGCTGATGGCCCACGTGACTACAGAATACTGATATAACTTAGTGCTTGCTCCGACAATATCTGACGCCATACACCAAACGTTACAGAGCGCTACCGAGACAAGCACCTCTACAAAAATAATTGCGTGTTGATTCTCTTTTGATTATCCCATCTAGTTAGCCTGCAGCGATGCATTCTCAACATTTTCTGACATAGCCAAAAAGCTGTTTCAGTCAGTTTAGAGTTAGTACAAGAAAGATGCTGAAACTGGCGACGGACAACTTTCCTGAAACTCTCTAGACGAGGAAAACATCTGACAGCCAACTTATTACTTACTGCTTTTATTTTGAGTTAAATATACCACAAGGCACTAGTTTTATGTAAACAAGTTTTTTGAAGTTTAACTCATAATCCATTAATTCATAATTACATCTACATTAAACTAATTGCCGCAGCCAAAGCCACTAAAACTTAAAAATGCCATAAAGTGATATTTAACAGGTAATTATAATAATCTAAAAAATTCATACTGTGACAAAGTACTTTCGTAATAACGTTGTAACTTGATCACAACACCGATGTTATTTTTGTGGAATTTTTTAATTTATTTTAATGCACAGAGCTGGGTATAATTCAAATGATCAATTGGCTCTTGTTAACTACTCGATACTTCAGCATAGAACAGTTGAATAGTTCAGCCTCATACATACTCTAATAACTTTTCTTGAAGTTGTGAAGTACTTAGTTTGGCATGTCAATAATAATTGGTTTGGTAGGCTCCCAGGAAAGTTTAAGACCTATAAAAAGGTTAACACCGTCACAATAATAAATTTTAGCTGTATATAGATTCTACTTTCTGCCTCTCAACTGATAACAATGTCAAAATTCTGTTAGCTACTTCAGTGCCTGACGTCACACCACCTTGTGAACGGGCAAGGGCCGGGTTGGGCGCGGGGGAAACAAGAAACTAAATGGAGTCAGGTTATAACTTTGTCATTGATTTGACACTTTCATTTGTCTTCCAATATCTTTCCGATCTTCCTCTTTCTCTCTCTCTCTCTCTCTCTCTCTCTCTCTCTCTCTCTCTCTCTCTCTCTCTCTCTCTCTTCCTTTCTCTCATTCACACACATACACCGATATACCCAGACTTATTTTTAATTCAAACGGTTTTTATCTACATCTCTCTTGTTCTCTCCCTTACTCTTACTCGTTCCCTTACTTTTCTACTTGTTCATTCATGAAAGTAATATGTTCCCATTTTCTTTTTCTTTTCTTTTTTTTTTAAATTCTCTCCTCTCTCTTACCATCGCAATAAATCGATATTCAGCCAATATATTCCAAAGCATTATCGATATCGTTCATGTAAAATTGATGGACAAAGAGAGACCCACTGTAGACCGCATTAGTCGGACATTTAAGTCAAAGCAAATTATCGTGTGGTGTGTTTAACTGAGATCTGTAGGATTGGTGTGTTCTCCACACACAGCCTCGACAAGCTACACTCGAAAATTTCCTAATTAAAAGTGGCGTTACACATGTAGCTGTAGAGACAATGGGGTTTATCAAGGAACACTACCGGGTATATCCTAAGTCTCAAACAACCATTCGCACATGTGTGTTATTCTGAGCCATCTATCCAAATAGTTCTCTAACAATTCTTTAACTTAATTTGAGTAGTACCTAGACTACTCCAGTTTACCTGACCTTTGCCATCTTCGGTTGTTACAGAAAACAGTTGGCATGACGATATACCTTGAGGTACGCGCCGGACAGTGCTCTGGTCTATTCTGAGGACACACTTAATATTGCTCTACAATGACTGAGAGTTACCAGTCTGTCTACACAAGCCAGAGCATCTCCAGAAAATACCCTCTAGCGGTTCTAGTACCTGAGAATGTGTTTATCGTGGGCTGAAGGTCTCCTGTAGGAGCGTTTGTTCACCAGTGACAGAGACATGATTCGGCGTCGGTGGTCACAATTGTTTACACTTTGAAGCATCGCAAAGGTTTTTGAAATAGTGCTAGTCAAACTGAACTTGACTTTTGTTTATATGTATATATATATATATATATATATATATATATATATATATATATATATATATGTATGGTTTGATCCATGTACTTTGGTATTCTAGTGATCTCTTAGTAAAAATTTAAGGTACATCGTACTCAAGCAAAAGGTTAAGAGAAAATGGAAGCAACAGTATCACAAGTCTTTGACTAGTATAGAACACATTGTGAACTGTTGGAGTGAGGTTCTCCTGAGAATGATAACTCTGATTTATTGTATATCCTACTCCCTTATAGTTCCGCATCAAGTGTAAGCTTATTGAACTGGCCCTTGTTTCAAGATTCTTCCTCCCGTCCAATGCTGGCTCAATCTACTGTAAACTAAACCGCTTCTTGACTTAACTGCGCAGTAAAACTGTTACCACAGGCTACAAAAGTTTATTGTTTGAACTGAGGACCATAATGATCAAACGTGTGGTTTCTACCTGTGTTTAGAACAGGTCACCTTGACAAAGGATGCAACTCCTTCAGCAGCGCAGCCAATAAACAGGCAGCCAGCTAAAAAAGTAGACATGATGACGGTAATGTTGATGATAATAATAATAATAACAACAACAACAACAACAACAACAACAACAACAACAACAACAACAACAACAACAATAATAATAATAATAATAATAATGATAATAATAATAATAATAATAATAATAATAATAATAATAATAATAATAATAATAATAATAATAATAATAATAATAATAATAATAACACAACAATAACGAACTGTGTAGGCATGTTTTCTCAGATACGTTATCCGACACAAATCCACATTGCGCAGTAACTTTTATTGAAATTTAACGCTGTCCAGCCTTGCTTGTCGACCAACATCATGCCTGCAATGAATCAACTTCTGCTGGGTTGTGCATGTTTTGGTTGTCACCTTATAACTATACACACTCTCTGGTTGTCACCTTATAACTATACACACTCTCTGGTTGTCACCTTATAACTATACACACTCTCTGGTTGTCACCTTATAACTATACACACTCTCTGGTTGTCACCTTATAACTATATACACTCTCTGGTTGTCACCTTATAACTATATACACTCTCTGGTTGTCACCTTATAACTATACACTTTCTGGTTGTCACCTTATAACTATATACACTCTCTGGTTGTCACCTTATAACTATACACACTCTCTGGTTGTCACCTTATAACTATACACTTTCTGGTTGTCACCTTATAACTATACACACTCTCTGGTTGTCACCTTATAACTATACACACTCTCTGGTTGTCACCTTATAACTATACACACTCTCTGGTTGTCACCTTATAACTATACACACTCTCTGGTTGTCACCTTATAACTATACACTTTCTGGTTGTCACCTTATAACTATATACACTCTCTGGTTGTCACCTTATAGTTTCGCACATACCGGTCTACAAGAGTCTTTCAGAGGTCTGCGGCTGCGCACACCAGATGGTCCTGTAAGGACTCATTACCGCTAATTCCTGAATAATCGTTCCCTGAACTGTTCGTTTACACTTTGAATAATGAATTTGTCGCCACAATCGTGTGGAAATCAGCGACTCAGTTTCTTTTTCAGCTGAGCCAAACATTAATCTGGGTGTGAGATTGGTTGTTTATTTTTTTATTTAAAGCATTGAGCGTTAGCGTCTGTGTCGTGTTGACTGTAGAGATTTCAAAAAGCCTGTTCCTGTGGCTACCCGTATGTAACACCCTTCTTCCTCTTTCCTCCTCAAATCTCTCTCTCTCTCTCTCTCTCTCTCTCTCTCTCTCTCTCTCTCTCTCTCTCTCTCTCTCTCTCTCTCTCTCTCTCTCTCTCTCTCTCTCTCTCTCTGAATCTTTCTCACACACACGTACACAGATTTTTTAGGTCAGCCTAACACTTGCCATATATCCTGATGGACACCTCTTCACGATGTTGGCAAAGTTTGCTCTGCGTCTCTTTCAGAGCGGTTCCTCTGAAGCCAAGGTGGCACGCAGTAGGAGCAGCAGTGTTATTGGTTCCGTATTGTTTATTGAAAAAAGCAATAAGTGACGATAAGGGGCAGAAAACAAATAGACACCGATTTTAAAATACCAGTATCGCAGCAATGGTTTATGGTTATGCTATGAGGCTGGGGAAAAAATAATTTATAAGTTTTATGGTCTTGCTTGGCAATTGCGAATGAAATGTGCATTTTTCACCTTTTGAAACTTGCAGTTCGATGTAATAAAGTGGCGAATCTACTTTAATTGGATTTATATATTTTGATTGACAGCTTTTATGTCTTTGAAACTATGATGTATTTATTTGAAATTTATATAATAGTAATTATTATCAGTTTGGTTTTGGCTCTGTTTTATAGAGTTATTTCTTTTCCATAATTATTATTTCTATTTCTTTCTGTGTACTTTTTTTCTGTTTCTTTGTCTATATCTGCCTGTTTATGGGTGTCTGCCTGTGTATGTGTCACGACCAGTCTCCATGTCATTGTCATTCTATCTCATTTGTTGTTTTTTTTCTGAATCTCTCTCTCTCTCTCTCTCTCTCTCTCTCTCTCTCTTTCTCTCTATCTATCTATCTATCTATCTAATATTTCATTATATTACATCTAACAATATACAATTGTTTCTTATCTCGAGAAACAAATTAGCAGCCACAGGCGTCACCCCAAACCTGTTTGATTAGCTCGACAAATGTATGCCAAGCCCAATGTTCATATCTGTAATCCGAGCCGAGAAAACTCCACCCTGCGAGGTTAAGACAAAAACTGAATCACAGCTGTGTGGTTTTCTTACTGCTGCAGCACAAAAACTTGATTTGTTCGTGCCTTATCAGATAAGTGGAAACTAATTCTTTAGAATGTGAATAAGCGCTCTTTTACTGCAGCTATCGTCACGTACATAATATTGGTGCAGACTTGGTCTCTTACTGCAGCGGGTATATAATGGGTACATCAGAGCGCGTCCAACTCGCACAAAACGTCTAGCTTACAATGAGTGCAAAGTCAACCAGTGATTGTGCGGGATCCGCCCAATTTGAATTAATCTCTGATTCGATTGAAGCTTTGCCTTTCATCCGATTGAAACAAAAACGACTCTATTCAAGATGCAAGCAAAAAATCGAAAATCTTCTAGATAAAAGTAGTAATACTTCCTGTAATACGCGAATAAAACATTGCACAAGCATTACTCATACAATTGGTATTGAGTTAATCCCTGGTCGGCTTTAATCTATCTTTGATATCCTCCAACCAGTAAATAGTTTGAACGTAAGCAGAATACCAGAAGCAGAAACAGATTACAAACTGACTGCGGCTAAGTCCTTACCTTGGGGCTCTGCTAACCCTAGGCGATTTGGTCTGCCTGTCTGTCTGGCTATCTGTCTGTTGTCTGTTGTCTGTCTGTCTGTCTGTTTGTTTGTCTGACTGTCTGTCTGTCGTCTGTCTGCCTCTCTCTCTCTCTCTCTCTCTCTCTCTCTCTCTCTCTCTCTCTCTCTCTCTCTCTCTTTGTTTCTCACTCTCATTCTTTCACTCTCCCTCTAACACACACCCTCACTCTGTACTTTAACTATTTATCCTCTTATTCTCTTTCCGCCCGTTTTTAGGCGAGCTATCAATAGATCTTTGTCCATTAACGGTGGTTGCGGTACTATTACTACAACTGGTAAGGCATCACCTACTCTATTTCCTGCCTTTCAGTGTAGCAGCTGCCCCGCCCTAACTAGTACCAACTACCAAACGCCTACACTACCAATATTACTATTACTTGCCTTGCAAGGCGAACGCTTTCTCTTTTAGTCACACATGATAATAAACTCTGCAACTGCTGGTAAACATTGTTATTACTATAAAGCATGTAATATCTCCAGCCTTTGTACCTCATTGACTTGTGTCATTAGTTGGACTAGTTTTAATGCCCTGTGAAGCACTAAGTAAAGAAGAATATATCTTACCCGCATAGTTTATTATCTGTGTTTTATCACATTACTTTGCCTGTCCTAATCCTAATGAGTAAAGTCTTATCTCGTAGGTTCATGCTAAGTGGTCGCCCTTACTGCGAGACAAAGTCGGTTTCCTCAGGTTGCTCAACCCTTATTTAACCTAACGGAACTTTCCAATTCTTCACACCTACATTCACCGCCGGTCTGTGTTCACAGTATGTCTTTGCTTATATTTACATTATTGTTTTTATCTGTAGCTTCCTTCTAGGCTGATCTGTCCCTTTGGTTTCTCTCACCCCGAGTCTGAGTTGGCGACAGCCTGACTTGCCCACCCGTGGACTTGTCCTGATTGATGCAGGACAAATCTGGCGGACATCATTACACGGCCACTTAGCCAGGTGGGATGGGTCGAATCTTCGAGACGGAATTATTACCTGTCTGTACGCAGTGGCGGCCGACAATTTCCGGTGGTTGAGTTCCTGTTTGTTTTATTGAGATGGATATCTACTGGGTGGTTTTACTGTTTCTCCCTTGCCTATAGGTGACCGAGGGAAAGTTTGCGCTGTCTCAGATGATACATACCTTCTGACTCTGGCATGATCCACACAGTTGCTGATGGACATGGATCAGATTTTAACCTTTTCTTATAATTAGCGCTGTTTAATTGGAGCTTGCTTGATGAGTAAAAGAAAAGTAAAGTTTTAGATCTCTTTGTAATTGACAGACTGGTCATGATACCACGATGTTTAGTCAGTCAAAGGTCTTCTTTTTGCGCTCAGTTATAGTTTTGCCTTCTCAACTTTATCAACCGTTTCTCTGTCTCTTGCTGCTGTCTGAAAATCTGGCCTCTTTACTGACGTCTTTCTTGTCGTACTGCGAGAGGTAAGATGAATGTTTGGAATAAATAAATCAGATAATCACCATAAATTATAGAATGATGGAAAAAATATTTGTCCCTAACTGTTACAAATTATAAAGTTCAAAATCACTCCAATAACAAGCATAATTATGCCGTTTTCTCTTGAAGTTTTCGGTCAAAAAAATTCTTGGGACACTCAAAATGGCTTTAGACAAAAGAACCCATCCGTACGAGTTATCACTTGGATAAAGTTGGCCTTTGTGTTTAGTCATGCACAGCCTGCCGACATGGTCAATTGAACAGCGTCTGATCAAGGTTGATTTCTCATAGTTACTAAGTTCCACAGGATGACCGGGCCTGTCTTGGTCGTGGGTGGGACTGCCTCCGACGTGACCAATCCATGGAAAACATTTTGTTACTGACAAACCCACAGCGAGCGACGCCAGTTTCAATAGCCAGGCCCGTAAATATCTCATCTGGGATCCTAGCGTCACATTATAGGCTTGCCTGGTCCGTGGGCGGGCAGCTATGTGTGTGTGTGTGTGTGCGTGCTATTGTAGGGATAGCGAAACAGAGTAGACAGAGGATTATATATATATATATATATATATATATATATATATATATATATATATATTTATGCAGAGAGAGAGAGAGAGAGAGAGAGAGAGAGAGAGAGAGAGAAGAGATCAATGCCCATCTTCGCATACATAACTCCCATTGACCTGTTCATTTAGCGACAGAAGTGCCAATCTATGGCGGGGTTTCTCTCTAATCCTCCGACACGTCTCTGGGCAATAATAGAGCTATTTAAGTCGTCATCTTCATTTCTTTCCGGCTGTTTACGAGTTCAGCCAAATTTAGAATGCAATAATCACACTGCATGCAATTTTATTGACAGGCTGAAAATCTTTGATTCACGCCCCTTCTATTTTTTTCTTTTATCTCTTTTCAGATCCACATCCTCTTCTTATGTCCGGCCACAAGGGCATCTTTTCAAATCAATAAACCGTGGTAGATCTGGACACAGGTTTACTCAAACTGCACACCTGCAGTTTTTTAGAATTCTTAATCACTGTGTGTGCGGGAGCGATATCACAGTTAAAAGTTTTTTGAGAGAACAAGGTTTTCTGAACTGTTGGAATGCAATGATTATTGAACAATACTTCCTGATAAGCTACTGCATTCTCTCTTTGTTTGAAGACTTGTGAGAGAGAGAAATACAAATAAGAAGAAAGTCCACATACACTTATATTGAAATCGTTGTCTTTTTACATCTTGAGTGATATACCATGGCATGACGTTGTAAATTCTAATCATTAAAACTGGACAATCATGCCAGAGTATATTTTGAATTTCTAGTCTAAAGTTTGGAATTTTCTTTGCATGGCATCCCAGTGAAATATTTGATAAATTTGGAACATGACTGTAGTTCAAAACAAATCGCAGTACACAAGAACTTCTTCAAGTTTAAAAAAAAGGATTGATACAGTCTGTCTTTGAACACGTTGAAACAAAGGTTTTCAAAACACTCTGGTTGATTGATCAGAAACTGAAATATGCGCCACGTTATTAACAGTTCTTAAAGTTAAATATACCCTGAACCGAACCCTAACTCTTGAGACAGAGACTCAAACCGCAACAGCTGCTGAGACTAACACATCTTCCAAGCCAGGTATGGAGGACAACGCGACCTCCGCCACCAGGCTTCTTGACGCCATCAGCACCACAACCGCCAGCAGCAACCTGCCCACCTTGCTGGCTGACAACATCAGCAGCCTCGGCCTGTGGGATGACAACGACACTGACGGCAGCATCGGGATGAACAACCGCAGCAATGGTAGTTTTCGCGGTGTGGCCGGGAACAACACGTTCCTCATGGCCCAGATCCCCTTCTACATTCTCATCTTCCTCCTGTCAGTGGTGGGCAACATACTGGTCATCGTGACGGTCATCCAGAACAAGAAGATGCGCTCACTGACCAACGTGTTCCTGCTGAACCTGTCTGTGTCCGACCTGCTGCTGTCAGTGTTCTGCATGCCGTTCACACTGATCCCGATCTACCTGAAGGACTTCATCTTTGGCGAGGCCATGTGCATCATGGTGCGCTACCTCCAAGGTGAGTATCACGTCACACCTTGACCAGCTCATCTTTAAGACTGGCAAGGCTTCAGAACTTAGTCACAAATAAAGCCTTGACCCTGGGGCTGGGCTAGAGCAATAAACTTGAAGAAGTTAACGGATAAAACGTCCCGATATTTGAGCGAAACTCAGAGTTCAGGTGAATGATTGCGTCCTAGTTGATACAGTGATCTGTAGATCAGTTTGTTTATTTATATTATAGGTGGGTTTACAGTTTATCGCTTTGGTTTGTGGCAAGCATGATCCGAATCATATTTTATGGTTTTATCTCGACCGACTTATATCGTAAGTTGTGTCCATCAATAAGTGATAATTATTATGAAGATATATTTTTATAAAACATTTTTTTGTCATTTGCGATTTTGGTACAACTATAAATTCTTTTTCTTTTCTTTTCTTTCGTTTCTTTCCTTTTTTTTTTTTTGGAAAGGAGGTGAGGGTTGGGAGATCTCTGAACATCGGGGGTAATTCCATGGTTTTGATAGGTTTTGTTTCTCTGTGCAAACGTTTTTATTTACTCTGCATACGAAAATACATTTTTAGTAATATTAAATTCAAACTTAATTTCAAATTATTTCTTCTCGAGCAAAATCCATCTCTTTTTTAAGCAACAAACCCTAAGTTAGGATGGTTAGACTCTAATCCTACATCTTTTCTTTTAAAACATTATAATTATGGGATCTAGGGAGAGGGGGTCAATGAACACCGGGAAAAAAGCTAATTGATGTAGAAATAAAGAAAAGATACCTGACCTATTTAAGCGATGGCCAAAATGTTCTGCAAAAATTTAAAAGCTTTTGGATTAACGATAAAAGTTGGGAAAAGATTCAAGTTTTCGACAAAGCAGGCAACACTGTCCTTGGTCTTTGTTTTTCTGGGGGGGCTTTGATAAATTTAAAATTCGCCCTGAATTGGGTTAATCTCACTCTCGGAGGCTTATAATCATCGTTATGCATATCTCTCTCTCTCTCTCTCTCTCTCTCTCTCTCTCTCTGTGAGTGTGTGTGTGTGTCTATCTATCTATCTATCTTATCTTCAAACTATCTATCTATCTATCTATCTATATATCTATCTCTATCCGTCTCTCTCTCTCTTTCTATCTATTTATCTATCTATCTATCTATCTCTGTCTGTATCTCCCTTTCTTTCACTTTCTCTCTCTCTCTCTCTCTTACTCTCTTTCTCTCCCTCTCGCTCATTCTCTCTTCCCTCTCTCTGTGTTTCTGTCTCTGTCTCTGTCTTTGTCTTTGTATCTCTCTCCCTCCCCCCGACAGAAATTTGTCTTTGATCAGATTCCATCCTTTTATAAAGTAGTTCATTTGGAGCTGTCGTTTACTACTGTTTTTTTGTCTTGTAATTTATTTCTTTGTCTTTTCCTTCAAGGGATGTCTCCGGGCCGACAAGTAAGGTTTTTCAACCGCCTAGGTAGATGATAGACACGCGTTTTGGTTTGACTATCACAAAACCAATTTTTTAGTGAGGGGCAATCATCTCTTTGTTATAAGAGTACACTTTCATTTTTTCCTCTCGCAGGGTGAATTTTGAAACTGGTTTTTGACAAAGGAGGAGATGGGTGTGTGTGTGTGTGGGAGGGGGGGAAGGGGGGAGGTAAAGACGTTGGTGAACAGTCTGAGGGAGCCAGCAAGTTACTTCTTTAGTTCTATTCAACCAGTGCTTCTCCCCATTTGGATCAGAAAAACCTTTGGAGATTTCTGCCCCTCCTCAAACTTTGCGACAATTTAGGCTGAGAACCTTGTGGCTTCAAAACTAGCCGGTCTCTAAGCTGCCAAGAGTGTGATCAGCGCCCGAGCTAAACCCGCCTCCAGTCCCACGAGGTTCCTGCGAGGGACAATGACGATAGATTGAGCTTCGCGATACTTTCAAAGAAGTTCGTTAAACACAGGTAATCTTCTAGCCTGATGGTACCTCGAAATCTTTTTCAAAAAAGTAAAAGCCAGCAAAGCGTTAAATGTAAAGACAACACTGTGCGGCTGATCGTGTCTTCACACTTAATGGACATACTATATTGGGGAGGGTGCTGTGAAGATGATGTCTTTGAGTTAGAGAAGAACGTAGGTTGGTGATGTTTTACCCTCAGCACTGTGAGCCTCCAGCAGCCTGTCGTCTCTCAGCGTCGTGTCGTAACTCTTCAAATTGGCGTCTCGGTTATCTCCCTTAGCACCACGAGTGCCTTACCATCTGCATTTACTTACTTCCCTTGCTAATCGATCACCTCCCCCCCCCCCAAGATTCGTTTCAAGAATCAGTAGGAACAGTTATACGTCATTAGTTTCTCATCAAAGCTCCCTCTCACTCTCAAGTTATTGACGAAAACATAGAGGATATGACAGTGTCCTGGAGTCCTACACTCCATCGGCATCCTGCTTAGGTCCAGGGAAAGAAAAGAGAAAAGAGTACCGAGTAAAACAATGATAACCGTTTCTGTAAGAGCTAAGACCAATCCTATCCCTCTTCTATCTGTCTGCAGCGTCTGTGTCTCATACACTTTGTGTGTCTGCTTTTGCCCCCCCCCCCCCCCGAAGCACACAAACACTTCTCTCCGCCTGTATTTCTATATTTCTCTCTCTCTCTCTCTCTCTCTCTCTCTCTCTCTCTCTCTCTCTCTCTCTTTCTCTGTCTGTGTGTCTCTCTCTCTGTCTCTCTCTCAATCCCCATTTTAGGTATCCCTTGCTTCTATTAGCTTTACACAATGTGTCAAGAATTTTTTTCTTAATGTTCCCCGATTTGAGCATTTCTCTCCGACAATGAAGACAAGCCTGATGATCTGTGGGCCACTTCAGCGCCGCTACCAAATGTTCAGGGCCCCAAACTGTCTCGCTGATGAAGCTGGTCAAACACATGAAACTGATAATTGCCCTATCATGTGGCCTTTGGTTCTAGTGAAACCAGGGAGACACGGTGGATAGTACACTTGTCTTCAGCTTCCCACCGCAGATTGGAGCAAGAGCATCTCGGTGGATGAGTTGAGGGTTTCTTCCTATAGGCACTACCATGTCCGTTGCAGAAAACAAGAAAAAATACGGGAATTTTTTTTATATAAAGTGGGTTTGAGAACCAATCACTCTATTTATCTTCAAAACAGTATTTTTGTGTTCATCCACTTCCAAAGCCAACATTTTGCGATATCATTAGATCCTCGATGTCGGTAAAATACTTAAAAAATAGTCTGTGTCAGAGGTTGAACCAGTGGCTTAATGTTATTTTCATATTTAAGTCCTCGGTGGGAAAGAAAGAGAGCAAAACAATTGAAACAAATGTTCGATTTAGCAAACATATTGCAGTTGAAAAGCTTCTCAGGAGACCAAGATCTAGTTTCAACACCCTGGGCCCCTATTTAGACCGTCATCACCAGGTACTTGGTGTGACAGCCATTGTTAGCAGCTCACAACAGAGACATCTCGAGGCTTCCGCTTGTTTGCTTAGTTTGGGCACGAAGATTCGCTATTATTTCTTTCGCTCTCTCTGTCTCTCTCTGTCTCTCTCTGTCTTCATCTCTCTCTGTCTCTCTCTGTCTCTCTCTGTCTTCATCTCTCTCTGTCTCTCTCTGTCTCTCTCTGTCTTCATCTCTGTCTCTCTGTCTCTCTGTCTCTCTCTGTCTCTCTCTGTCTTCATCTCTCTCTCTCTCTCTCTCTCTCTCTCTCTCTCTCTCTCTCTCTCTCTCTCTCTCTCTTCTGTGACCTGACTACTTATCCCTCGCTGTGTTTATTGCCTCACATTGTGATGTTTCAACTATGAATAATCAAGTTGCACAAACAGTGTTTGATAGAGATACACGCTGGAGTCCATCGTTAAAGGGTTTGGTGATATTCTCATGGGAATTAATATTGTAGAGTCACACATTCAAACTGTCACTTCTCGAGTGGTCTGAATGTGTCAAACAGTCGGATTTTTTTGTTTTTGTTTGGTGAGAGGGTGTAAACTATTGTTTCTGCGCTATGAGTAGAGCTATGTTGATTAGGAAAAAGAACTGCATTGTTCACTCGTATGAATAATAATAATAATAATAATAATAATAATAATAATAATAATAATAATAATAATAATAATAATAATAATAATAATAATAATAATAATAATATGATTATAATAATGATAAAATTCATGATAAAATTATAGCAGTATCAATATTTTGTAAAAGACACTCTTGTTTCGACAAGATTTTCATCAAATGGTCATTCAATCGCCATGTAGACACTAAACAAGGGCACCATTCTGCTCATTGTATGAGCAACTTTTTACACGAATCCCACAACCCATAGCGCAATAATAGTTGTAATAAAATTATTTTGTTCCGCATTTTTTAACGGGGAAAAAAACTTTGTTTCCCAGAATCTCACTCGAAACAAATATCTTACGTTCACAATTGGCGAAACAAAGTTTTACGAATTTTTGTAGCTCAAATAATTTAATAATCACATAGCGAGCAAACTACTTGATACTCACATGGAAAACTAACTAGTGGATACTAACATAGAGAGCAAACCACTCGATACTCACATAGAGGCAAACCACTTGATACTTACATGGAGAGCAAACCATTTGATACTCTCTTGGAGCGCAAACCACTCGATTCTTACATGGAGAGCAAACCACTCGATTCTTACATGGAGAGCAAACGACTTTATAATCACTTGGAGAGCAAACAACTTAATACTCAAATGGAAAGCAAACCACTTGATACTCACATGGA
Organism: Elysia crispata; assembly: GCA_033675545.1. Classification (NCBI taxonomy): domain Eukaryota; kingdom Metazoa; phylum Mollusca; class Gastropoda; family Plakobranchidae; genus Elysia; species Elysia crispata. The sequence continues at coordinate 160,812 of JAWDGP010002675.1, read as the reverse complement.
GAGCAAACAACTTAATACTCACATGGAGAGCAAACCACTTGATACTCATATGGAGAGCAAACCACTTGATACTCATATGGAGAGCAAACCACTTAATACTCACATGGAGATCAAATCACTTGATACTCACATAGAGAGCAAACTACTTGATACTTACATATAGAGCAAACCACTTGATACTCATATGCAGAGCAAACCACTTAATACTTACATGGAGAGCTAACAACTTGATACTTACATATAACGCAAATCACTTGATTTTGACGTGGAGGGTAAACTACTTAATATTCACATGGAGAGCAAACCTCTTGATAATGACATGGAGAGCAAACTACTTGATACTTACATGGAGAGCAAACCACTTGATACTCATATGGAGAGCAAACCACTTGATACTCATATGGAGAGCAAACTACTTGATACTCACATGGAGAGCAAACTACTTGATACTTACATATAGAGCAAATCACTTGATTTTGACGTGGAGGGTAAACTACTTAATATTCACGTGGAGAGCAAACCTCTTGATAATGACATGGAGAGCAAACCTCTTGATAATGACATGGAGAGCAAAGCACTTGATACTCTCATGAAGAGCTAACAACTTAATAATTACATGGAGAACAAATCACTTGATACTCATATGGAGAGCAAACCACTTGATACTCATATGGAGCGCAAATTACTTGATACTCACATGGAGAGCAAACTACTTGATACTTACATATGGAGCAAACCACTTAATACTCACATGGAGAGCAAACTACTTGATACTCTCATGAAGAGCTAACAACTTGATACTTACATATAGAGCAAATCACTTGATTTTGACGTGGAAGGTAAACTACTTAATATTCAGATGGAGAGCAAACCTCTTGATAATGACATGGAGAGCAAACCACTTGATACTCACATGGAGAGCAAACCACTTGATACTCACATGGAGGGTAAACTAAATGATACTCACTAAGAGAGCAAACCACTGAATACTAACATGGAGAGCAAAATTTAATCTCTTGCAGAGCAGATCACTAAATACTCGATCACACAGAGAGCAAACCAACACATACTCACATGAAGAAAAAACCATTATGATAATAATATGAAGAGCAATGTGTTGTCACATGAAGAGCAAATCATCTGATACTCATAAACCTTTTGATACTATATGAAGAGCAATTTGGTTCTCATATGAAAAGCAAACCATATCATTTGATATTCACATGGAGAATAGATCAGCTCATGGAGGGTAAACCATCTCTTGCTCATAAGTAGAGCATATAATCTGGGGTCATCCATTAAGTGTGAAAATCATTTCAAAACTGTCGAAAAATAAAAAAAATATGAATTCAATATTTATTTTATGCCTGTCGAGAAATGTAGAGACAGACAATTACATGTAGCGTCTACAGATCGATCAGTTGCAAATCAATAGCAATTACTAGACACTAGTGGCAAAGTGAGGGAGAAACAGACAGATAAAAAGTGATGGGATGGAGATGATAGAGAGAAAGGTAGAGAATAAAGAACGGGTACCGATGAAACTTGGTAAGCCATAGAAACAGAGAGAGAGAGAGAGAGAGAGAGAGAGAGAGAGAGAGAGAGAGAAAGAGAGAGAGAGAGGAGAGAGAAGGAGTGTTGAGAAAGTTCCTATCGCCTATGTAAAGACCGAAAGCTGGTATCAGTCAAAATTTAAAAAAAAAAATCGCAGTGAGAAAGTACGAGCAAATAGAAGCACGCAGAAGGAAATCAGAGTGAAAACTCAGGGTATAACCTGAAAACCTTCACCGCAAACAGCCATTATGATCAGGGGAGCTAAAGCTGGATTACAGGACGGCTACCCCCCAAACTAGAGTAATGGTCAGTCTGGCTATCAATCTTGAGATAAGAATTATGTCCTCTTGCGTCAAGGGCAGCTCAGGACAATCTGCGTGTGGAACTACATCTGTTACAAAACAGGTGACCGGAGGGAAGGTCGGCCAGGCTGAACAGGGCTTTTCAATTTCTCTTTTGATTTTCTTGACTGGTCATCTCTCCTTGGCTTGTGGTGGACGCCGGCGTATAAGATCAGAGACATCACGACTGATTGGACTTGATCCCTGGCGTCCCAGGCAGGACGGGTAGGGGACATTTTGGGTTAGAGAGATTGAGAGGAGGGTCCATATTTGACCGGAACTTGCCGTCTGGGATTTGACTAACGCCGTCGTTTGTTGATGAGCTTCAGAAAATCTCCGCGCCCAGTTCCAGAGCGTGTCATCAACTAACGACTTAACTGCCCCGAGAGAGACAGAGATTCTCGCTCGTGTAGTCTTGATCACCACATTGCCGTGCTTTCAGGCAGACAAACATTTTAATGTAGTCTTTAGCTCCATTACCATTTCACGCAACAATTTTTAGTTCACAGTTATTTTTCTTCTGCTGATATCTCAAACAACAAAGTTTTTTGTTGCCGGCTCATTCATGTAAAGGCACTCTTTTATAATGGACCCCCCCCCCCTTTACACACACACACACCTTCTCTCTCTCTCTCTCTCTCTCTCTCTCTCTCTCTCTCTCTCTCTCTCTCTCTCTCTCTCTCTCTCTCGCTGTCACTCTCTCTCTCTCTCTCTCTCTCTCTCTCTCTCTCTCTCTCTCTCTCTCCCCCTCCCTCTCTGGGTCTAAAAAGAGACAGGCATACAGGCTTTCTCACTTTGCCCAAAAAAGCTACACTTTCTTCAATTCCAATTCGTATAATATTATGGGTAAGTTCAAACATTCTGTGAAGCATTGGTTTATCTTACCATTATCTAGGTCATTTCCTAATAACTTGTTTCATATTTCTTTAAAAATTCTTAAATATCAAGTCTCTTAGCATGTTTCAAGAACATGCAACATATACATTTTTCACAACTTTCAGACGCCAATGACCTGTAGGAGTTAGTCACATAGATCGCTTTGTGGCGAGGACCCCATAAATGTTGATATAGTTATCACGTGAAGCTAGAGAGAAAATTTAACAAAGTGTTCATGAAATAGATGAAGTTACCTTTAAAAACACCTGGCGACCCAAAAATATCTCTTTTTAGTGCATGCAATGATGTCGGGTATCGCAATGATGCGGTTTCGACTAAACATTACTCTTTACAGGTTTTTGTTTTTACAATAAAGACAGGCATCTTCAGAATAAGGTTTTAATTAAACATTACTCTCTAGCGGTCTTTCTCACAATAAAGTCAGGGATCAGTAGAATGAGATTTTAATCAAACATTACTCTCTATCGGTCTTTCTCACAATAAAGTCAGGGATCTGTAGAATGAAATTTTAATCATACATTACACTCTAGCGATCTTTCTTACAATAAAGTCAGGGATCTGTAGAATGAAATTTTAATCATACATTACTCTCTAGCGGTCTTTCTCACAATAAAGTCAGGGATCTGTAGAATGAAATTTTAATCATACATTACTCTCTAGCGGTCTTTCTTACAATAAAGTCAGGGATCTGTAGAATGAGATTTTAATCATAATTTACTCTCTAGCGATCTTTCTCACAATAAAGTCAGGGATTTGTAGAATGAGATTTTAATCATAATTTACTCTCTAGTGGTCTTTCTCACAATAAAGTCAGGGATTTGTAGAATGACATTTTAATCATAATTTACTCTCGAGCGATCTTTCTCACAATAAAGTCAGGGATCTTTAGAATGAAATTTTAATCATACATTACTCTCTAGCGGTCTTTCTCACAATAAAGTCAGGGATCTGTAGAATGAAATTTTAATCATACATTACTCTCTAGCGGTCTTGCTAACAATAAAGTCAGGGATCCTTAGAATGAAATTTTAATCATACATTACTCTCTAGCGGTCTTTCTCACAATACGGTCAGGGATCTTTAGAATGAAATTTTAATCATACATTACTCTCTAGCGATCTTTCTCACAATAAAGTCAGGGATTTGTAGAATGAGATTTTAATCATAATTTACTCTCTAGCGATCTTTCTCACAATAAAGTCAGGGATTTGTAGAATGAGATTTTAATCATAATTTACTTTCGAGCGGTCTTTCTCACAATAAAGTCAGGGATTTGTAGAATGAAATTTTAATCATACATTACTCTCTAGCGATCTTTCTCACAATAAAGTCAGGGATTTGTAGAATGAGATTTTAATCATAATTTACTCTCTAGCGATCTTTCTCACAATAAAGTCAGGGATTTGTAGAATGAGATTTTAATCATAATTTACTCTCGAGCGGTCTTTCTCACAATAAAGTCAGGGATTTGTAGAATGAGATTTTAATCATAATTTACTCTCGAGCGGTCTTTCTCACAATAAAGTCAGGGATTTGTAGAATGAGATTTTAATCATAATTTACTCTCAAGCGGTCTTTCTAACAATAAAGTCAGGGATTTGTAGAATGAGATTTTAATCATAATTTACTCTCAAGCGGTCTTTCTCACAATAAAGTCAGGGATTTGTAGAATGAGATTTTAATCATAATTTACTCTCGAGCGGTCTTTCTCACAATAAAGTCAGGGATTTGTAGAATGAGATTTTAATCATAATTTACTCTCAAGCGGTCTTTCTCACAATAAAGTCAGGGATTTGTAGAATGAGATTTTAATCATAATTTACTCTCAAGCGGTCTTTCTCACAATAAAGTCAGGGATTTGTAGAATGAGATTTTAATCATAATTTACTCTCAAGCGGTCTTTCTCACAATAAAGTCAGGGATTTGTAGAATGAGATTTTAATCATAATTTACTCTCGAGCGGTCTTTCTCACAATAAAGTCATACAATGCTTTCAGGTTCTCTCTACTACACTACAGACAAGATTCGTTGGGGTCAGGTTTCATCCACACGTCTTCTGTGTCGCGCCAAAGCTACTTCCGCGCTCTGATCCTGTCGAAGTTGACACTTTCGTATTGATTCGCTCCATCTGAGCCGCCATGTTGCTTGGGATCATACTCTGCTGAGTTGAGTGCAGCAACTGGACGCTTAGACTGGTGTCTTAAGGCTTGTCTGCTGGACGCTAAGACTGGCGTCTTAAGGCTTGTCTGCTGGACGCTAAGACTGGTGTCTTAAGGCTTGTCTGCTGGACGATAAGACTGGTGTCTTAAGGCTTGTCTGCTGGACGCTAAGACTGGTGTCTTAAGGCTTGTCTGCTGGACGCTAAGACTGGTGTCTTAAGGCTTGTCTGCTGGACGCTAAGACTGGCGTCCTAAGGCTTGTCTGCTCTCGCGGAGAGCCTCGCAACTGCCACAAACAGGGCCGGTCACCGGTCACACACGAGGTTTGAGTGCAGGGATCTTCTAAGTTCTTCTAAGGAATCTGATCTTTTTGAAATTTTTTTTTAAATTTTTAATCGGCTCCAAATTGTTATCTTGCAGCAAAAAGATTACACTTAAAAAAAATAATACGAAGCGTTATTCTGTGTCAGATTTCAACGGTTTAACATTATAATAGTGAAAATGATACAATGAGTAACGTCAAGGTATTTTATAAGGTTGTTTTTCATAAACAAATTTATACAAACTGCCGTAATGTGATTGACACAGAACTTAAGATGCGTCAAGATAAAAGCTGCTTTGCTCAGATATCTGACCTGAAAACGAGACCCGGACATCCTATACGTGCATATTATGCAATGCTTTTAAGAGATTAGGAAATTTCTATTTAAGACAATATATATATATATATATATATATATATATATATATATATATATATATATATATATATATATCCAAAGTATGGCGTAAACAACAATGTATTTTCGAAATGTATTTTCCACGGAGGTCTCAATACTAAATTTAATCGCCAATTATCTTGTATACAGATCTTCTGTTGCAAATAAATGACGGAAATACAATTTAACGTTTCATACCGCAACATTCGAAATCTATTTACCGATCTCAGTCTAGACATATGACGAAGTTTGAACTGCGTGGGCACCATTGTTGTGTTCACACACGCCCAAAAGTGCATGTGCAGCATTGTTGTGTTCACACACGCCCAAAAGTGCATGCGCAGCAGTGTTGTGTTCATACACGCCTATAAGCGTATACAACATTGTTACGTTCACAAACGCCCATCAGTGTGTGTGTGTGTGTGCAGCATTGTTGTGTTCACACAAGCCCATAAGCGTATACAACATTGTTACGTTCACAAACGCCCATCAGTGTGTGTGTGTGTGTGCAGCATTGTTGTGTTCATACACGCCTATAAGCGTATACAACATTGTTACGTTCACAAAAGCCCATCAGTGTGTGTGTGTGTGTGTGTGCAGCATTGTTGTGTTCACACAAGCCCATAAGCGTATACAGCATTGTTACGTTCACAAACGCCCATCAGTGTGTGTGTGTGTGTGCAGCATTGTTGTGTTCATACACGCCTATAAGCGTATACAACATTGTTACGTTCACAAACGCCCATCAGTGTGTGTGTGTGTGTGCAGCATTGTTGTGTTCACATAAGCCCATTATTGCATGTGCAGTATTGTATATTCACATACGCCCACTAGTGCTTACACAGCATTGTGATATTGATAGACGTCAATTTTTGCGTGCCCACTAGTGCATGCGCAGTATTGTGGTATTGATAGACGTCAATTTTTGCGTGCCCACTAGTGCATGTGCAGTATTGTGGTATTGATAGACGTCAATTTTTGCGTGCCCACTAGTGCATGCGCAGTATTGTGGTATTGATAGACGTCAAATTGTGCGTGCCCGCTAGTGCATGCGCAGTATTGTGGTATTGATAGACGTCAAATTGTGCGTGCCCGCTAGTGCATGCGCAGTATTGTGGTATTGATAGACGTCAATTTTTGCGTGCCCGCTAGTGCATGCGCAGTATTGTGGTATTGATAGACGTCAATTTTTGCGTGCCCGCTAGTGCATGCGCAGTATTGTGGTATTGATAGACGTCAATTTTTGCGTGCCCACTAGTGCATGCGCAGTATTGTGGTATTGATAGACGTCAAATTGTGCGTGCCCACTAGTGCATGCGCAGTATTGTGGTATTGATAGACGTCAAATTGTGCGTGCCCGCTAGTGCATGCGCAGTATTGTGTTATTGATAGACGTCAATTTTTGCGTGCCCACTAGTGCATGCGCAGTATTGTGGTATTGATAGACGTCAAATTGTGCGTGCCCACTAGTGCATGCGCAGTATTGTGGTATTGATAGACGTCAATTTTTGCGTGCCCGCTAGTGCATGCGCAGTATTGTGGTATTGATAGACGTCAATTTTTGCGTGCCCGCTAGTGCATGCGCAGTATTGTGGTATTGATAGACGTCAATTTTTGCGTGCCCGCTAGTGCATGCGCAGTATTGTGGTATTGATAGACGTCAATTTTTGCGTGCCCGCTAGTGCACGCGCAGTATTGTGGTATTGATAGACGTCAATTTTTGCGTGCCCACTAGTGCATGCGCAGTATTGTGGTATTGATAGACGTCAATTTTTGCTTGCCCGCTAGTGCATGCGCAGTATTGTGGTATTGAAAGACGTCAATTTTTGCGTGCCCGCTAGTGCATGCGCAGTATTGTGGTATTGATAGACGTCAATTTTTGCGTGCCCGCTAGTGCATGCGCAGTATTGTGGTATTGATAGACGTCAATTTTTGCGTGCCCGCTAGTGCATGCGCAGTATTGTGGTATTGATAGACGTCAAATTGTGCGTGCCCGCTAGTGCATGCGCAGTATTGTGGTATTGATAGACGTCAATTTTTGCGTGCCCGCTAGTGCATGCGCAGTATTGTGGTATTGATAGACGTCAATTTTTGCGTGCCCACTAGTGCATGCGCAGTATTGTGGTATTGATAGACGTCAATTTTTGCGTGCCCACTAGTGCATGCGCAGTATTGTGGTATTGATAGACGTCAAATTGTGCGTGCCCGCTAGTGCATGCGCAGTTTTGTGGTATTGATAGACGCCAATGTGTGCGTGTCTTCAACTGCATGGAGAGCATTGTGGTATTGACACGCGTACAATAGTTCTTAGAGCTAGAAAGGATAAAAAATGACCCAGTTAGAGTCATGATGACTTATACTATCTGCATTAAAGTTAGTAACGGATTGCAATATTTTTAAAGATTTCCAGATTTCCTGCTTTTTGTAGGAGATAACTACCAATGTGGTTCTGAGCCATTGTTTTTATGATGTGCTTTTAAGCCGTGCCTCGTGTAGCTGTCTTTGATAGTTAAGTGAAGAGCTCATTGTTTTTCAATAAACCGCGAACTATTTAGACTTGATTTAGATCTAAGCCTAATATAGTGCAATGTCAACGAAATGAAAGAAATCTGGACAATCATGATAAATCTAGAACGTTAACTTTACAAGACATGAAAAACTGCTCTGAAGTTAAGCTTCCCGGTAGGTGGTTGCAATGTTTTAGTTTCACATAGTGTCAAGCAATTACAGAAAAGGCATGCTGAAGTTATGAGATCAGCAAAGTTGATCTCTCTCTAATGACATCAGGAGTTAATGATGTGGAGGAAAAGGAAACAATAATAATTAATCATTGTCGAGCTTCAGGCAAACTAATCAGGTTCAGGTAAATAAAACAAGGTCAAGGATATCATTTCAATCTCTCTAAAATCATAATAAAGCTGGTTAGCTCATGACGCTAGAAAAGTCTCTGTACCTGAAACATTGTTAACTTTTGTATCGCAAAGACGAAATGCGCGTACCTATCGTCTTGACTACACCACAGATAATTCAATTGTTGTTTTTTTTTCATTTCTAAAACCAGCTTTTGAAAGTCTCCACGGGTTTTATTGCTACCTTCCTATCTTAATAATTTTATTCATATCTGATTTTAGCTTTGGAAGACTATCTCCTGCCAAGGTTATATAAGTCGGGTGAGAACCGCTAAAATCTCCGAGCGTGTCACAAGTAATTCGACCTGCAGATCCCGGCCGTACGGGAACTGGTTCTGGAACATCTCGACAGGCTGGCGGTAAGCCGCACTGACAGACAGACCCCCGAGCCAATTACCTGGCTCAAAACTTCTGGCAGGGCCAGGAGGCTGGGAGAGAGACGCTACCAGTCATCTGTCACTTGCTAAACTGCCGGGTGCAGCTACGAGTGGCCGCTGTTTTGTCAGATAGAAATAGCTTCATCCATCACTGAGGACCGCGGCCATTATATCAGATCTATGGATCTCATGACTGTGTGTGTGTGTGTGTGTGTGTGTGTAAGAAAAAGGAGAGGGGGGGGGGAGTGAGTCTGATTCCAGAAACGTAAGGTGTTTTAACAGTGTTCAGATCGGACCTTTGTGTGGGAACACAAGCAAAAAAACATTTAATAATAGCTGAGTGCGGCCTGCCACTCTTATACATAGTTATTCAATGGGAAAACATCGAATCGCTAATTCAGTTATGGGAAGGCAGAAACAAAACTTTGGCAGAATAATATACAAAAATTTCAATTATTTAAAAAACGTTTGGAGCTGCCCTGCTCAATATCTATGCTTCATTTCAAAAATGATTTCTAATGGTGAAGCTACATTAACCAAGAGTTTTATGAGTCATGAAACCCACTCATGTAAAGGAAACTATTTTTAGATGGCAAAAATTTATTTCTTGTTTCCTTTAACTGTTTTTTCCACTTTTGGTATAATTTCAGCCTTTGTTTATTAATTCAACATGACGATTTGATTTTTTCAGGGAACTAGTGAACAGGGAAAAAAATGAAATTCATCTCTTCACAAAATTCAACAGCGTGTGGTTTTCGGTGCCTAAAACTTTGAAAGTTTTCTGTATTTTTTTGGGCCTACATTGTTGAGACCACTAAACCATAAAAAAAACCTCTTAGACAAAGAGAGATTTTCAATTTTCTCTTAGCATTAACACAAAAAATTAAGTTGGAGAATGTCCTGGTATTATAGGAGATCGTAATGACACAAAGCCCTTCTCAACAAAAGATTCTCTGCACATAGGACGGTATCTATTGCTAGCAAGAACTCAAAATACGGTTGAGATGGGATTTGTCCATTCTACCAATCGACCTGCTTAATCACTTCCTGGACAGTGGAAAACGTCAAACTCTTACCATCTCAGACCAAATCGATATCCAACCTGAATGTTAACCAGCGGATTACATGCCCCTGTTTGCTCTTTTCTTCAGTAACACCTAATTTGATCTTAAACCTGTCATAGACAAAGATTTGTCTAAATGTGTCTGTATAAAGGCACAACAATATATTTTTTTCCTTCACTTGTTCTTCATGTGCTGGGATAATGGCCATGATCTGTTAGTATTTGTTTTCTCATTGCTGTCATTTTGACAAACAGTTCTAAAAAAGAGAGATTCCGCTGAACGGGGCGCCCCTATTTGCCGTTCTCTTAATGCCTGGCAGGTTTTTTTCATATCTGAATTTTCCTGTTTTCCTTGCATGATGGCCTCGCGCTGTCTCTCGAACTCTCGATGTTTAAGCGCCCAAGAATAGAGCAACATTATTTGCATAATCTTGTTTGATTAACGGTCATGAGCCCCTTTGGACTTCGCTGGAAGGACAACGGACAAGGCGGTATTAAAATTGTAATTATCAGCTCAATAGAGTTTACACATGTGGAAACACTTGGGAAATAGCTTGTTATTCACCTCCAATGTTTAAAATGGGTAACTATATTTGGATTACTGGATTATCTCTCGAGTTTGATCTAAATCACCCGAAGTCTTCTCTATACTGGGAAATGAGTAGTTGGAACAAAATAATGGGAAAACAACTCATTTTAAAACTGAAATCCAATTTCAAAAATTCGAATGTCATTCACTAAATTTCAAAATGTATTTAGACTAACCCAAAGCAAATCTTCGCTTACATGTTGATTCCAGAATGTGTTTTTTTAATCTGCCGAGATCCATAACCCCAATTATAACCTCTGTCATTGCAACATTAGTTTTGCAACATCGTCTGTTTACTTCAAATCCTGGCTGCTCATGTAAATTTGTAGAATTTTTTGGCGACGATCCCAAGAATTTGGTGAAGTTATTGATTTTTTTTTCTACTGTCTAAGCTGAGCAAACTCAAAAACATTTCACCTCGCAGTCCTAGCAAAGAAATCTTAGTTTAAAAACTTTGAATTTCAACTTGGTTTACTAGAAAATCTCATATGAAGAAAAAAACCGCTTTGCAGAAAATATTTTTGGTGACAAATTGGCTTTTCTACCTCTGTTGAGGAAAACTTGCTCTTTCCTGAAGACTCGTCAAATTGGAAAACCACTTCGTACCCTTCCTTCACTAAAGATCTGATAATTCCTCTTCATCTGTACATCTCCGCGTAAGATCTCTCAAAAACCCCTTCGGCAGGCAGTGGAGACGCTTATTGGATATTTCCTTGGAGGTGGCTGACCTGTGAAGGGCAGGTCAACTCAACAGAAGGGGCTGCCAGTAGTAAAAACTTCACATTGCGGTCACTTGTGAGGAGATGACGAGGAAGGAAGTAGGTCGTGGAATCTGAGTTGCTCTTAGAAGTAAACGTTAGGAAATATTATTTTTTCCCGCAGGGCTGTCTTAGAATCTTATAGAGGAAAAAAAATCTCAAATGGTAAGTGGAGACAACTCTTAGGTTAGAAACATCGGATCTGGCGAAACATAAAAGGATTCATTTTCTTTCTTTTAATCAGGACATGGCGGTAAGGGAAGTTAATGATACAGGTGAAACAGAGAGAGAAAGATAGACCGACAGACAGACGGACAGACAGACAGACAGACAGACAGACAGACAGACAGACAGACAGACAAAGAGACAGAAAGAGATCCAGAGTTAATGGGAGCAAGGTAGATAATGCTCTTGTAGTATTTTGAAAAACTAAATGTGGTCCTCCCCCAATTCCCAACCCCCCCTCCCTCTCTCTTGACGTGATACCTTCCTCTCAGTATAAAGTTATAGCTGCAGATTTGCGCACAATCCACACCGGAAGCCCAGATAATTCTGGTCCAGGTCCCCGACAATCCGAGAAAACAGGTCACCACTAATGAGGTCTTTGTGTGCGGTCCAGCGGTGGAGACCCCAGGACACCGATGCTGGACAATGAAATCCACTTGGCCCTCCCACAGACCGTTCTTCTTAATAGCCTCTTTCTTGCTATTGTCTCGAGAGGCTTCCAGCTTCAATGTGAAAAATCCAAACTTTTTTTTTTCTGAAACGTCTTCATTGAAATAGAGAAAGACATTAAAAACCTTTGTTGGAGAATCCTTGTAATGAGATGGTGAGTTTAGGAGTGTGGTTCAATGTGTATGATCTGAGTGAGGAGGGGGGAGGGGGAGGATGGAGTTAAAAATGGAAGCATGAAAGGGAATCCCTTCAACGCCCAATCAGTATAGATGTTTCTAGAAAGCCATGGGGACATTCTACTGAAGCCGATTTTATAGATAGTTTCTAGGTTGACAGAGATGTTCTGAAACTTCCTGAACAAATGCATGGATCAAACTGTGGAAATGTAGTTCATAAACGGAGTAAGAGAATCAGTGTCTTGACCGACTGGGTTTGAAAAGGTCGCTGGCCGCTTGCTAAGAAAAGATAGAAAAAAAAAATGTTCACTCTCAAAGGGACAAATGGATAGAATGTTGCGAATATCTTTATGGCTAGCTCTGTATTTATTCCAGTCCGCGTAGTCACCGCATTCTTATTGCAATGTTTGATACAGAATTTTGTGTAAGCAAATTCCTAGCATTCAGCCCCTTTTGTCGGTAAATCATTCCATCTCATTTATTGCGATCTTTTTCTTCTCGAAAAAATTTTTTACCACTTTCTTTTACTGATAGGAAATTTTCTTTCATCAATTAAAAAAAAACCAAAAAAAACCCCATAAAAAACATGTATCTTTTACAACTTTATTATTATTATCATTATTATTATTATCTTTGTTATTATTATTATTATTATTATTATTATTATTATTATTATTATTATTATTATTATTATTATTATTATTATTATTATTATTATTATTATTATTATTTTTTTTTTTTTTTTTTTTTTTTTTTTGCGTTTAGATTTCATCTTTCAACAAAATGGAGAGGAGACTTAAAGTTTTAGAGAGAAATTTTTTTTTACTTTCATTCTGTAAAAAAAATGGAAAAGGAAATCAGAAACCTATTGAGGATCTAGAGTTCCACCCTGTGTGGCGGTCAATGTTATTTGAAAGCTGTATCGGTGATGCCTTCCATCAAGGTAATAATAACAGAGTTGATCAATTCAGATAGAAAATTCTCGGGTTTTAGTACTTAAACATAATTAGAATAATTTAACTTTCATAAAAAAATTGAATAACTATTACATGAAATAGATCTAGTGATAAGAAACACATGTAGCCATGCACAATAACTGTATCCACTCAAAAAAGCTTTTTACACATTGTAACACATGTAATAAATATATATAGATATATTTCTTTTTTTTTTTTTTTTTTTTTTTGGAAAAATTGTCCTACCTAGCTGCAGGCATTTATTTAGAACGATGTGGACATGTGTGATAGGTGTTGCCACTTAGTAAAACAGAAAAGAAGAAGCAAGACATCATAGATACAGCCAATAATTTTGCATCGGTCCATAAGAATTGACTTTGTGTTCTCCTTTTGGGTTTCTTTAAACGCAAGAGAGTGATTCAGCCTCCAGCAAAAAGTGACAAATTTGAAAAAAAAAACGTGACAACTAGAAGAAAGTCATTTCTCGTTTCTTCTTTCCTGCAGTCTTTTTTTTTTCCTTCATTCTCATCGCGTTCCATATCTCTTGCAACTTTTTCTTTGTTTAAAGTGTTTTTTCAAACCCTATGCCTTCAAATACAAGCACCTCTTTTTCTTGAAATTTCCACTATTTTTGTTTCGAACGAAATTCATCTTGCAGAGTCTATGGATTCGCCTAACTGAATACTATCTATATTTTTTAAAACCACGAAAAAAAAAATCAGAAATAAATCCTTATAATAATATGAGGGATAACATTGGTTTATCCCTATTTCAATCACCGTTTTGTGCAGTTTAATGATTCAGACAAATCAACAAAGATTTCTTCGCTTCGTGCATTCTATAGTTTGGTAAATTTAAAAGCTGATTCAACCTTAATCCGCACTGGCTTTTCATGATAAGTCAGAGACAGTTTTTGAAAAGAATATCCTCCTTCTCATGTTGATCCCTTCTCAAAGCTTTCAGCTAACCTTTAAAGATCATTGAAGACTGGCATAGAAAGATCATTGAAGACTGGCATAGAAAGATCATTTAATGTCAATTTACCTATTAGCACGCTCCTAGCATAGAGTCAATTCTCTCATAAAGTGGAAACAAAAAACAAAAAACAAAAACAAGAACAAAATACATATATATATATATATATATATATATATATATATATATATATATATATATATATATATATGTATACTTATCACGCTTAGAAAAAAAATTACCTAAGGTGTCTATTTCACTACGGTAGAGCAATCATTAAAAGTAATTGGTATCACTGAACAACCTATCTAGCTCAGTTTTCACGCTTTAACACGATTGTCCGCAGTTTTTTTTTTTCTGTTTTTATTAATACTATTTTGTATGTAGTGAGCAAGATGTTTTTGTTTGTTGCTTGTTTTATTTTGCTAGTTTTTTGCTAATCCAGATAAGCGAGAGAGAGAGAGAGAGAGAGAGAGAGAGAGAGAGAGAGAGAGAGAGAGAGAGAGAGAGAGAGAGAGAGAGAGAGCAGCTTGTTGTGACAGGGCAACGCTAACAATAGAGTTAAAAAAATACTGACACGACATAACTCACCCGAGCTCGTGTTATGACTGTAATGAGGATAATAGCAATGCGGGGATAGAATGTTACTAAACACTTTCACTCCATTATCCTGGGCTGCTAGGTGGAGTTAAATGACCAATTACTCTCAAAGTTAAGTAATTTGAGTACCCAGGAGCAACCTCGTGACAAACCAATGTTCGGGACATGCGTAGAGACCAGCCATTTCTTTTCCATTTCTGCCCTGTCAGACAGCGATTTCCGGCGGGCTTTCACAGGCATGATATCTACTGCTTGTGAAAAGGCAATAATTCACTGATAATTTAAGTACCATCAGCTATAACCCACTCTTCAATTGTAAAAAATATAGGAAATCGTCAGTTGAGCCTTCACCCCTTGGTCTGCTTTCTGTTGCAGGCAAAACTCATGATTTGGCTTCCTCTTTGCTTTATTTCATTCCTTTGAAGAAGGTTCTGGTGAAATAATCCATCTAAATCGGGGTTTGAAATAAATGAAATCTTGGGAACCATTGATTCACGTAGTGAATTGATCGCTAAGACACAAGAAGCTCCATGAGAAAATACAGCAGAAATGTGGAGAGAGAGAGAGAGACAGAGAGAGAGAGAGGGAGAGAGAGAGAGAGAAAGAAAGAGACAGACATACAGACAGACAGACAGACAGACAGACGGACAGACAGACAAACAGAGAGAGAGAAAGAGAGAGAGAGAGAGACAGACAGACAGAGTCAGAGAGAAAGAGAGAGAGAGAGAGAGAGAGAGAGAGAGAGAGAGAGAGAGAGAGAGAGAGAGAGAGAGGAAATGCCTATTATCAGACTCTCCGTTTCTCACTGAAATTCTCTTTAAGTGTCATCACAGCCTTCAAATTAAAAACAACTCATCCCCCAATATTAACTTCAAACCGAAAAAAAAACTTTACGAAATTAATTCCGAATAAAAAGAAATAATCCATAACTTCCGACAACTGCCTTTAGAAAAAAAAAAACATCTTTTGACCTATCATGCAAAAAAGATAGTCCTCCCCAAACCTCACAGACATTTCTCCTCACGTTACTGTGATCAACTGAAACTGTTAGACCAGATATAGAGCAGGCTGAACGACCCTTCAGTGAACCTGTTGCACTCCAGCTCTCCACAATGGTGAAGCAACTTTAAAAATCGCTTATAGCAGAACAATAGAAGACTTCTTGCCAAGGTCAGATCTTGAACTGATAGAATTGTGTAACAAGGATTTTGGAACAAAAGTATTCCATGAATGCCCTCTACTCTTTATAATTTATCAAGTTTAAGGTCAATTCTCAATGCTTGGCAACACCCAGTTGATTTGATGTGTTGCCAAATGTTAGCCAAAACATTTGGTGGTTTAAAAACTGATACTGCGACTGTTCCACCAACAAGATTGTTGACCTCAAGTGTCGCAGACACTCCCTCCACCACTCCCCTCCCCCTTTCCCCCAAAATCACTCTCCCCCCCCCCACACACACACCCTACTCCCACCCCCCACCCTTCCATCATTCGTTAAATGAGGAAAACAAACTTTCCTGTTGAACGCACTCCCAAAGAACTTGCATACAGCTTCCAGTTCACCTTCTGCCGACAGCAAAACGCTATGATATTTACTCCACTATTCTTCAAGATCCATGTATCCACACGTGTAACCACTGTGGTCAGGATTCATTTGTTAGTTGATATGCGGAGCTTAGAATCTAGTGATAACATTTTGTTTGCATGCTAAAACTTTGCATGTCATATGACTGTCTGTCACAATCTGTAAGACGCATCTCTGTGTTGGGAAGGCTCGTCTAGTGTTTTAAAGAAACGGTGACGGAACTAACAAGCCTTGACACTGTTGCGATCAGAGAACATCTTGTCTTGGCTACATGGATACACCATTTTCTCTCCCACTGAACTGCGTACAGCCTAATGCTCAGGCCATCTGTCCTCCTCCGCAGGCGTGTCTGTGGCGACGAGTTGCTTCACGCTGGTAGCGATCTCCCTGGAGCGATACTTCGCGATCTGCCACCCGCTCAAGTCCCGCAGGTGGCAGACGTTGTCGCACTCCTACAAGGCCATCGCGCTGTGCTGGGTGTGTTCCCTCGCCCTCAGCGTACCCATCGCCATCCACCACGTCTATAAAGAGGTGACGTTCACACTTTCCTGTCATTAAGTGTTAAGTGTTTACAATTGATGTGTCATAGTTCAATTTTGTCTCCTAACATGAAAGCCGTGTCATAGAGATTGAGATGATGACAAACTTTTTTAGCTGAGATATTGCTCAAAATTAGATGACTTCAGAGTTTGGAATATTTTCATAATAGCTTATTATACCAAAATTTTGTGTTTCATCACCATAGATATAAAAATAAGTAGACAAAAGACAGATAATTTATTTTGTTTTATTCCCCCCCCCCCCCCTTCCCCAACGGAGCAGATTTTACAAACTGGGCGTCATGCGTGTCGTGAGGTCTGGCCGTCTGTGGAGAGCGAGCAGGCCTACACCATCTCCCTCAACCTGTTCTTGCTGGCGCTCCCCATCCTCATCATGACCTGGGCCTATGGCTGCGTCAGCTACACGCTCTGGATCGGCATGAAGCTCGAGAAGAAGACAGAGAAAGGTGGGACGGAACTCACTTTGCTTTTACTTACGCTTTTCGTCAGCTTCTCTAAAAAGTTTAATTTGATATTTAAAGATTAGATTTTTAATGAATATTCCAAATAGCTAATCTCAAGTTAGAAAATAATAATGATATAGATGGTTTCTGAATCACACTCCACAGTAATCAATCTCTATACACACTCAACGCTCTCTGTATATTCTTCTAATAAAAATAACTTAGAATCTTTGTGAAAATTACCTTTAACTTATTCTATATTCTAACACTGAATACAATGTCTTTGAAATATTCAAACCTTGACCTCGCCTCAAGTTTGGTTCTTCACGTAAGGTCTCTGCAACATTTGCATCACGTGTTTCAAACTTAGTTTTCATAATCTGTAGACTGTATCTTTTATGTGAGATTGATTAGAAAACTGACCAGATTCCGAACTGGTTTCCTTCCCAGACATCCAGTGTAAGAACGGCTCAGCGAACTATGACGCTCAGAACGGGGTGTCGATCTACGTCAACAACAAGAAAGTTCCACAGCAGAGATCAGGCCGTGGCGGTGGCCTCTACAACTGCAGCAGCGACACCACCTCTAGTCTCATCAACAGCAGCGCTACCAACAAGTCGAACCAGTCGCTCAAGTCGTCCACAGAACCCATCGTGGCGTCCAAGCCATTCCGCAGGTTCGACGCCCACCGCGCCATGCGTCAGTCCAACACGGAAAGATCCCGGGCAGCCAAGAAGCGCGTCATCAAGATGCTCTTCATCATTGTTCTCGAGTTCTTCATCTTCTGGACGCCCAGCTACGTCATTTACACCTGGTTCGTGTTCGACCCTAAACACGCGCGGCAACACCTCACCCTAGAGATTAAGTCGCTGTTCCATCTTCTGTCCTACGTCAGTACCTGTTGTAATCCCATCACCTACTGCTTCATGAACAAAAACTTCCGGGACAGTTTCCTGATGGCTTTCCGCTGCTCGAAAAAGCGGTACGTGTACGCCAACAGGTCCCAGATGTCCATGAACTCCGGCATGACCAACTCCACGCGAGCCCCGGTGTCTCAGGCTGCCACAAGCTATGATAAGATCATTGACTCCGATGATATCTCCGAGAACAGTTTTTGACTAGCAGTCGTGTACATATTGTTCTGTGGATGGTGGGATAAAGAGCCTGATAGCTCTATAACACCGTCAACACGATGTGAGCTGAACAGACTACGAACCAGATAGCCGAGTGGTTGCAGAATGGGCTAATTAGAGGTTGGTGCTGCTGGATATGGTCTAAAAAAAAGCTCCAATGTGGGTTAGAAGAACCTCAACCCTGAATGGTTTGTTCTGTGCTTTTGTTCTGATCAAATTATCAGAGAACCCAAAGAAGACAGTGAGTTGGTGACTAAACTGTCACCTCCCAAAGGCAAGAGAGCAAAAGTATATAGGAGATAAAGTGCAGCTGTGCGAGTTTGATAACAGGAACAAACTAGATCGACAGCTTTCGGCTTTGCGCCTTCATCCAACAAAAACCCAATATTGACTTATGATAAAACATTACACAATTCAATGACGCAGAATTGGAAAAGAAACTTTAAAGTATCATGAAGAGTTGCTTCTGGTTTAGAAACCGCCATTTGACCAAAGCTGTCTGTGATGAGGTGGATAAGAATCTTTACAGCAGTTTGTGATGAGATAGAGGAGAGACTTAACAGCAGTTTGTGATGAGATAGAGGAGAGACTTAACAGCAGTTTGTGATGAGATAGAGGAGAGACTTAACAGCAGTTTGTGATGAGATAGAGGAGAGATTAGTTAGACTTACCAGCTGTTAGTGTTGCGATAAAAGATTAACAAGCTGGACTTTACAGCTGTTTGTGATAGAGGACAGATTAGTTAGACTTTACAGCTGTTTTTTGTTGAGATAAATCAGAGATTGGTCAAACTTAACAGCTGTTTTAAGAGATAAAGCAGAGATTAGACTTCACAGCTGTTGATGATGAGATGAAAGACTTATAAGCTGGACTTCACAGTTTGTTTGTTTGTTTTGTTTGTTTTTTGGGTTTTTTTTTTGTTATGAGATAAAATAGAGATGAGTTAGCCCTCATATCTGTTTATGATCAGATAGAAAAGAACATGCCTTACGGCACTCTGGATTATGTAAAGTATAATTGACGTGACTGTGTTCTTGTTAAGTGGCCCGATTTCTGTTAAGTATATGAACTATTCATCATCTCATCCGAAGCTCAAAAAATGCCAAAATATTCCATTTGTTATTGCCCCGGACTAGTGTTTTACAACACAAGCACTAATCTAGTTTTTAAATCATTGTACAGCGGGATCGATCAGTATTCACTTGATCGTCCACTAACCTCTGGGCTTTTTCAGCAAATTTGGCATATAATAATATTATATTCTCAAGGTAGCCCTGGATTCACACCTTTAGCTCGTCGCTTCACGATCCACTCTTACAATCTTTTTCTTACAGCCTTGTCGAGGTTGAGAGGTTTCCTGTAATACTCTAGTCAAAGTTAACGCACTATGAAAGGTCGAGTTAAAAAATCTGCGATTTTACATGAAGGAAAAGAAAAGACAGTTCATGCAAAAGAATTGTGAGCTTTCAATTTTATTTTTAAACGTAAAGACACTTATAACATTTTTTTCGACATAAAAAGTTTTGAAATAAAAAAAAAAAAAAGAAAAAGTTAAACTGGTCGTATGAGTGAGTATTGTAAGGCCACACCTGGTATTCTTTGATACAAGTCGGACTATTTCTGAGTCTAATATTTTAAGCTTTTTTTTTTAAACTAGTATGAACGAAGTATACAAAAAACGCTTTGAAGAGTAACTTTAAGGTTAGAAAGTAAATAAAAATCAACTAAATAATATTAACACTAACAATATGGAATAAAGCGGTTTGTGTTTTAAAGGAAATATTATTGTCTTTATCAGTGTATTATGTCTATCTTCATTACCATCATATTATGCCTGACTGCATGATGATCACTATTCAGATTACATTTGTGATAATTATCGTCATTATTGGTGTAATTATGTCTATTGCAGGAATGAATGCATTTGTGGTTTTTTCAATTTTTATTTCTAACTTGCTCTACCAGAACAAAAACGGCCAAAATTTTTGGAAAATTGCGATTAGAGTTCTGGTTAGGTTCCACGACATTTAAAAAACAAAACAAAACAAGCAAAAAAAATGTAACACTGAGATCTGTTTCTGCAGAATTATACTGAACTTACTTTCTCCGATAAAAGCAACTGGGAATGAACCATAATCTTTGAGCTCTTGAATTTTTTTCATACTCTCATTTGGGGTTGAAAGTGTGGTCAAATGGCTATCAGCTTCGGGAGGACTAAGTGGGGAGTCAGGGGGGCGAGAGGGAAGGGGAATGGAAAGAGTTCAGGGAAATGATGAAGGAGGGAAGAAAGGGGGAGAAAAGTGAGGACATAGAGATAGAGTGAAGCCGAGATAGAAATAAAGGAGGGAAACCAAAGAGACAAAGACGCGGAGATACAGAGATCAAGAGACAGACAGAGAGACAGGGTGAGGGAGACAGGGTGAGGGAGACAGGGTGAGGGAGAGAGGCCAAAAGACAGACTCAGAGATATACTGAGGTGCTTTGAGAGATACATATACAGACAGACATGTAGCAACAAAGAAAAGCACGATGAGAAAAGACAGTTTTGAGAAAGAGGGAAAAATGGGGTATATTGAGCGGTAGATAGCTAAAGGACCAGAAAGGTATATGGGTTTGGACATAAAATTAAATACGAAAAAGAAGGTAGAGGATAAATAGAATAACAAATATACAAACCTGCGAGTAAAGTTTTATGAGGGAAATCTTGCCTTTTGTGTGAATTGATTCCAGAATTATTTTTTTCCCTGTATAATTTACATTCAAGCTGAACAAATCTATTTATAAAAGCATGGATACTACATGTATTAAAACTGTACAGTTATCAAATACAATTTTGCTTTGCTCGATATTTTACTTCTAATGCTGAACGTAATATTTGAAATATACATTAATTTCTTTTCTGATATGATGTATATTAAATTGTATGTCAATTGTGTATTTATAGATATAATGTATATTAAATGATAATTATGTTTATTGTGTATGTATTTATAGATGTATTTGTTAAATGCGTATATATTTATATTGAAATGATTGATGTAAAGTATTTCATAGAACAATCTGAATTGTTTAGCCATTATGACTTGTTCTCGGTGCTCCTTCTCAGAGCCATTGCTCTGCTCTCTAGATTTGTTTCATGTAGAGGGTTCAACTGTTTAATCTGTCATTCCTTTATGCCTTCATAAGACTTGGCGCACAGTATGACCAATAATTATAGCACGACTAAAATGTTGCAATACGCATGCGTTCGCTGGCCTTTATATATGTCATGACTATAGAAACATTCGTTCGTTTTCAATGAAACAGTTTCTCTTTTCTCATCCAAAACCGTTTAGTATAAAATTATAACAATCGGAAGTCAAGTTGACCAGCTTCTAAAAATAGATCAATAATCAGCCTGCAAAGTATGTTTTGGCTGACCTCGAGATAAATTGACTGTGGAAACTGTCCTCTCCAACTCTAAACTCTTTTTTTAGAAGAATAAAGGTTGGGCTCGTAATTTCGATAACTTTAAGTTTCAGCTGTTAGAAAACTACAGCCATTTGCCTTGAACACATTTCTATCTTCTATGTCAATACTGGGATTCGTTCTGCTCCAGTCGTTACATTAAGTTGCTTTTTTGTCCTTTTACTTTTTTTGCAGCAGTTTTAGAAAACCGAAGTGAATAGGAATGTGGGAAAACATCCCAGAAGAAAAAAATTAAATCATGATTGCGAAGGAATCTCCCCTTCCCTTGGCTTTGATTTTTCCTCGCGAAAATATGGATTTTGTCGGAAGATTTCCCATTAAATTTTCCTCTATACTCATAAACTGAAGCAAAGGAAAATCAGAACCGATTTGTAGCTGACAGACTTAGTCATTATCGGCAGAACTGCTGGAGAGAAACATGCAATATTAACATCAACCTCTATGTTCTACTCAGAGTCTTTTATTACAATAACGCAACTTCCATGTTGTGTAGACAGAAGCATATAATGTTATCATTAAGATCTATGCTCCACTTAAGAGTCTGTAATTACAATACTGTTACTTCGTTAAACTTCAATGTGGTATAGACAGAAACACATAATGTTAACATTAAGATCTATCTTCCATTCAGTGTCAATAACTACAATAATATAAATTCGTTCAACTTTTATGTGGTATCAATATTTGCTGAACCACTAGACGGAAACCTACAATGTTAACATTAAGATCTATTTTCCACTGAGCTTCAGTAATAACAATACTGTAACTTCGTTTCCCTTCTATGTGGTATCATTGTCTGTTGTCTTTCTCAATCGATATTTTTCCTGTGAAAGACTTTCCCATCAACTTTACTTATCACGTGATCTCTGACACTGGTGTAGATCTGGAAAGTTCCACGTCTTGTAAAGTTTTGGAGGACCCAGTCCTGAAAGGTTGGAACATTGCACCCCTCTCATCATAATACCTTTTCTTGTCAAATCGCACAGTTGGTGTTCAAATCGTTCTTTTTCTTCCATGGATTGTGCACCGTACTGGGGCTCTATGAACATAAAAATGTCTGACAGTTGTTGTAAAAAGAAATAAATATTGCCATCTTTTTTACCCTCCACACTATTTCAAAACACCTTTTACAAAAAAAAAAAATCCATAGTTATTATTATTGTTGTTATTATTACTATTACTATTATTATTATTATTATTATTATTATTATTATTATTATTATTATTATTATTATTATTATTATTATTATAATCGTTAATGCTGAACCGGTTTTTGTTTATTTTCTCACCTTCATTTTTCTCAGAATCAGTATCAATTTTACCTCCACATCACCATCATCGTAATCTTTACCGACAACAACGTTATTGTTGAAAATTAATGGAAATTCACTCAATGGAAAACTTGCCTTAATGTTTGCTGACATTATTTCTGCCTATGTTTAATGCAGTTTAACCATACTTTCCATCCTGACTTCA
Source organism: Elysia crispata (assembly GCA_033675545.1). Taxonomy (NCBI): domain Eukaryota; kingdom Metazoa; phylum Mollusca; class Gastropoda; family Plakobranchidae; genus Elysia; species Elysia crispata. The sequence continues at coordinate 137,399 of JAWDGP010002675.1, read as the reverse complement.
ATTATGTTTTTATTTCTAACTTTATTTCAAATTATTTCAGTTGGTAAATGCGTATTCTTAACAGATGTTTTAAAACTTTGTTTTAATATTGTTCTGTACAGGAGTTTGGTCAAACAAAGAGACATAGCTTCTACTTGAAAAAAAAGTAAATACGCTAAAATGTTGATTGACTTTTCTACACCTGAGCTTTTTCTTCTAGCCTGGCTGTCTTGAGACTAGCTTCTCGCCTGGCTGTCTTGAGACCAGCTTCTAGCCTGGCTGTCTTGAGACCAGCTTATCGCCTGGCTGTCTTGAGACCAGCTTCTCGCCTGGCTGTCTTGAGACCAGCTTCTAGCCTGGCTGTCTTGAGACCAGCTTCTAGCCTGGCTGTCTTGAGACCAGCTTCTAGCCTGGCTGTCTTGAGACCAGCTTCTAGCCTGGCTGTCTTGAGACCAGCTTCTCGCCTGGCTGTCTTGAGACCAGCTTCTAGCCTGGCTGTCTTGAGACCAGCTTCTAACCTGGCTGTCTTGAGACCAGCTTCTAGCCTGGCTGTCTTGAGACCAGCTTCTAACCTGGCTGTCTTGAGACTAGCTTCTAACCTGGCTGTCTTGAGACCAGCTTCTAGCCTGGCTGTCTTGAGATCAGCTTCTCGCCTGGCTGTCTTGAGACCAGCTTCTAGCCTGGCTGTCTTGAGATCAGCTTCTAGCCTGGCTGTCTTGAGACCAGATTCTCGCCTCCGCTGTGAAGAGACTGGTGGAGACATACTTATGGCACGACTGTCTTTTAATAGTCGTTCGGCCTTGGAGAATACAGACAATAAAACTGATTCTTAGTAAGATTCTCGCTGACACTTATTCTCTCATGTTCGATTTGTGAAAAGGAAAAAGGGAATTCGCAACCTGTTTCACCAAAACAGTTTTCTAAATTCAAACGAATAAAATATGGTCTTCTAGATTAGTAGAAATAGTGGGAAAGCTGTGAGATATAAAAAAACCAACGTTTTTATAAAATTAATATTCAATACAAACTATCAAGAAAATTGTCCGTTGACTTGTGCAGTAGTTTCATACTGTCAGACTGGCTTGAGTACCAGACAATATAGCGTCAGACTGGCTTGAGTACCAGGCAATATAGCGTCAGACTGGCTTGAGTACCAGGCAATATAGCGTCAGACTGGCTTGAGTACCAGACAATATAGCGTCCGACTGGCTTGAGTACCAGTCAATATAGCGTCAGACTGGCTTGAGTACCAGTCAATATAGCGTCAGAGTCCGCACGGCGACAAACTCGTCCCCACACATCGCGCGAGTTTTGTCTTTTCTGAGTAAACGGAAAGCTTCTACATGTTTATTTATTTTCAGCTGCACTTGAATGTTTTTTTTTGTTTTGTTTCGACATCTTACATCGTGCTTTCTATGTACCACTATTTTCACGATTAATCCCTTTGTTAAACGTATGTTCATCTCTAATTTATTTTGTTCCACTCTCTTATCTACTCAATTGCTCTGAATGTGTCCGCTGCGTGAGAGCCAAGGGGTCCATGTGGTGAAGCGCTCACTTCGCTGTTGTCTGTGTTTTCTCGTGGGTCAAGTCTCAGCTCTATATGAGATTAAAACATTCAATAAAATCTCGATCAACACCAACTGGAAATCTTTGGGGTTTTTTATTTGAAAGAAAGGTTTATTTTTTAACACAACTTCAGTTGTTTGTTTTTTGTTTTGTTTGTTGTTTTTTTTTTTGGTGTATGAGAGATTTGTGATTGTTCACCCATCCCCACTCTCACTTTCAAAAAGTAGCCATACAAAAAATAATGAATGGCAATACAATACAGGGATAAACGATATTTTCTATTGACCTAAAGTTTCTTCAACTTTAACTTTCCTGCACAACCTCTATCAGCTCATCCAACGAAACCTCGGCAATCACAGTATAGAGGATTAAAATAGAACCCAACGCATCAACTAAAGAGCTCAGTAAAGTTGTGGTACCCAGAGCGGAATGTTTCTGCTGACTGCCGTATGATTGTTTCACCTCACACCTCCAGCTTCCTTCATTGAATTCTCTTTCATGGGAATTCCTGAATCAATTTGTCCTTGATTTAATATTCAGTTCAAACTCCTAGAACGGAGATCTCCATGGCCTGCGGTTAGTCGTGCTTCCTACTGAAATAACTATTATTAGGCCTCTGTAATATTAATATGAAGTGTCAAGTTTGAAACAAATGTAGCGTCCATCAATGATTAAAGGTGAGCTTTGAAAAAAATTGGCTGAATAAATGCTTGCTTTTTTGTTGGAGTCCTTAGTAAAGGGCTATTACGATTATGACATTTCCACAATAGTTTTTAGATCTCAATAGTTTTTGGTCGATCTAGACACAGTTCAGGAGTAGAGTATCCCTAACAGGTCATTATTATATCATTCGATTAAGATCTACTGAACTATTTTCTTGTTGAGGTTGTTGCTGTTGTTGTTGTTGTTGTTTAAACGGTCAGTTCTGACCACGTAGACGGTCAAGAAATCAAGCTGGCGCCTCCCTTTGTGATCCTGTCTCTGTGTCTTGCCTGGCAATAAACCTAAACCATGAATCCATCATGTTTGTCTCCGTATTTCTGCCGTGTACATGATGATGTGGTTTTGCATTCTAAGAATAGGTGTAAGGTGTCCGCACTCCTCTCCAAATGAAGAGATCGACATCTAGCTGCGACGGGACGACTTCGATAAGACACAACTCCTAAGCATAATAGAGGAAAGTTTGGGGAAAATACAAAGTTTGTATAAAAGATGCGCATGCTGTCAAAGTAAAGAAATTATTTTTTTTTCGTCAGTTTGCATTGCAATCAATGCACCTGAAACCAGCTAATTTTTTTTTTTTGCCACTCTGTCTCGGGGAGGGACAAACCTTGTGGAGCCCATATAATATTATGGTTGTAAATAGCGAGTTAGTAGTGCACTATAGAATAGAGGATCATCTTGAATATTTGTGATAATTTAACACGGACAAAGTTAATGTCTTATCTGAGGCGTAGAAAACTTTTGTTTTCTTTATTGTTTTTTTGTCAGACTTGTGAAGTATTGACAAATTTTAATGTGTTGGGAGAAAACTGAGAAAGTGAACTGGCCGTTACTAGGTGTTTTACTTTTCAGATCCATTTAACTTTTTCACGCATAAAAGAATATTTCTTAATATTGGTAATTGTGTCCATCTTGCAACCTGCGAAGATTCTTGCCCAAGACCTGATGGGCAGCGCCTCGATATGCTCCGTGTCCACCTGTACTCGTCTGGCGAGGAAAGACTCTCATGTTACGATGATGTTCCATGATGCTGATTACGTTTCTTTCAACATCGCCGCCACAAAGCTCACACTCAACAGATGATCTAAACCGATATCTGTAGATTTTCTCATTTTGTTCTACAACAAAAGCTTTTCAAGAACTAAGCTGAAGCAAGAATCCCGTACATCTACTGGGGCAGTAAATGAAGTCTAGAAATCCGTTAGATCAAACTGATAAATGAATTTTTTTACCCCGTGTCTCCGTCTCCCCTTCTCTTTTCCTGGCTCTACGTATGTCTTTCTTTCTCTCTCTCTCTCTCTCTCTCTCTCTCTCTCTCTCTCTCTCTCTCTCTCTCTCTCTCTCTCTCTCTCTCTCTCTCTCTCTCTCTCTCTCTCTCTCTCTCTCTCTCTCTCTCTCTCTCTCTCTCTCTCTCTCTCTCTCTCTCTCTCTCTCTCTCTCTCTCTCTCTCTCTCTCTCTCTCTCTCTCTCTCTCTGCCTTCTAACACCATTCATCATCATCCCGTGGAACAAACCAATATTGACGTCCGCCAAACGCTTCTATCTTCTCCCCCCTAGACAATAAATTGTGTAACTAAACAGATTTTTTTTCTCCTCGGTTCTCCTCCGGCTCGGCTAGAGAGCCGCGCCTCGCCAGCCCTAGCCGTGAAACTCAATCTTGTAGGGCCGACAGTTTTATTATCTCCGCTCAAAGATATAAACTCCAGGGAGAACTGGTCCAAGAGGCGCCACATCTTTGATAGCTCACATAAAGTCCTAGACTACAAGATTACTCAACAGCTGGACTTAACACAAGCGATATGGTTAACAGGAGTCCAGAATAATTGATCACGATCATTTTGTAAAGCACAAGCTTAAAAATGTGGACGTTCATGTTTGGATTGTTTATAAATCGCTTGAAGCATGTACGCTTCCAATTATAAGGGCTTTTATGAAAGTTTTACTGAGTGAAAAAAGATATTTTCTGTCTTCCTATGAAGTTCCGATTTAGATGACGCAAACCACAATCTATGAATTATTGATCTGTTGACGATTACAACAGTGAAGATTGCTTTAAGATTAGAATCGTAAATGGTCTGCGATATATGTATATATATATATATAGAATTTGTCCCATATTTAATTTTTTCCTTATTTAAGATCAAATTTGAGACTCGATACTGCTTGTTGCGACCATACACTTATTGTGGTAGATAGACGTCATACTCACAGACTTTTTTCTCCATGTTCTATCGATATCTGTCAGATCTTATGAAATGATGTCTTCCTCCAATCTATGTGGCGGAGCTTTGTTATTGGGTGAGGAACTCCATGGCGCCATCGTGTTAGGGAACAACTAAAGCGAGAGAACGATTTATACCAACTGCTTAGTGCAGACTGGGTGCTCTAAATCTCTTACTCCCTCCACCCTACTCTCTCTCTCTCTCTCTCGCATTTCTTCCATCCCTCTCTCTCTCTCATTCCCTCCATTCTGCTCTCTCTCTCTCTCTCGCATTCTCCCCATCCCTCTCTCTCTCTCTCTCTCTCTCTCTCTCTCTCTCTCTCTCTCTCTCTTTCCCTCTCTCATTCCCTCCATCCAACTCACTCGCATTCTCTCCATCCCTCTCTCTCTAGCTCTCTCTCATTCACTCCATTCTACTCACTCTCTCTCTCTCGCATTCTCTCCATCCCTCTCTCTCTCATTCTCTCCCTTCTACTCACTCTCTCTGCATTCTCTCCATCCTACTCTCTCTCATTCCTCCATCCTACTTTCTCGCTCTCATTCTATCCACTCTACTCCCTCTCTTTCTTTCTCTCTCTCTCTCTCTCTCTCTCTCTCTCTCTCTCTCTCTCAATCTCTCTTTTTATCTACCTCTCTATCTTTCTAGCTATCTATCTTTCTCTCTATCGAGCTATCTCTCTTTTATCTTTCCATCTTTCTAGAAATCCATCTATCTATCTCTCTATTTTTCAACCTCTCTAGAGTACCAAAGATTTAGCTTTATGAAGTGCCCTGAATCACCACCAGTTGTGCGGATTCTAATCCTCTGTTGTTGTTGAGAGCTTCATGCCATCCACCGTCTGTAGGAATGTGGACATTCTCTGCCCTGATAACTGTCACAGTTGAAGATCAGCAAACTGAGGATATCAGCAAATCACAGAAACTGTGGGAACAATCTTGTCAAGGGAGCTGCAGTAAGAAAATAAAACTTCTTTTGTGGAGATTCGAGGTAAAACATGTTTTGAGATTAACCCCACCCCCATTCTCTCCTCGCCCCTTTCTTTCTCCCTCCTTAAGTGCTGATAAAAATAGATTGCTGTACATTATACATTCACATAAAAAAAACCTATGCAGTGAATTGGTAGGAGGTCATCAAAGCCCTAGACCGGTCGATGTATGATCTATGTGAGTTTTCTGCATCAAAACAAAAGCGGGTGCGTTATAGAAAAACAGCAGTTGTAAAAAAAATATCGAGCAAGAGAAGAAAATACGTTCAGGACGTTGCATGCATTTACAAAAAAGGTTTGTTAACACTATGATCTTCTGCCAAAACTGCTGCTGTAATAGTTTTGATGCGAAGCAGATTAAAGCCTATTGTTGGTGCGTAACAGTACGTCATTGGAGGGAGCTAACTTCAAAAGAAATCCTAGGTGGGCTACGATATTAGGATAGATTATTTTTTATTGAGATTTTTATGTTTCATCTAACATATTGAGGCATGCAAAACACATGTTGATTGGCCTTGATCCTGGAGAATAATGACGCCATGTGGGAAGGGGTAGGAGTTGTTTAAGGCGCTACTGTGTGCAGAGAGTGCACCGAGCGGCTGTGCTACAGACCAAACCCCAGGACTTGAACACAGGCTCATCTCTCAACTGATGAGTTCAAGCGATATATTATGTTTTAAAGGCTCATTTATCTGTTCATTCTCAGTAATCTAGATCGTATGTATCCTACCCGAATCTTTGTAAATTATTTGGCCCCGGTTCGTACTCTGATTGCGACAAACTAGGAAATACTGACAACACACTAGCGAAGGAATGTTTCATACGCCGAGTTTAAACTAAGCTTTGATTAGACGCGTACAGACTACCTACAGGAGGCTGATGCTCGTCTGAGTCATAATACCATGATGATCGGCAAGGATTGGCAGCTCTTCTAGTTTGAGTATCACAGTGGAAAGATTGAAGATAACTTAGTTCAGTGTGACCTTATGAATATTTATATAAAAAGCGCGTCACTTCAAAGTGGATAAACTATACCAAACAATCTGCTTAATAATCTACATTCAATCAATAAAACGAGCACTAACGTCTGCTGAAGGTCCAGATGGAAGTTAATCGAAGACGTAAATCACCTGTGATTTTTTTTTACAATTTTCTCCTTCCTTCAACTTAAAAATGAAGAGGAAAGAAGTTAAAAGTGATTCTGTGTGGAGGCCAAAGATTTGCATGGTACCGTAGTGGGAAAATAAAACCAAATACGCGAATAAAAAACTGAATCAAGAGTTAGAGGGAGAGCACTGACAGCAAGTGACTGTTAATCATTGACTGGATCTTTCATAATTTATAGTTTGTGTAGATTGATTCCACGCTTCGTGTCTGGATTGTTTGAATCATTAATGTATTTATGTAACAGCGCCATCACAATCTGATCTTAGGTCTTCTCGAATTTATTGATCAAATCCACTCTCACCACTCAATTAACTTAAATGCTGTGGGTTGATCTTGTGTGAGGAAATCTCTCTATTATTGTTAGGGCGCTCACACTAACATCGAACCACTGCGGCTCACAGACACACTTATCTTCCCGTGATCTTGTGTGAGGAAATCTCTCTATTATTATCAGGGCGCTCACACTAACATCGAACCACTGCGGTTCACACATACACTTATCTTCCCGTGATCTTGTGTGAGGAAATCTCTCTATTATTGTCAGGGCGCTCACACTAACATCGAACCACCGCGGCTCACACATACACTTATCTTCCCGTGATCTTGTGTGAGGAAATCTCTCTATTATTGTCAGGGCGCTCACACTAACATCGAACCACCGCGGTTCACACATACACTTATCTTCCCGTGATCTTGTGTGTGGAAATCTCTCTATTATTGTCAGGGCGCTCACACTAACATCGAACCACCGCGGCTCACACATACACTTATCTCTCCGTGATCTTGTGTGAGAAAATCTCTCTATTATTGTCAGGGCGCTCACACTAACATCGAACCACCGCGGCTCACACATACACTTATCTTCCCGTGATCTTGTGTGAGGAAATCCCTCTATTATTGTTAGGGCGCTCACACTAACATCGAACCACCGCGGCTCACACATACACTTATCTTCCCACTCACAATCGACCGCGCGCCGCTCTCAACACTCCAGCAAGATCTACTTAGAAACAAGACATTAATCGCTAGCATGTAGAGGCGGGTAACAAAACATTCGCTGTTGTTTAGTCGCTCATTCCTCGATCAAACTCAAAACACAACATGAAAACAGCAACAGTTTGGCTCTCTGCCAGTATGAGCGACGTGTTTCCGACATGACCTGCAGCATGTTTGAGCTGCTCTGTCGCTCACCTCCTGTCAACCCCTGCTCTCCAGCTGCCCCACCAGTTTCACTGGTATCCCACAGCTACGGCCGCAGATGGTCCTGTTGTTAGGGATCTCATCCACAGATCTCACACACTCGGCAAACCCGTCGTCGGAGCTGGATAACCTGGTGGTATGATTCCAACACATCACGTTACAACGGATTACAAATGGCCAGCTTAAAATTCTTAGATAAACCTGTACTGCAGATGTCTAATCAGAAAGCAAATTTTTCTACGAAACTTCAGTTTTTCTGCGTGGTTGTAGAGCACTCGTCTACATACTTTGATGGTTCGAATCGCATCCTCCTTAATCAGTCTGAGGGCCATGTTGTGTGATGACAGAAAACAAATCTTCAGACACATCCTCATGAAGGAAAAAATTTATGGTCAAGAAAATGATGATTGCGGATCATGTGAAGCAGCTTGGTTATAACCAAATAATTTTATTCAACTCGCTGTCTCTCCCTTTGTCCTTTAATCTGTCTTTTAGTCGTTATGATTTCAGTAGCTTCACAGCGACGAAACTTCATACTGTGTGGAGAATCCAAGTACCTCTCAATCCGAGGTGCTGAAGCTGCATTACATCATATTTTACAAAAATATTGGTCAAGATTATTATTTTCTTTCCATTTTTTGTTTTGTTTTACCGTTTCATTTAAACCAAACATTATTTTTTAAATCCATGATGAATACGGGTCTAAAAACTGTCAATTGGGGTTAGCCTGATACGAAGCAAACTAAAAAAAATGGACCTCGAGTTGAAGTTGAATTAAATATACAAATGTGTTAATTTCACCCGCATCTAAGATAGACATTTAATAGATCGAGGAGTACGAGTTCTGTAGAAATATACGAGATATTAACAGCCGAAAATGCCGGTACCAATTTTGTCTGAAATCATCTTGGGACTTTGTTAGTTCAATAATAATATTATAGTGTCATTTGTCGATTATGGTCAAATATCAACACCCATTTCTACAGCACTTTTATATTAAGAAAAGAAAACTTTCAGGTTTTTCTGTGAAAGGTCGAGGGTCGAGTTGGTCCGAACTCTATGGCTGTCAAGTCGTGACAAATCTCTTGGGAAATTCAACGTTTCCGAGCCACGATTATGGCGGTAGGTCTCTGGCGTGTGTAGAGGTCAGTGGGATCATTCGCAATGTCCAGTTCCTGGGGGATTCCCTTAGATCCCATCTCTTTGGATCAGTTGTGAGGCAAGCCTAAAAGTTACCGTATTCGACCAGAGATAGAAAGGGTGAACAAGTGCACAGCATTCCCTTGGCCACATAAACATCACCAGTTTTCGATGACCTTGTGAAGTTGAACATAATCATCAAATTAAGTCATAGTACCTGGTACAGAAATGGCATTCAGAGCTTGTGGGTCCGAACTCAAAAGTGTTAAGGGCAGAATATTAAGATCAGTGATAAGATCTTATAGAAACAATCTCTTGGGGGGAATTTTCATGATGCGTGATGGTGACGTAGAGACCACCTTCTGATAGTCTCCAGTTTGATTACACCAAGACTTGCACTTTTATTACATTCATCGGTAGAGAGGAGAAGGAACGAAACCCTGGAGATTAATCAAATTATAAAGGCAGCCAAGGATTTTAGATCTACAATTGATTAGGAAACCTGCATTGATGAAAGCATGAACATAATCTGCATCCAAAGGACATAGACTTAACAAATCGCAATAAGAGGATACTTTATTGAGGCTGTTTTAGCTTAACCTTTCACCTTTCACTTATAATGGTCAACTTATTCCCGAGGTGTCCAGTGGTCGTCCTGTGGTCGTGTGGCTGGGCGACCGTACCTCCATCCCTTGGGCTTTTCTATCAGGTTTGGAACATGCAAGCCATGTTGTCAGCATGCTCAGCGGAGAGTGGGTAGAGCGATAGGCAAGAGAGAGAGAGAGAGAGAGAGAGAGAGAGAGAGAGAGAGAGAGAGAGAGAGAGAGAGAGAGAGAGAGAGAGAGAGAGAGAGGAGACAAAGAAAGTCAGAAAAGTGAGAAAGATGAATAAAAAGAGCGTTTCGAGGAAAATGAGACCAAGTGGAAGATCGCAGACCTCTCTGTCTCCACCAATAAAAATCCAATTTCGTCGCTAGTATAGAGCGTGGGGAGAATTCTCGGAGAAGTGGTTGGGAGTAACTTAGAAGGTGGGTCAAGGAGGGAGGGGAGAGTGGGGAGGGAGGGATGGAGGTAGGAGGAGATGGCTGGACCGAGTTAAGCGCTGGGCGAAGAGATTTTATTTTCGTAACAGTCCTAAAGTATGAAGAAGAAAATAAGCTGTCATGTAGTGACATGCATGATTGGTCTTACGTCACGCCTGGATGAGCCGAGCCCCACGACAATTATTTGGTGTTGAAGATGATCAGATGAATTGCACCAAGGGAAAAGTGGGCATGTTATATATATATATAGCCATTCAGTTGATATATCTGTACAGTTTTCTTAAGTTAAAAAATACTGAAGGTCGGGCGGCATGTATTCATTCATTACATGCAACTGATAATATTTAAAAATGTACAGCTTTAAGGGGGAAATATCGAAGTTTAAGAGCCAATATATTCATTAGTGATGCCCTTAAAAGTTCTCGAGAGAAAAGATTGAAAAAAAAATTATAGAGAAAGTAAAAGAAAATTTAACATGAAATCAAAGAGAATGGCATATGGATAGGTCTTAGATAGTCTGCTCTTGTCTAGCACTACCGTCTAATTACGACTATCAGATACCTAAAAAAACATTTATAAAATCCAGCCTCGTGTTATCATATTTGTTTAACATTAAAAAAAACCTCGTAACCACTTTATTTTTGACATTCTGTATTTTTTCTTGATTCTGTTACTTTTCTTTTTTCTGGTTTTGTTTTTTGTTTTTGCTTTTTGTTGGGTTCCCCCCCTTTTTTTTTTTGATTTACAAGATTTCATTTTAGTAAACAACTGTTCAAAATTCCATATATGTAAACCTTGGCGAAAGAGCAACTAAACTTTAATATTTTTTAAAATTGTTTTAAGTCGTTCAGCGCAGATTGGAAACACAAGAATGTACGTCTCCTACTCGAGAGGCCTCAACACACATGGACTCATAAATATTTAAAATTACTTTGTGCCACTTTTTCTACAGCGCTGATCATTAGCATTCATTAGAGGCAGTGTATGATATAATATTATGATCTGATACCCACGTTAAACGCGGATGGTTTGAGGAAAATGTGGGACCATTGTTTTTTCAAGACAATGACATAAACTGGGATCAAACCTACAAACCGCAGATCTTGCATGCTAACCACTGTGCAGCGTTAATACAAACACAATTAATGAGCGGTTTTTATAAAGCAACTAAAGTGTTCAAAGGGCTTTACACACATAACCCACATGCCTCAACCAACCAGGTGACCTTTCTGTATCGACAGAGGAGCAGCTACAAGGAGCACGGCGTTACACAAGCATACTAAGCTGATCTTTCACTGCCTATAGCCGGGTAACTTAGTGAATATGTGCGTTAGATAAGGAAAAGTGTGTGAAGAATTGATTACAAATATTCAGAACCGCATCTGATAGAGCAAGGATTCGAACCCAGGACCTTCTGATCCTAGTGAGCGACTCACACTTCGAATCTTTGTCATGCTAATTTTGGTTAGGGCCGTGAATAGGAAATTCTCAGGTTTCGAATTGTGTAGTGATGGTCTCAAAGACTCAATACTTTTCAAATAACCGTCTATCAATTCCAATGTTTTACTGATCAATAGGTAACACAAAACGTTTTTTTTTTCCTTTCTATTTCTCAAGAAATCTAAACAAAGAGGGCTCCTTACGGACGGATGGTGTTTGTATGAGTGTGTGTGTGTGAAGGGAATGCGATAGATGTTTCTCTACACCTCGGGAAATGGTTTGCATTCTCGATCTTTGACAAAGATAATCAGCAGGTACCGTAACAGTCTGTAGTACTGACATAATGTCCCTCACATCGTCAGTGATAGGATTCGAACCCGATCACAGAAAATGATCATCAAGAGCTTGAGACCGACACCACATGGCAGACTGCCTAACGCCAGCAGCGGTGAAATTTAAATATGAACTCTTTGATGTTTTACCGATGCACTAAACATTAAAGATAGGGCAACGTTGAGATCAATAGTTTTTAGAGAACTGTCAGCTTGTGATGTCGGATGTTGTCGCAATAAATAATTGTGCCAAGCTTCAAATCTCATAGTCTTTTGTTTCTTTTCAGATCAGAATCAATGACTCGTGTCGTGCACAAAGTTGTGTCATACAGTTAGTATCTGAGCTGAGATATAATTTACGACGATGTTATTTCTGTGACAATAGACTGCACTGGTGTTTGGCAAGATAACCCGCATGACCGCCTGGCTGAAAGCTTCTCACAGCTAACCCCATTAATATTGACGATGCTGTCATATTGATGTAGGGCAGGCAAGTCCGGAGCAACTCACACAGCATCAACTGGGAACAAGGTTAACTGTGAATTAATTTTAAGGAAAGGTTTTTATTATTTCACCTGCTTGAAACAGCGATTTGGTATTCCAATCACGTTGGCTTGCCTGTCAGTTTTTTTATGCCCTTGCTTGGTTTTGCTACATGCCATTCTGTCATACAATGAAGGCGTTTCAAACAACACCTAATGGGAATGATTAAACATTATTCACATGTTTGGTTCCACCGAAATCCATAAATCAAAATTGTGTAAACTGTTGTATGAAACAAGGGAGAACATAAAAATTAATATTAACACCGCGTTTGAAGTTTTTTTTTTACTTCACTGGCTGTAATTACAAGATTACAACAATCATCTACATCTAGGAGAAATATTACGAGTTCAGCTTTAATGGTCGACATTTATTAAAAACTATATTAACCGTAGATTTACGTCACATCTGTTTTGTATAATTAATTTTGACAATACTGCATATCTGTATAGTTCTGAATTCATTTGTATAATTAAACTCTGGTGAATCATTAGAAGTGATAAGCAGTACACAACACCTTGTTGATTTATGATAAAATAAGTGAATATATCTGACTCCGGTCAGAGTGACCTGGATGTTAATGATGTAAGATAAGCCGTTTTACCCACAGCCTTTCGGCGCATTTATGATACGATAACCTGATAACTAAATTCTAAAGGAAATAAAATTTATAGGTATACATCAATGTGTTTTGTTTTGTTTTTGCACATTGTGTTACTCATACTGAAAAAATCAGTAACAAATAACCAGAATAGTGAATACAGAAATAGTAGACGTGGCTAGCTGAGGTAGCTGTTGTTTTTTTTCTTTTTTCATAAATTTAAACTTTGATAACATGTCGGTCTCTTTATACGGCCCCCGTCAGGCTGAAATGGTGTAAAATCAATACTAGATGCCCATGACAGTGTGAATGCAACCCTCCAGGAAATATCAGTGCTATCCAATGAATAGTGCTAGTTCACAGTGCCAGACAAGTATCTGGAATCCCAAACATGTGAAGTAATTATAGATTGAGAATCTCTCCATTAACGAATGGGTTTTTTTTTAAGGTCACATAAAAGTTCATCCAATCTTCTCCTGGGTAGATGTTAATCGGTTAACGTCTTCAAACAATTACATCGGTTGTGACTTAAGCAACATCTTGTTATGTACACGCTGATTGCAGGAACTGAAAGACTTGATTAGGTTCCTAGTAGATATCCTCAGCTCAGTAACCTTAATGGCGTGGATACCGGATATCCTAAGCTCATTAACCCTAGTGATGTGGATAACGGATATCCAAAGCTCACTAACCCTAGTGGCGTGGATACCGGATATATTCTCAGCTTTACTAACCCTAGTGATGTGGATAACGGATATCCTCAGCTCAATAACCTTAGTGATTGGATAACGGATATCATCAGCTCACTAATCCTAGCGACGTGGATAACGGATAAATCCTCAGCTCAATTACCTTAGTGACGTGGATACCGGATACATTCTCAGCTTTACTATTCCTAGTGATGTGGATAACGGATATCCTCAGCTCACTTACCCTAGTGACGTGGATATCGGATATATTCTCAGCTTTACTAACCCTAGTGATGTGGATAACGGATATCCTCAGCTCACTTACCCTAGTGACGTGGATAACGGATATATCCTCAGCTCACTTACCCTAGTGATGTGGATAACGGATATCCTCAGCTCACTTACCCTAGTGATGTGGATAACGGATATCCCAAGCTCACTAACCCTGGTGGCGTGGATACCGGATATACCATCAGCTTTACTAACCCTAGTAGCGTGGATACCGGATATATTCTCAGCTCTCTAATCCTAGTAGCGTGGATACCGCATATATTTTCAGCTCACTAACCCTAGTGGCGTGGATACCGGATATATCTTCAGCTCACTAACCCTAGTGGCGTGGATACCGGATATATCTTCAGCTCACTAACCCTAGTGACGTGGATACCGGATATCCTCAGCTCTCTAACCCTAGTGACGTGAATAACGGATATATCTTCAGCTCACTAACCCTAGTGACGTGAATAACGGATATATCTTCAGCTCACTAACCCTAGTGACGTGAATAACGGATATATCTTCAGCTCACTAATCCTAGTGACGTGGATACCGGATATCCTCAGCTCTCTAACCCTAATGACGTGAATAACGGATATATCTTCAGCTCACTAACCCTAGTGACGTGAATAACGGATATATCTTCAGCTCACTAATCCTAGTGACGTGGATACCGGATATCCTCAGCTCACTAACCCTAGTGACGTGGATACCGGATATATCCTCAGCTCTCTAACCCTAATGACGTGAATAACGGATATATCTTCAGCTCACTAACCCTTGTGACGTGGATACCGGATATCCTCAGCTCACTAACCCTAGTGACGTGGATACCGGATATCCTCAGCTCTCTAACCCTAATGACGTGAATAACGGATATATCTTCAGCTCACTAACCTTATTGACGTGGATAACTGACATCCTCAGCTCTCTAACCCTAATGACGTAAATAACGGATATATCTTCAGCTCACTAACCTTATTGACGTGGA
>JAWDGP010002675.1:102500-117500 GCA_033675545.1 Elysia crispata | reverse complement strand
TTCTTTAGCAAATCATATTGTAATTAGAATTATCTAATCAAATCTTGAAGATCGACACTGGGAGCTGCTACCCTCCGGTATTAACAGACCGGCGCTACCCATGGGCCACTTGCCGCCTCCGCGTCAGTTTCAGGATGTTCTTAGTTCTTCAAGCTTACTGCAGTCAATCACTTAAACAATTCTATAGCCGGATCCTTTTAGCGGTCTATGACATACTTTTAGGGTAACAATGATAAAGCAAATTAGCATTTGAAGCCTGGAGATGTGCCGGAGCATGAGTTTATTCCGGTCAGTGTTGTTCAGTGGACACACGCCATGCTCATCATGCTGATCCGCCACAAGCATTTACCCGCAGCTAACACTAGAGTCCACTTAGGTCTGGCTCGAGAGAGCTGAAAAAAATATTCAAAGTTCAATTCCCGTGGACACAACACTGGACCGTTCATTCCCTTGTCCGGGATTTTTATCAACTGGACCATCGCGTCCAAAAAACATTAGATTTGACATAAAAAATATCATAATTGGATATCACTGCTCAGAAAAGCTCTCACAACAATTGACTTTGTTCAGTAGAATCTCTTCTCCAGGTGTTTCATCTAAGTTTTAGTCTTCGCTGTATCTCTGACCTTTTCGGCTAATGCTATGTTCTCTGCAGGAGGTTTTCACGACTTTTCCAGACCAGTCAGAGCAGACCTCTCTATGCTCCCAGGTTTTGTTGTCTTTAGAATCCCTGCTTGGCTGACCAGTGCCCAGCCAGGCCGCCCACCAGGGCGTGTTATCTTGCTTTATTCAGCCTGCCCACCTGTGGCGGTGTTAATGGTTTGAGGCACGACGGACGATGGACGATGGATTCCATTGACAGAAGAAGTTCATATCAACTGAGGAGATTCTGTTGAGAGGAGAAGTTCATATCAACAGAGAGGGAGCCACATTGCTCAGTTTGTAGAACTCTGAGTTCAAATGCTGGAGATTCTTTGTCGATACCTGGCTGGAGCATCTGGCGTTGGGGTGGAATCCCATCTAATTGGCCATATCCCGGGCTTGACGGAAAGCGATTGTCTGTACAAATCTGAAATTCAGAAACTTAGGGATGTAAAGATTAAACGAACCACATGGCACGAGTGGTCACTGAGCAGACCAAAAAGTTCATGATAACAAAACATGTGGAGAAGGGCAGTAAAGTGAGTGCTCTACAAATGGTATACATGTACATAAGTTCCGTCTTGTATTTGAACCATATCTCACATATAAAAGGCTTGGGCTCTAATCTTACAGCTGTTACTTGGCCGGAGTTCATTTGTTAGGTCAAAACTGGGAGGGTTAGACGATCAGGATTAGCATCTGTGAAACAAAAGAGACGATTTTCCTGAGGTACCAATTTTAAGATTAATAGATAGTTGTATAGAAAGATAGATGGAGAGAGAGAGGTGGGTGGGGAGAGAGAGAGAGAGAGAGAGAGAGAGAGTCAGAGAGATAGAGAGAGAGAGAGTCAGAGAGATAGAGAGAGAGAGACAGAGAGAGAGAGAGAGAGAGAGAGAGAGAGAGAGAGAGAGAGAGAGAGAGAGAGAGAGAGAGAGAGAGAGAGGGTGTTGGAAGAGGAATTAGTAGCGGAAAAAAATTGAACAACATTGAAGAATGCAGCTGAAAATCAATCAAATTTTACTTGAGTCCAGTAATTAGAAGAAAGAGTTACACTAGCTCAGAGTCTCCAGACTGAGACGGACGAGGCTAAAAATCAATGAGTTCCAGGCCGATTATCACAAACTTGCATTTGAAAAGATAATTACAAAAAAAAAAAGAAAAATAAAGTGTCTAGATCAAGAATTGAACGTAAGCAATTTACACACGTGAAACTGAAAAAAATGAGTGTTTTTAAATCAAATAAACTTTCAGGCTTCATGACGCAAGAAGCCTCTTTTACTAAAAATGATATGCATTAGATATTTTCTTTACACGCCTAGAGATTGTCTTGTCCTCAACGCACTTTGATATTTGAGAACTCTCTTTTAAAAGATAATTGTAACTAGCATCATATGAACAACCGTTGTTGCTGCGTGTTTTTATAATTTATATACATAAAGCGCAAAAAGAGAAGAAAACAAAATTTCTTTAAATAACGATAATGTTTATAAGAACTCAAATCAATTGTTACAGCATATCAGGTTTCCCGAACGAACGTTTTATATCACAGTAAAAAAGAAAATGTCTGCGATAGAAGAAAAAAAATTCTCCATGAATTAGATTTCCCAGTGTAAGCCAATAAAAGCTGATGTGGGTGGGAGATGTTGATGTGGGTCGCAGATGCTGAAATTGTCCTCACTGAAAGGAAAATTCTAGATGAAAAGATAAGAACTCTTATGTAAGAGGCTTTATGAAAGCATGTCGAAAAACGAGCGTTCTAAAGCCCATTTAATACTCTTATACCTAGATGTCGATTCTCCAATCGCCTTACCAAGTCAAAGCCCCCAATTTTCCTGTTTAGAGAAATCATCAAGAGTTGCGTCTCCTGTTCACTTGCACCGAAATATTATTTGCTCTTTCGCCTTTCCGAATTCTTCAGGAAACTTTGATAGCGTATTCACAAAGGTGTATTGTTTCTGAAATCTGCTTGGATCCCTGGTTAATGGTTTCTTTTCAAACCACGCATCTTTTTGCTTCGGAAGTTGAAAGCATGCACTTCATGTACCCTAGTTCATAATTAGCTGGGATTTTATGATATACATATATATATATATATATATATATATATATATATATATATATATATATATATATCCAACGAGAGTTGTTTTTTTTTCTGCTCGTGTTCGATCCCCGTCCTGCCAATCTGATCCAAGTCACGTGACAGAACGTTACCAATCCACAAGCAACGACGAATACATTTTCTCAACCAAGAAGTAATTAGCAATGTTGTTTCCGGGGAAATAGACAATTTTCAAGCAAGATCATCACTTAGCGTTATACAATTCGTAAATTCGATTACTTGTGTTTAATCTGCGCTTTAGATAACGACTTAAATCTAAATCTTGTTGCGACAAGATCGCGTACATGTAATAATTGTTATCAATTTCAAAATTTATAAAGATAGATATTTAGGTCTAAACTCCGAGCCCTGGGAAACATTCCATATAAAAGCCATACAACCGCTGCAGTCTTCCCGCCTTATCTGCGGGTTTTGGTGGGGATTTTTTCCTGTTTTCTTTCGTGCGAATCATGTATTTGATTTTTGGATTTAGATTAGATCATAGATTATTAGGTGCCTTCATTTAACTTTTTTTCGCAAACAAGAGATTTTTTTTATCCTCAAGTTTGTGTTTAGAGCCCCAACATTAGCATAGCCCATAGCGTTTGTATGGGACGGAACAAGCAGGGAGGGAAGGAAAATGATTTTATTTTTATCGTTAGACACACTAAAAAAGTTATCTATCTAGATTCCTCTCTCTCTCTCTCTCTCTCTCTCTCTCTCTCTCTCTCTCTCTCTCTCTCTCTCTCTCTCTCTCTCTCTCTCTCTCTCTCTCTCTCTCTCTCTCTCTCTCTCTCTCTTAATCGGGTTGTTTTCGAGGATGATTGGTGCAGTGAGCAGTGTTGTTGACAGGTAGTGACCTGCCTGTAAATTGGGACATTCCTGAAATAGTTAAACTCAGAGAAAGCACAAATGCTCCAAAATTAAATTTGAGACTTGATGTAAATCATGTATTTCATTTCCTGGCATTTCTAATCAAACTTTGCATGCAAATTATCAAATTGATTTTTAAATTAACGCCGACCATCGGGACTTGCAAGCTGTAATCTAGATCTATTATCAGACCTGGAATATCTGACGTCGCATAATATTAAACAACAACAAAAAATAACTGACAGCTCTCTCTACACATAGCTATGGCAACAGTTGTAAATGGTTTACATTATGAATTTTATTCATATAAACCATAATCGAATAATTAAATAGAAGCAGCACACGACATATCGACTAGCTTGACGAACAGGTATCTGACTGTGGATTCCGCAGGTGAGAGTGTAACCCAGTTTGGTTTGTAGTTGAGAGTGTAACCCAGTTTGGTCTGTAGTTTAGAGTGTAACCCAGTTTGGTGTGTAGTTTAGAGTGTAACCCAGTTTGGTCTGTAGTTTAGAGTGTAACCCAGTTTGATCTGTAGTTTAGTGTAACCCAGATTGGTCTATAGTTTAGAGTGTAACCCAGTTTGGTCTATAGTTTAGAGTGTAACCCAGTTTGGTCTGTAGTTTAGAGTGTAACCCAGTTTGGTCTGTAGTTTAGAGTGTAACCCAGTTTGGTCTGTAGTTTAGAGTGTAACCCAGTTTGGTCTGTAGTTTACAGTGTAACCAAATTGGTCTTAGTTTTCAGATCCATGTAATTACATCAGGTAGTTTAAAGGAAAAAACCCAGACGTATGTACGGTTGTGCTTTTCACTGTAGTTTACAAATCATCCTGCAAAATCATGGAAACTTCTGCCTACCTCCCCCATCCCGCCAGTTGCACGTTTCAGGTTTTAATGTTTGGCATTTGACACGTGAATTTATTTGGAGAGTAAAATCTTGAGGAAATTAAGTTTGTGTGACATCTGACGCTAGGATTTGAAGAGCAAATACTTCAGGGGGCCTTTTTTGTTTGTTTTGTTTTGTTTTGTTTGTTAACGACAGCTGATAGTTGTGCCCTGCACTTTTTAACAGATCTAGAAATGAAAGTAAAGAAACAAACTATTTTCATGGACATTTCAGAAAAGAAAGGCTTATGCTGGTCAGTTTTTTAAAGTTTTAGTTTGCGCGTGAAGTAGGCTTAATGGAACAAATTTGCATCCTTCCAAACCACTGCTGCTAACATCATACCTAGAAATATGCGCATTCAAGCAAGAAAAAAGGTGGCATAAAATAATGTACTTGTGGGAAAAAGATGGTCTGCAATGAATTGGTTTTAGTTTATGTCGTCTTAATTATTCCGTTTTTTGTTTTTTTTTGGACAAGCTCACGACTTAAGCTATGTAAATAGCATGGGCTTTGGGCATCCTGATAGATATGAATAGAGTCTTTCCAGAAAAACTAGCAACCATTTGGGTCTCTTTCACTCTTCCTTAAAATGTTTAGAAGGTCCAGCTAGCCTCAAATTTAGAATTTCATGGAAGCCGGAAAAAAGAATATTTGCATTAATTTTCTATCTCGTTATCCTCTTTCCTTCTTGTCTTGTTTTAAACCTCTTTGAATCCGTATAAGATAGCTCGAGAAAATTCTAGGACTTTAGACTTTTCAAAGATCTGCCCTGCACTAAATTTTTCGAACGCAAAAAGCTCAGCAATCAACTGATCATGTAGTATGTAGGGCATTTTTTGTGAGAGAGGTCTTCAGATCTTGGTTAATTATAACAACAAATAAAATGTAAGTTGAAACGTGAATAATTGCCTCTGAAAAAATTACATAAATTGATGAGGTTTTTTTGTTTTCTGGTTGTTATTTATTTATTTATTTATTTATTTATTTATTTATTTTTTTTGTTGTGTTGTTGTGGTTTCGGTTGTTTTTTTTTTTTTTTTTTTTTTTTTTTTTTGGGGGGGGGGGGGGGTGGGTTTTTTTAGGGCGGGGGGAGGAGGGGGGGGGGGTTGTTTTGTTTGTTTGTTTTCATTGGCTGTTGTTATTTTTTTTTTCCTTTTTTTCTATTTTTATTTTTTTGTTGATATGTTTTCGGCAAAAATCACAGATAAAAGATGAATCCATTATTTAAAAAAAAGTTTCATGATAGTATTAGTCATAGGTTGATCGGCATTCGTGGTTTATTCATAATGATAGTAGTAGTAGTAGTAGTAGTAGTAGTAGTAGTAGTAGTAGTAGTAGTAGTAGTAGTAGTAGTAGTAGTAGTAGTAGTAGTAGTAGTAGTAGTAGTAGTAGTAGTAGTAGTAGATATAATATAATAATAATAATAATAATAATAATAATAATAATAATAATAATAATAATAAGAATAATAATAAGAATAATAATAAGAATAATAATAATAATAATAATAATAATAATAATAATAATAATAATAATAATAATAATAATAATAATAATAATAATAATAATAATAATAATAATAATAATAATAATAATAATAATAATAATAATAATAATAATAATAATAATAATAATAATAATTATAGGGTCCATAACCTTACAGAACTGAATAAAGATTAGAACGATCATTAAAATAGTGCCAAGGCATTTATTCATATAAAATATTCAATTGCATTTTGCTCATGACATTAATATTATAAAAATAAAAGTACTCAAATTTATTAGAATATCCAGGCCGTGAAACCCCTTAGCTGGCAAAATCATGAAAATGTTAATATAGCAGTTAATTAAGGTAGATATTCACTTCGTCAGATAGCTAAGTATATGCATAGCGTTATATAGTTAATTACACTATATATTATTCATATAGTTAACTATATACATTGCGTTACATAATTAACTTCACTAGATATTATTCACATAGCTAAGTATATACATTGCATGATAAAGAAAAGAGCAAAATCAATCCTGTAAAAATTAATTTAAGAAGTCAAAACTTCATAGGCTGATTTGAGATTTAATCTAAAAAAAGGATTTCCGCATGAACTGTACACGGTTATGCATGTGTATAAATTGACTACAAATGGTCTAAGGCTGGAAAAGCTCTGCATTAAAATGGTGGAGGGTATGGATTGGCGAACTCTGACGGAAAAGATGAGTTTGAAGTCTGTTGTACAAAGTAGAAACAGTGTCACCAGCAGCAAAGATCGTTCCCCCTTATATTTTTACGTGTGGTTCAAAATCCCCCATACGGCGTTTTTAGAGGGGGGGGGGGGGGAAGAAAGGGCAGGGAGGATTAATTAAAAGTGGAGAGTGCTTTCGAGGAACAAAGATGGGAGTTCAGGTTCTTGTACTACTGGGGTTGAGGATAAGTCATGGATGATATCATAGACTAGAGCTGTAACTCCTTTTGTAAGGATGAAACACTTGTTTGGTCGGGCGGCGAGCAAGTTACATGATTCTGCAAGAGTTAGAAGTTCTGGCGATTTTCGATAAACGTGGATCTATTATGAAATTAAAAAAAAAAAAAAAAGTTGTACGACCGAAGTTAATGTAAAAGAAAGCACAAGCATTTATGCCGGGGGTTCGCTTAATATAATCTCAACTACTTAACGATCTTTCATAACTCGAGATAACATTTTCTGAAGTGTGAAACAGCAGAGTAAATTGACCAGTTGTTCCAAATAAACATACCGATTTGGTCGCAAGCTCAGAGTCACCTGACTGCGCCGCCGATTTTTATTGAGGTTAGGGGAATTAACATTGACTTCTGTGCAGTGGTGTTTTCCTTGCACGTGGTTCGGTTATGTATATACATATACATATTTGTATTATCAAAGTCAATTTGGAAAGTTTATCATAGAGTTTATGCTATCAGTTAATATAAGAACATTGCATAATTTTAGTAATACAAGCTTTACCTAAGGTATAAAAAATTATGCTCGTTAATTAAATCTCTTAGGGAATGCATTCTGTATATTGGGAAAAGAAACGGTTGCAGTGGTGAGTTTTTAAGAACTGTATTTATAATTGGAGCTTCATTAGAATGGTGATATCTGGTGACTAGTTGAACTTTATTGTTGTATGGGGGGGGGGGGATAGGCATCAATAACAAACTATGTTTTCGATTGTTCGAGAAAGACAATGTGATACGACCACAGCAGAAATATCTTGCATGGTTAGTTGTGACAACAGGTGGCAACTATCGATAGCAAAAAGCATACCATTTACAACTCTAACTAGCGCTGTATTGGTGCTGTGACCAGATTGGTTGTTTGAGTGAATGAAACTATAAATGGGCTTTCTTTAAAAAATTTGGTATACAAACGATTAGGGCTTTTTGGTGTTTATTTTTACGGTGTACAGCAGTTTTCTTGTGAAGAGAAATAGCAAAGACTCACTGAAACGAACTAAAAAATACATTTGGCCAAAGAATCGTTGAACCTTCTTGTTGATGAGACCAGGGTACAAGATATTAAGACATTCATAGAAGAAAAATCAGGAGTTCTCCTCGAGCTCATGGCGGTCTCATTGATTCAAGGCAATAAAAATAAAATATCAAAACTAGAAGCTTCCAGTAGAATGATAGAACAGCTATAGAATGTTCGGTTAATCTAGTCTAGTAGTAGCAGTCATTGCTCAACACTACTATTTGAACCTAATATTTTGTTTTTATTTTATTTTTTAAATCACATTTAGGTCATCCGTTGATATTGAATCTGTATATAACCAATAATTTATGGTATACTTGTTGATTTTAACACTGATCATATCGCCCTCTTATTCAATTTAAACCTAAAAATACCTGTTCGATCTAATACTAATACATTTTAGGTAAGTTAGGGGGGGGGTGGGGGGGCTCGGCAAGAAAACGACATCAGGGTGTATGAAAAAATGAATAGATCAAAAGTGAATTGAAAAATAAACTGGCCTTGAAGCTTGTATCACTGTAAATTGTGATCTCCCGTCAAGCTATGCTGGGCTTTGTTTGAAGATTTTGTCAGCACATGAAGCAATACTGAGAAACAGATGATTCTTTACTTCTGAAATCTATATAAAGATCCCTATAACCGTTCTATATAAGATAGTGTAAGTCAAAAATTAAAGAAAAAAACCAGCCAAATTTGCAATGCCTCTAGTTAGTTCATAGTTGTCTATTTATTCGCGCCTAGATATAAGCGATCTATAAATTTAATAGACTAAGACTACAAATTAGTCCAGTTTTCCTATAGGACTGCACTGTGTCGTCAGAACCATTGAAAACCACCGACTCTCCTACTAAAGCAACAGTCAAGTCAGAAAAATAGACGGAAATAAACGGAATAATCTAATTATTCTGTGCTGTCCACAGGTTAATGAGGTCCGTTTTTTTTTTTTTTTTAATTTGTGATGCTGTCCACATATATTTCAAGGCCCTTCACACGCTAATTAGAAGGCTTAAAAGTGCCCAAAAGTCAGCGCCTTGCGGGAATTTATAGCATTACATTTTATTTAAACTTAAACTATTATGAATGTCTATCAGCATTTAGTTTAGATTTTATAAAAAAAATTAGCTCAGAACTCTTATTCCAAAACGCGTAAGTAGCAACAGAATAATGTAATCACTGTATTTGACAACGAGACATAATGACGTAAGTGCACCACCATGTCAAAGTATCGCCTGATATTCGTTTCTTTTCCTATTTGCTATAACGATTCACTTACAAACCAGCATCGTGAGGCTATGGGCTAGAACTTGCTCTTTGCTATCTCAGCAAGCTAATTGATCGACTTCCCGAAACGGAATCTTAGAGGATTTTCTAGTTCGGTCTGATCGATCTGTAGATCTAAATTCTTACTGGTAGAGAAGACAATTTAATCATCTTTCATTGATCCCTAATAAAAAAAAACGCTTTCCTCCCCCCCACCCCCTCCCTCCCCCAGCAGATTGATGTTAAATTCTCGTCCTCCCTATGGCCATGATGATCGTTAGATAATCGACGGCAGCCGGGGATGTTTCCGATATCTCGGTGACAGCAGGTGATCAGACATAGAGCGAGGTAGATTGCAGCGAGATAAGTTTAGCTCATGTCGCTACGCTGTTGACGACAGCCGATGCTGATTAGGCGCAGATTATTTTGCAGTTTGACGAGTCCAGATCTAGGTACCACACTTCTGGTGATAGTTTATGAGCGCCGCATTTGGAAGCTGTGGTTAAACCGGCAATTTCTTTTAGATTTTTTAATTGTTTTTTTTTGGTTAGTATCTTTATCTTAAATATGCTTCATTTAACCTAATAAGCGGGTATATCATTAAGAGGATAAAAACGAGTTTCGAAGCCAGCTCATCACAGCCTTTACTACCATGGTGGGGGTTTTTCTTCTTCATGAATCAAATTAAAATATCAATGTCCTCTGCAGCCTATATTGCATAATTCACTCTCACACACACGTGCACATGCGGTCGATATACATATCATATATATAATTATATATATTAAGAGAGAGAGAGAGAGAGAGAGAGAGAGAGAGAGAGAGAGAGAGAGAGAGAGAGAGAGAGAGAGAGAGAGAGAGAGAGAGATTTATGATTCTAAAAAAAGAATGAAGAGTAATTCTAAATGTAGGTATGTATGGAAATTTCTATGTGAGTGCATTAGTGCGTAGAAATGACACTCAGGCTTAGAGGGAAAAAAAATAAGATAAAGATTGAGCAGAAAGGGTGCTTTATTTCAACATGAAAATGATCTACTTTCGGTTGTGGCTGTGTTTTGGTGCCCATTGGTTTTTGATGTTTATAATGTGCTTTATTTCTTCGGGAATCTCTAACAGTCTCTGCTGTATCCGTGCTACACCATAAAACAGTTGGGTGCTGCAGGTAACTTCACCTTGAATATCTTCTACTTCTGGGGTTTTCTGTAAACCATACTTTTTGGACAATTCACCGTTTTCCCTGCCTGTCATCTTCAGTTCAGCTTTTCTAACCTTTTTTCTTTTCAAATAGGGCATTACCAGCTCTGAATTATTGTTTGAGCATTCTTCTTCCAACAAATATTGGTCTTTGAACCTCATTCAGCGAAAAATGGTGTGTGTTTAGCAAGCCAGTTCATAGTCTCATCAAGAGATTTTTCATCTTTCTATCAGTTCTTTATGATGTCACAGCAGGTTAACTTTTGTCACAAAGTCGTTCAGATTAGTGACAATAGGAAAATCTAATAGGCAAAGAATTTAAATCGCGCAATATAATATTTCCCTTTTCTTTAGTTTATTCTTACTTTTCAACAGCTCATACTTCCTTTGATGTCTCTCTCTCACTCTCTCTATCTCGCTCTATTTATCTATCTATTTATCTATCTTTCTATATATCTATCTATCTAACTATCTCACTCTCACTCCCCTCTCTCTCTCTCTCTCTCTCTCTCTCTCTCTCTCTCTCTCTCTCTCTCTCTTTCTCTCTCTCTATTTATCTATCTATCTATCTATCTATCTATCTATCTCACTCTCACTCCCCACTCTCTCTCTAGCTCTCTCTCTCCCTCTCTCTCTCTCTCTCTCTCTCTCTCTCTCTCTCTCTCTCTCTCTCTCTCTCTCTCTCTCTCTCTCTCTCTCTCTCTCTTTCTCTGTCTCTCTTTCTCCGTCCATCACATTGTTTTTTTGGTTTTTTTTTTTAAAAAACTTTCAATCTTTGAATCCAGCTTTATTTCACCCATGGTCCCCAGACCCCACCGTGTAAGGCCGGGTTGCTTGCGGGATCAGGTCTGGGATAATTAGGCGGCACAGCGGTACCATTGATGGCGAGAATCATGTCCAACATGTGGCGCACATGCTCGGGAAATTTTTCCGATAAATCGTGGTGCTCGGTCGGATCTGCCGTGATGTTGAACAGCCACACATTTTTGTTCTTATCGTCTTTGGAAAGAATGACGTCCCCGTGTGGCAAGCTCTGGTCACCAGGAGGTTTCACCCACGATCCATTGTCAGGCTGGCCGGTGATCAGCTTGAGATCTCCCACTCTGATGGCGGCACGCACGCGAGTATCCCAGGTGTGGGGGTAGAGCTTCTTGCCGTGTTTACCGTACAAAATGTCGATGTTGTGCAGCAGGTAAGGCCTAGCAGTAGGTACGTCCCTGCCGGTGATGGTAGGCCACTGGTTGAAGCCGTCTAGAGGGAGTGTCCCATTGAGGCTGCCGCCAGCCACGCCTTTCACTAGCGTCGGAAACCAATCAGAGACGTGGATGAGCTCTCGGTTAACCACGCCCCTTGTCTCCAGAGCTCCGCCCGACACGAACCCCACCCCCCGGATGCCTCCTTCGAACAGAGAACCTTTCCAGCCGCGCAGTGGGAAGTTGTTCCCGCCTTGTTTGACCTGCCCGCCGTTGTCGGTGGAGAACACTAGGATGGTGTTCTCCCACATGCCTGCCTGTCTGAGAGCTCGCGTGATGTTCCGCACGCCCTCGTCCAGAGTATCCACCATTCCCGCGTACTTGCGTCTTTTTTCATCTTTGATGAAGCTGTATTTCTTTTCGTAAGCCTCGGGAACTTGCAGCGGCCAGTGGACGGCCTGGTAAGCCATGTAGAGAAACAGCGGGGACGAGGAGGAGGAGGCGTTTGTCGCATGTCGACTGATGATGTTTTCTGCGCGTTCGGTGAACGTGTGAGTCGAGTAATGTCCATCCTCGGTGCGGACAGGGCCGTTGTTGTCTCGCAGGTCCAGGTAGTAATGCTTGTTGTCGAGCCAGCCCGAGGTATGCCTGTAGTAGTCCTCCATACAGGAAAGGTAACCGAAGAAAGTATCAAAGCCACGGTTTTGTGGAAGATATTCTTCTTTATAAAAGCCCAAATGCCATTTCCCGATCATGTGAGTGGAGTAGCCGGTTTCTTTCAGTTTGTCGGCGATTGTTGGGCTGTTCGGAAAGGAAACCGAAACATTCTTTGAGATAACCAGCATGGAATTGACATAAACTAGAATCAGTTGACAAAACGAGGCATAGCATCTAATACTTTTCATAATCTAAACCATGTATTAAAAAACTAATTAGCTTTGCTTATGATTTTACTTTGAATTTCTAAAATCTTCACCCCTTCCCACTACCCAATCGAATTTAATTTCTTCAATGTTTGATATCGCTTGATTCCCAGCAATAAAGATAAATAAGAGGTCGACTAAGGATGGTCCTATCCACAGAGAATTCTAAAAAGTTTGTAAAATTCCGATGTACCCTCAAATGCACCTGAAGTGACTGACCTGTTTCGGGGCAGCGCGGCTCTCTGCCAGCGCCACAGAATCTCATGCTGCAGCCCCGTGTGGATCTGATACCTACCGGACATCAGCTGACTGCGGGTGGGCGAGCACCGAGGCTGGACGTAGTAGTTCTCCAGCTTGACCCCCTCCCCAGCGAGCTGGTCAAGGGTTGGCGTCTTGATCTGGCTGCCGTGGTAGCCAATATCATTGAAACCGTAGTCATCGGCAAGGATGAAGATAATGTTGGGCTTCTGGACGTTGCCTCTAGCTGTGATGGACGCCTCGGAAACTTGCGTTACAAGGAGTACAGCACAGGCGACTGTGGCGCAGAGCAGCATGACCTGTGACCCTTGAACCATCATTGTGTACAGAGTTTGGCCCTATGACCGCAGCTGTGGTCCGTGTGAAACCGTTGGGAACATAAATAGAATTTATTGGTTTTATTGTAATTATGTATTATGAAATAAGGAGCACAAAATCTTAAATTTAATTCAAACCAATCACAACTATAAAAAATTGATGATGATTGCAATAATAATGACTATTTCAATGTCCAATGTGTTAAATCAGTGGTGACTGTAGGAATATGATAAAAACAGATAATTAACATTTTGGTCCTGCGGCACATCCAAAAAGTGATGTACCAGCAAAATAGATAAGAACATGAAAAAAAATTGAACTTCAGATTGGTCATTTTATCTGACACAAAGAATTCGGTAGAAAATGTCAAGGCCAAAATATTACGCAACATACCATCTCATTTATTCCCTAGAAGATTCTGTTATTGGCCAAAAAAAATTGACAGATATCGCTTAGCAGATACATTAGATAAAGAGCTGTGTCGAACATAGTAAAGTTTTTAAGAGAGATATCACGCAAGGGCTGATCATGTGATTAAGGCTGGATAACTGCACTCGAGCATCATACAGTTTAGTGTTTCAACCTACATTATGGTTTATTTTGGTTCTCTAGACTCTCACTGTGGTTAACTCAAATCTTGAATTGGGACTGAGTTTACGGCTCGGCTTAAATCTTGACCTCAGTGTAAAGTTAAGGGCTCGGCTTAAATCTTGACTTCTGTACAAAGTTAAGGGCTCGGCTTAAATCTTGACTTCTGTACAAAGTTAAGGGCTCGGCTGAAATCTTGACTTCTGTACAAAGTTAAGGGCTCGGCTGAAATCTTGACTTCTGTACAAAGTTAAGGGCTCGGCTGAAATCTTGACTTCTGTACAAAGTTAAGGACTCGGCTTAAATCTTGACTTCGGTGCAAAGTTAAGGACTCGGCTTAAATCTTGACATCGGTATAGAGTTTGAGGCCACATTAAATTTCTATGTTGTTGAGTTGGGGTGAAATCATTCTGAGATTCAAAGTCTGTGTAACTGACAGGTCTCAGAGTGTAAAGCCAATTGATACTCTATTGAGACCTTCACTAATTATGTAAAAATAAATAAATAAATAAAATAAAAATCTGCTAGAGAAGTTAGATCAAGAGCTTGACTCAGATAACTTCACTGATGCGCCCCTCAAGGGATTTCAGTCAGACTAGAGTTTCTGTTCTCAAGTTTGGAACGGCTTGCTCCCATCGTTCGTCCGGGTTTGAGACTTGTTGAAGAATCTGCTTACTCTTCTCGGGCTTGTTTGATACATTTGATATGAAAAAAAGGCGCGTCGACACCGTGCACAGAGGTTTTTGGCGATTCACCAACCACTACCGCAATCACGCAATATGTTCATTGTTAGATATAGCCCTTCTACAACAAGGTGACGTCAGGTCTGTTCTGGAACTAAGAAGATATGAGGTCCTTAACTCATCCCCCCCCCTCCCCCACAGGTATGAGAGTCATATCCGTGAAGACTATCTTCGCGAATATCGGATATCATTATCGATGTTCTGAGTCCACAATCACCGTCGATGTTACCATGGTGACATTGTGGCGTTATCTTCGCAATGCATTATCAAATCTTCTGCGACTATATGCAAATTTCTTTTTTTTTATGTTTTTTTTTCATTTCATTGAAAACGTTCTGTTAATAAATACAATGTATTTCAATTTTTTTAAACGAAATTAAAGTTCTGTTGTCTGTGCTCTTAATTATAACGGCCGAGTAGATAAAACACAGCTATTGGTCTAGTCCATGTATGTTCAAATAAATCATATCGAGGCTTCTAATATCGTCACTGGAGGAAATATAAGTGAAAAGCACAACACCGTATTTGTGT